>CM046845.1:33333276-33565776 GCA_025618425.1 Heliocidaris tuberculata | reverse complement strand
TGACCACCCCTCTACTACTTCCCATCGAATTCAAAGCAGATAAGATGTGATTCATAATTATTAGATATTAAATGTCCCTATTCAGCTGGGAATATCTTACTTCCTTTCGTTCTATAGATATTCGAATATTAGGTTCAAAAGGGACCGTCAGCTCATATCAGTACAGTGGCGCATCTCAGGCAGGGGCACCCTTTAATTTTTCTGTTCAGTTGTGATATTTCCCGGAAGAGGGGGGGGGGTAGCCCCTCCCACATCCTCTGCTCCATCGCCGCTTGCACCACCACCCCCCCCCCCCCCCCCCCCCGTATTTCAAATTCCTGGATCCGCCACTGTCAGTACCACTTTTGGAGGGCTAGATTCTTGGAAATAAAGAGCTATATTGTTTTTCTTTGTGCTAATCGAAAACGAATTCAAATGAAAGAATTACAATAATAAAAATTTTGTTCGTCGATCAAATCAAGGATTACACGAAGAAAAAATATGTGTATTCCTAGAGGCTATATCAAAAGCTGAAATTTCTTTGTAGCGCACCAGAACTTTCTTATTCTATTTTATTTTCTTTATTTATTTACCTTTTTGTGAGTGTGTGTGATTTACCACCTGCCACGATATTTTTTTTAAATGCTTTTTTGCCTTTATTCAGATATTCAGACGAGAAAATTGTACAGAGATACATTATTTTTCATACATTGTAAACACAATACATAATTCAATCCAAAACAAATAATACAATGCAAAATCTGCAATCTGAATAAAGATTTTAAAAGATAGATAAGAAAAAAGGTGAAGGTGCTGCTCTATAACCCATAGTATACATGATAAGTCAAACTGTCATCTTTACATATAGGATAAACTACATGCAGTGCATTTTCAATTCTTCGATTTTATTTTACATTATTTATTATATAGTATTTCTTATATCAGTAGAGTTCTGTAACCATACTGTTGCAATAATAAAAACACAATACTAACAATTAAGTGGTTGGACCAATGAGAAAGTGAGGGAGTGAGGAGTAGAAGAATAAATAAATGAAGACACTTATCATTATTATTACTATTATTATTATTAATAATAATAACAATAACAACAATAATAGTAGTAATAATAATTCCAATAAGTTTTTTTTTAAATATAGAAATAATCATATAAGTAGATATATAGATACTAAATTATATAAACATACACACATATATGTATATATATATATATATATATATATATATATATATATATATATTTATATATACATTTATACATACCCAAACATGCATATGTCTGATATAATACGCCTCACTCCTTTTAAGGAGTGAAATTTTCCCATTTTTTAAAATGTAGTGTTAGTTTGTCCTTTATTCTTGCTTTTTCGTATTCAATTTTTTCGGAGTTCTTTACAGCCTTACATATATCTTTACTAGTAGGAACCCTTCCATTTTTACGACTATTGTAAATCATATATTTGACCATAATCAGTACATGATTAAGTAATATATTGTCTTTCATATCAACTCTAAAGCCCAGTATAGCGCCATCTATCAATATTATCTAACATAAGGTTGTACCTTTTTCATATTGCATGCTTTTAATATTACCCATAATGCTAACATATTTTATAACACTTTCTCTTAATTGAAATAAACAAATAAAAACACCATTCCATATGCAAAAATTAAATGTACATGAATGAACACATAATTTTACACCACCATATTTTAGTTTGATACTGCTTTATGATCTAATATTGTTTTCTCTGATTGGCCGGGAATCCCGTTTTCCATGATATGCAATTGCGGTAAACACCGGCTCGGTTACGAAAAGTTAAGTTACAGGAATCATGGCTGCTGTCTTACGGAAAACGTCCGGGCTTTTACGTGTGAATTCGGGGATTCTCTGCCCCAAGGTTGGTAGAAACTTTATTAGATATTTTGTTCAGAAGCTACTTAACATTGCCAAGGAGTATTATTATTATTTAACAAATTTTTCCTTCGATTTAAGTTCTCTAAAATCCAGCCTCGATTATTCAACACGGGCTGAGAAATTTACGTGCGTTGTCTACCGGTGGTATACCGGTACGGTACGGTATGTCCTATGAAATTCGTGTGTCACAGGCGTCAACTGAGCGATGCCGATTGGGAAAGCTACGGCTACGCATTTTGCAGTTTTTGCTCTCTAACTTTAGGCTAAAATGCAATGAAATTTTGTAAGTTGGGGGCGATTTGTTGGCTATATCGTGGTTGAGGAAACCGCTCGTTCCTTTCGTTTTGTGCAAAGTATGATGGGGGTAAAGTCAAGAGGGAAACCATGCATCATTGCATGCTCGGGCCATGGGCATGCCACACCACGTAATACTAGATCTAATGGTCATATTGACCACACCACACCACACCACACCACGTAATACTATAGTGGTCATATTGACCACTACGCAGGACGAATGCAAAAATACTAGTCATTTTCTATCGCATGTACTTGAGGTATGGGGGGAAATTAAGAATAAATATTTAAAATACTTCCTTTCAAATTCAGCACTTCAAAATCTCTTTCCTACTTTAAATGGCCGTTAGGAAGAACTTCTGATATTTCCAGCAAAATCCGAAGTCAAAATCATGTCCAAAACCTAAGAAATCCCCGCCAATTTTTTTCGCGATCGCATGTTGTTTTCCTGCTGCCAATGTTTTTAGACTAAATCGGCCAATAAAATTTTGTCCACAACGAAACTCGGTATCGCGTGCACATCGATCTCTACGATCGCACACACGGAAAATCGGGACTTACGTGTGCGCGATAGGAACCGAATTTTTTAGCAGGAGATGTCAGCGCTCACGGCGATCAGGAAATGTACACGATGACTTGCGATACCCCGTTTCGCCAGAAGTGACAGTAAATTACGGATTTCATTTTTGGAATTATCTTTTCCAACATCGGTGAGTTGAATTTATTGTATTTCATGAATATGTTGGTGTCGTTTTTTGTAAATTAAATGCCGATTATGAGTGAATGTTGGTGACTTTTGTGCAGTGGTGTTTTGAAAGTGTCGAGGTGGATGACTGCCTATAGTCTACACACGAAGTATAGTAAAGTCGCTATGAGTGGGGCATGCCATGGGCCACTCACGGGACCATCACTATATGGAGCTGAGTCAATTTTGGCCTGTCACGACCTCACAGTTGAAGAGGTAAAAACACCAATATAATCAGCAAAATTTTGAGAAAATACTTCTTTCTACATTTTAGAATGATAGAATTAGGGATGCCAATACACTGAGTGTGCATTGCTACGCTTAGCTTCGCATACGTGCTCGTCGTCGCCCTAGGCCTTAGAAAATAGTTGGGGACTGCAAAATCATTCTTTAAAAATATTCATTTAAGAAATCGATGAAACAAAGACAGTGACACACTCAAAAACATACCTGTAATTACGATCTTTAACAGAACTTACTCGTTTGAGTTACGATGTTGCAGATTTTGGCGGATTAGAATCCAATAATTTTCGTAGCAGCTAACGAAAAACGCACACACATCGACTATGCGTAATGAAGCCAAAAATCAGGAGGGCGCTGCGAGTTTGATCACTAAAACTCTTCTAATTGGCAACAAGTAGGCACAAAAAATAAGGTGTATAGCTTCAGCCAACGAACTTTTGATAGTGAATAATGCATGAGATGTCAATGTATGATACCCATATAGACTTGAAAATATAAAGAAAACAAAGGATATCTTTTTTATTGACATGCAGGTATATATAGGGATGCGGGCTAACTCGGCACTAGGGCGAACTCGGCCTTGGCGGAAAATCGCTGTGGAGTGAGCCCAGAGAGTTAAAGTGATCGCAAACACTTGTGTTGAAAGTCGCATTTAATTACACATTTCAAAACACTTAAATTCAAATTATTTGATATCAATGTGTAAAATGATTAGCAAAGAAGTAATGTTGACAAGTTCAAGAAGTAAAATTATGCAAAACATGAAATTTAAGGCTAAAAAAGGGTATGGTGCGTAGCGTGGACTTCAACTCTTGAAACATAGTCACCGCGCAGTGCCGAGTTAGCCCGACCCCATATATAGAACATGATTTTTAAGTCAACCGTACTTTGGTTTAAGCTCTATAGCTGTAGCCATCTCAAAAATAGAGGGAAAACTGTGAGTAATGACGTCATTTTGTTGCTCCGACCGGGTCTGTAACTCATGAATAAAGATCAGTATCTAGACTATTATCGGTATAATATCGGTATGGAAATATGAATATTGATGAGCTTCATACACAAATACGCAGGGCCGTCACATAGCTAGTCTCAAACGAAGACCCCATTTCTCATATCACTGCACACAGCGTCAAGCTCGTCCATAGAGTGAAATACTAACCCAATGAGTATGAAAAGTGTGTCAAAGGGATATTTAGTAAATATGACTGAATAATAGTCTACTCTTACCATCAAAGTACTGAGAAGAGGGGAAACAACGTGTCATGGCATGCATGTGTGGTATCATGCTGGAAGCTTGTGTGTGACTGTAGTCGTGTATTTTGTGTCGCGCGTGCCGACGCCGAAGCGTAGCCCATTTTGAGAGAGAGAGAGAGAGAGAGAGAGAGAGAGAGAGATATGCAAACACCCAGAGGTCAATACATTTCGAGAGGTGGAGGACAAATAAATTAGGGACAAGACCGGGGGGGGGGGGGGGGGGGGGGGGGGGGGGGGGGGGGACAGAGCCTTCATTGTTTCGAACTCAAACATGCAACATTCCTTTGCATCAGTTTACAGTATATGAGCTGCAAAATGCAAGGGACTTTCGCATGAGTATACCTGTATAACAAAGATGTATATGTGATCATTAGCTACAGGGTATGCCCCTAACCCCTCTTTTAAATTCAGAGAAAGATAGGGGGAAATAAAGAGAGAAAGGGGAATAATTCTCTTAAATAATATATTTTATGTAATATATATTTTGGGGGACAAACCTTTGATAGACCCTTGGCCTTTTGTTTGTCCCTCAATATTTAGATATTTTCTGTTTATTTGTACATACTATTTTTATTGTATGATGTACATGTACCCATCTCTATTGTTGAATTTTCATGTTTTTATTGTTGTTTATTTCTGGATATTTTCAATTGTAATGTATTTTATCATTGTAAATTTTATCGAATGTGGAATAAATTAAATTGAATTGAATTGATTGATAATAATGAAGATATGATTGACTAATATAAACTACAATAACGTAAAGTATTCCTGTTTTTAAATGTACTGTATAAAATAAAGATTGTTGTTGAAGTGTGATTTAAAAAAAAAAAATTATTTGATTGTAAATTGTCCTGCAATTCAGCTGAGGCTGCAAAATGATGATAATAAAATAACTGAACTGAAAATGAAAGAGAAGTAGGACCCTCTACCACACCAGAGCGGACTGGGGGTTACCAATAGTGAGAACACTACATTTCTTAGGGTTGAATCTTAGTAGCCATTTGTCAGACCATGAAGATACAGAAAAATATTACAACAATGAAGCCTAGAGCAAGTCTGACGGTGGCTATACTCTCATGATGTCTGAAATCTACTCTGTAAAGTATTCTGCCTGGAGTCCTGAAGTGAACCCCTTTTATAATGAGCAAACCTATTGGAAGTTGGTCAACCTTGAGTCCTTGTCTTGACCAAATGACCATAAGTACGTCATAACTTTTACTCAGTATCAGGGAGTGGGGCTGTTATCTGGAAGGAATGATGTTGTGAATAATATAGCCATAGCTTTAGTTGGAAGTTGTGTGAGTAATACTTTCTGAAGAAAGTGTGAAGTTTGTAAACATATGAACTTCCTGTTTACTTCCTGTCTAGGTATTGTTAAAGTATTGATGACTTATTGATAAATGTTAAATTGGTCTTATTATCACATAACAATAACACAAAGAGAGACTTGCTACAGAAGCCATTATTTTCCTCTTTTTAATTGTATAAGTGATAAAAAGCACACATTTACCTACCAAAACTTGAGCTAAAAATGTCTTATTTATTGATAGTTTGTGGTTTTCAAAGTGAGTTTAAGCTTCAAAATGTTGATACTACTCATTTTATGGGGCAGCCATATTATCTATCAAATCCCTGCTTGTAAGATCTGATCATGAGAGGGTGCCACAGAGACCTCAAAGTCATTTCCGGATGGTTTAACTGTTTCGATACAGCACAACTTCAGACCCTGCAGTATTGGAGTCCCATGGGTCGGACTAGCGATGTCTTAACCCGTTCCACCCGATTTGACTTCCTGTGTGTGGACATCCCCGTACGATTTCATTTCATGGGATACGAGGCAGAGTGCCGTTCCCATCAGTGGGCGGGGCTTCGCCAATAGAAAGAAAGCACTCTCCGGACCGCAGATTCCCTGTACCTCGACGCTGTTGTGTGATGAATATTCATGTAAAACTAACGTCAGCGATGAATATTTATATGTTCTTGTTCAATGACCAATGGCGTGCGCTTCCCGATCGCCACATCGTAATATATTCATGAGGTATTTTGGTGGGCTTTTTGCTGTTTTGTATACGTTGTCGCTAATTTGCGGGGTTTTGTTGTTGCTGTTTTATTTTCTTTCACAGCCGGTTATCAAGCAGAAATGATTACTTATAAGTGTATGGGTACAAACATTTATGCTGTCTACTTTATAGATCTGTTTGACTTACTTTGCCTTTTTTATGCTGATATTGTTATTACAAGAATAAATAAAATCAAGGAACGAACTCAAAAATAATGTATATCCTTGAATTCATGTACGCCTGTTTTGAACATAAATATACGCTAAAGTTTGTATTTGTGAACTAGTAAAAGATTCAGAAAACATGGAAGGGGATGAGTTGTAAACGTAGTCGTGGGGTGTGGGGCCGGAATGGCTTGAGGTTCCCACATTACAGTATTTTCACATTTTTGTCTCGCCTGCGTAAGCAAAAAGCGAGACATAGGCGCCGCTTTTCCGACGACGGCGGCGGCGGCGGCAACGACGACGGCGGCGGCAACGACGACGGCGACGGCGTCAACAATTTTGGAAATGCTCTCATTTCAAAAGTATATGTCCGATTTCCATGAAACTTGAACATAAGTGTTGTAGAGTATCACAGATAATGTAGAACAAATTTCAGGTCAAAAATCAAATTGAGTTAAATTGTGTTCCAAAAACTTAACCTGAGGTTAAGTTTTTTAATTTTTCCTTTGTTTCAAAAGTATTTGTTCAAATTCTTTGAAACTTGGTATCATTTTTGGTAGGGATTGTCTTTATGTCATCCTCTTTCAAATGAATACCCAAATCTTACATTTTCATCACATTAAAGCTCATGTACAGTATTGGTAGCAAAATGGAAATTGGAAAGAAACATGTTAAATATAGTCTCATGTTCTTCTCCTTGTATCAAAAGATGTCTGTAAGAAATCATTTGGTATTCCATCTATGATTTCTGGTGAATTTCAGTGTAAATATCTGTAAGGAATGCGTGATCACTGCCATTATGCTAGGACCCGTCCACCCCGACGGCTCCCCGCACAGCAATCTTGGGGCTTCGCATAGAGACAGCGTGTGTGCACTGTGTGTAGCTACTTATCATTGGTTTTACACGTGTGTTTACAGTGTATAGCACATGCTGCCTTTGTTGGGATTTTACGTGCCTGTCCCGGCACATAAATTAGTTTTTGCCTCTTATTTGTTTGATATTAAACTTTAGGAGGCGAAATCTTCACAGTGTCTTAGTATTGCTAGTATCTTGCTATTTATCGACAAAAATTGAAGAAATCTGACGAACAGTTTTTGAGGGCTTACCAAAACTTTACATGACCTTTAAAGGTCACCTACTGACAGTTAAACTTGGTTAAGTTTTGGGTAAATTTCAGTTTTGTCTTTACATGTACAGTACATGTATGTACATGTACATGTAGTATGTGGATGTATTGAACACATGCATCTGACTTCTTTGCTGTTAGTGGATTTCAACCAAAATTGGCAGGGATCATCCTTAGCCAAGGAGGGTCTAAGTTGATATAGATGGGGGTACCTACCAGGGGGGGGGGGGGGGGGGGGGGTCTTGGGGGCACCACCCCCAAGAGCACCAATAATAACAGTAATTAGATTCATATTTGCTTCTTCTTTAAGCCCTGATGCAAGATTGTTAGCAAAGTTGGTAGGTATTATCCTTAAAGGAAGGAGACCTCAATTTCTGAAACAGGGTACCTTGCCTCCAAGGGGGCTCAGGGGCAGCAGCCCTTAAAGTGCCCCTGTTGTGAAAATGAGATATTTGTTAAATGCATGGCTGAGTTCTAACCAAACTAGGTAAGAATCATCCTTACGTAAAGAGGATCTAAATGAATGCAAATAGGGTACCTATCCCTTAAGGAGGGATGGAGTGGTGGGGGGGGGGGGGGGTTCAAAAGCCCCCCCCCCCCCCAAAGAGCCTGTGACACCAAATTGACATTTTTCTTTCTTCTGAAAAAACGTATTGCCACATGTACATGTAGATTGTAAGCAAACTAGGTAGGAATCATTGTTAGGGGAAGGAGACTTCACGTTGTTCAAGTATTGTAGACCATTATCTTCAAGGGGTCTGATGGAGGGGCACCACCGGCACCCCAAAAGTGTCCCAATGGCAATTATTTTATGTACACATATTCTGCTGCTTTAAAACACACAGCTTGATTTCAAATGAACTTCACCATCCAATAAATCTTACTTGAAAGGATTTAAGTTATACAGATGGGGTACATGTACCTGGCCCACAAGGGGGGGGGGGGGGGGGAGGCTCAGGGGCAGTACCCCTTAT
Organism: Heliocidaris tuberculata; assembly: GCA_025618425.1. Taxonomy (NCBI): domain Eukaryota; kingdom Metazoa; phylum Echinodermata; class Echinoidea; order Camarodonta; family Echinometridae; genus Heliocidaris; species Heliocidaris tuberculata. The sequence goes on along the minus strand of CM046845.1, from coordinate 33,556,994 downwards.
GTGTTCCAACCTTTGATTTTTCACACCAAGCGAAAATTTTGCCCCGAAAATTGGTGATGCAGGCGAGACTGCCCTGGGCATTTCCCTTGTTGGCAATTTTAGAAGATAAATTTACTCAGGTGAATCATTTCTAAAAAAAAAAAAAATGAAATGATAGAACAACGCATGTATCGGCTCGAATAGCCCTATATTTGAAGAAGTTTATGAAATCATGCAAAAACAGTCCCGTTTTAGACTGCTAGTGTCCCGTGAAGATGAAACTATTTGCGATGTAATTTGTTTCCCTCTTGAAAAGTAAACTAAATGGCCTACATTTTCATTCAGACAATTTTCATTCGATCCCATGCATTTTGCTTTATTTTTGAAAATAAATTTGCTAAGGAGAATTATTTCTAAAAAAAATGAAATGACAGAATATAACGCTTCTATTGATTCGAATAGGAATATACATGTAAAGTTTTATTTAATCATCCCCCCCCCCCTCCCGTTGCAAGAAAAAAAAAAAAAAAAATCAAATATCATAAATTGATAGACACTGGCTTTCTGATGAGAAAATACTTTGTCTTTGAGCTTCAGTTGAAATAAAATTGCATCGCAATCGAAATGCAATCCAGTTTGAGCTTGCAACAGACTTGAGAAGCCGCAAACTTTTCAACAACAACTAAAAAAAATTCATTCAACCCATGTCTTGTAATTATTGTAATTTTTTTTGTATGAAAGGAACTAAAAATCGTCTATTTCAGACTAATATGACCTGTGACAGTCTCTGCATGGTATAATGACTTTCCTTCATTTAGATCATCGAAATCATTCATTTCATTCATTCATTCATTTATTCAGTTCTGAATAGAAGTACAAGTGCATAGTATACAGTTTACATGTTTGATCACAGAAACTTATTTCTAACAGAACTTGGACTCCAAGATAAGCAGAAGCTTGACGCCTTGTGAGCCCTTACAATTAAATACAAACATAATCATCATTATCATCATCCTCTATCGTTGTTATACTTATTTTGAATCTACCTATTCCTTTACTCATTTAGCCATTCATTCGTCTATTCATTATTTATTTACATTGTAAAAATATCTATCCAAAAAAGTTATTTTATAATGTTCATGATGAATAAAATATCATAGATAAACAGTTTCACATGTGAGTCTTTGTTTGTTTTCGTAAAAGTTTAGTATTCATAGTTCGTGCATGATTCCATCGAATCGCAAGAAATGCTCATTACAATTATGCGCTATCACTATATATTTTTTTGTCCCCGCCGAACGAAGTTCGCGAGGGGACTATGAAACGGGCTCCGTACGTGTGTGCGTGTGTCCGTCCGTCCGTCCGTCCGTCCGTCTGTCCGTGTGTGCTCAAATGTTAGAAAATGCTACTTCTCCGTCATTTCTTGGCCGATTTTGATTCCGATTGTTTTATCTGATAGGGCTGGGTGGGGGCTTCCAAACTTCTACACAGAATTTTGAAATTCATTAATTATGCAAATTTATGCAAATTTATTCAAAATTGACGAAAAATGCTACTTCTCCTCTATTTCACATCGGATTTTGATTCCGATTGTTTTATCTGATAGGGCTGGGTGGGGGCTTCCAAACTTCTACACAGAATTTTGAAATTCATTAATTATGCAAATTTATGCAAATTTATTCAAAATTGACGAAAAATGCTACTTCTCCTCTATTTCACATCGGATTTTGATTCCGATTGTTTTATCTGATAGGGCTGGGTGGGGGCTTCCAAACTTCTACACAGAATTTTGAAATTCATTAATTATGCAAATTTATTCAAAATTGACAAAAAATGCTACTTCTCCTCTATTTCACATCGGATTTTGATTCCGATTGTTTTATCTGATAGGGCTGGGTGGGGGCTTCCAAACTTCTACACAGAATTTTGAAATTCATTAATTATGCAAATTTATTCAAAATTGACAAAAAATGCTACTTCTCCTCTATTTCACATCGGATTTTGATTCCGATTGTTTTATCTGATAGGGCTGGGTGGGGGCTTCCAAACTTCTACACAGAATTTTGAAATTCATTAATTATGCAAATTTATTCAAAATTGACAAAAAATGCTACTTCTCCTCTATTTCACATCGGATTTTGATTCCGATTGTTTTATCTGGTAGGGCTGGGTGGGGGCTTCCAAACTTCTACACAGAATTTTGAAATTCATTATTCATGCAAATTTATGCAAATTTATTCAAAATGCTGAAGGTTCATAATGTTTTCATGTTTTATATTTCAGTTGTATACATGCATTGTTGGTATTCTCTTCTTTTGCATGCAGTAACATTATTATTTTATTCACTAAAGTTTTAAGTTTCAGGCTAGTTAATTTCCACAGATCTGCACTTCCGGCGGGGACATTTATTACGCATTGCGTAATTTACTCATTCACTTGTTTTTAATCAATCGGTCTTGCCCGCAATTCTCAATTACTACTTCTACTTATAAAACTGTGGCAACAATGATTTTGATAATGAGCATAATAATGATGATGATGATGATGATGATGATAATGATAATCATGGTAAAAATTCATTATACGTAGTTATTTGTCAAATAATCACTACATATGGTAGAGGAGGAGGAGGTGGAGGGGGAAGAAAAAGATAAAGAAGAAGAAAAAGAAGAAGATGGAGGGGGAGGAGGAGAAGAAGGAGGAGAAGGAGGAGGAGGAGGAGGAGGAGGAGGAGGAGAAGAAGAAGAAAAAGAAGAAGAAGAAGAATGTGAAAGGAATACTGCCGAATGAATCAAATTCCCTCAACTGGGAATGGGCAAAGTTTTAATTTTCTCAAAATCCATTTCCATAGATACATTAAAAAAAAAAAAAAAAAAATCTATATACTTTCTCAAAATGCTGTTCACATATAAAAGCGACGCTATTTTGTCATCCAGTTTTTCTATTCGGGTGACCTTTTTCACCATTTTAAAAATTTTATCTTTACCCCGGAAAAATATCTTAAAAAGTGCTGACTTTCTCGGCTGGGGGTATAACATCTTGTGTAAATGGTTGAATCTGAGGGATATGGAGTTTCTCTGAAAAAAAAAAAAAAAATTTTATGCCCATCTCCAACATTTCTTGGGGAGTGGCGCCGACCCCCTTCCTACTAAAGCGCGGGAGCCGGGGTAGGGGTGGGAGACTCTTTCCCCCTTTATCGGTCGATCCGTACCACGCTGAACTACATCCTTCAGATGTCCCCTATAATTGTTTGACCACAATATGATGGAAATATCTCATGTTCAACGGAAAAATTATACTAACCACCTCCCCCCCCCCCCCCCCCGAAAAGATATAGGCCTAGATGATTTATTATATAAGATTTATGATTGATATTTGATAAACCTATCTTTTTATGTGTTTGATTTTTATGGCAATTATTTTCAATTCTAAAATCTAAAAAAAAAACAAACAACTAAACAATATACAAGAAAGGCCTAGTCAAAACCACAATATTCACTTTACATTATAGGCCTATGTAGGACTCCCTACATGCTACAGACAGTTTTTGTATACGGCGTACAAGCCATCATTGTATTGATATGGACCAATCTTTTCGAGAGGTTGAAAGCCCATATGAATAAGTTCTCTTTAGAGACAATGCACAGGATACCGGGTAGGCCTACTGAATATTCATTGATAACAGCTTGAGACGAAAATAGGCTATTGTCCTGTCCTGAGAAAGGGGATCTCGCATTCAAAGATTACATAATTTGCGTGTTGGTATCCTTCATGGGGAAATCTTACCGTACAGGCCGGAGGCGATTTTATTCCCCGTACCGCCATGGTACGGAAAGAAAAATCGCCAGTCGGAGTGAGTATACTCACTCCGTATCCCTCCTTCCATAACGGTGTTACATTTCCAGATTGGGGAGGGGGGGGGGGGGGGTCTTATACGTTTCTGCCTAGGTAAGAGGGTCTTTGCTTTCCCTGAGATTCACTGGAGATATGCTACCAGATAACCAATTTGTTGCACTTTACTTTTCTATTTCATGATAATACGCTTTCGTTCAGAGAATTTTTTTTTGAATAAAAATTTGAAAATGACGGGAAGGAAAAAGACGGAAAAGAACGACGCAACTATAAAAGTTCAGTTTGGCGTCTCTATCTCTCTCTCTCTTCTCTTTCTCTGTCACACATATTTTGTGATCACTTGTTCCAAGCGGGGGAGAATGAGCGTGAATTTTCATCTTTCAATTTTACACTCCCTTACTTGATTTTTGTATTTTTTTTTTTTTTTTTTTTTTTTTATAATGGAAAGGGTACCATATCATCGGTTTGCGTGGATGCTAATACAGACATCAACGCAAAATTCACGAGGCGGGGTAAATGTCTGTCACCGAGTTCAAGTGTTTTACATATTTTTATTTTATTATTATTATTATTTTTTTGGGGGGGGGTATTTTATTTGTATCACTATCACTTTAAAAATACCTTTCGCATGATTTGCAAACGTTTTATTATTCAGACTAATATTTGACGATTCTACCATGAAAGAGTCTGAAATCAAAACAAAAGGAAATGAAAAAGAAGGGGGTGGAGGAAAAAAAAAAAAAATTTTTTTTATTTGTTGCTCAGGTAGGCATATTTACTAAGCGTGTTCACCTGTATCTTTCTCTTTCAAATTGTTTTCCATTATTACATTTACTTCGGTAATTTCAAAGCCGACAAAACTTAACCGAAAAAAAAAAAAATAAATGAAAAAAGGCATTTGCAAGAAACAAACATGAATATCAGACGATTTCATCTGGAAAGAAAGAGAAAACCTAAGCTACGGCAAAGCAAACAAGGGCAACAGTAATAACTTCACTCAAACATGATTATTTGTTCATAAAAGCCCTTTGAAAAAACAAACAAACAAACAAAATAAAACAAAACAAAAACAAAAACAAAACTCCCCGTGATTTGTAAAGGCTAATCTAGTAGACCAGCCAAGATGATTTTTTTTTACTTTGGACGGCATTTTTGGGTAATGCTTGGCATCCATGCTTAAAATGGCATTAAACTGGCAAAACTTGAACAGCGCCACCTTACAGTAACTGCCAAATTGAGATTATTATTTGAAAATTAATTGCATTTTATTTTGAATTTCGACAAACAGCTGTTTGGAAAATAGGCACATCTTATATTTCAAACTATTATTTTTGACGTTGCACATGTGGAAAATTGACTACAGATACATTCTAAGCTTCTACAAACTAGAATGGGGCATGATGGGAAAATTAGAGGCACAGACACTTATCAAATCCTGTTGAAAGATGGCGCCATTAGGAGCTTCAATTTACTGTCACTTTAAACTCTTGCAAAAATACTGAGGAGTAAGGTAAGGGCGGATGCCACGCGCATTTTTGCCTAAAAATGACATTTTTGGCTCAAAATTTGAAAGAATGTCAAAAATCACGATTTTTATTTTTTTGACCTAATATGTAATACCTGATAAAGACTTTTCAAGTGATGTCAGTTTCATTTCGAGTTTGAAGTTATAAACCCGATTAATATACATTTGAAAGTTGGATATTACACACACATGTATGGTGTAATGAAACATAAAACTGTGATTTACTCAAAATAATAGGTTGTGAAAACTACCGATATTTCAAAGTTTTTTACCCAACGTAAATTTGTCAGTTTAAAGATTTTTCTTGATTAAACATATAATGAATATTGTCATGTCACACACAGAAAAGAAATTATCCGATAAGGTGATAGATAACTCATTTTATGTTATCCCAAATGGAATGATGTATTTTTTAAGTTTACGTTTAAAAATGTTAAGACTAGGGGATTCTTTATTTATTTATCTAAAGAGTTCCAATACATGGAACCTGAAAAAACAAAGGTGCTTTGTTAGAGGGAGGTGGTAAGCATTGCCTTGTCTCGTTGGATATTTCTTAATCTGGTTCACTATGTAAGAAAATGGGCTTTCGTTCAAAATTTTTGGAGATTAGCAAAGCTATACATTTTTATAATCGTTAGAACATGGGAAATTCAAAAACTGATGTTGGCATTTGCACAAATCACCGGCATAGCGGCCATTTTGATTTTACAAAATGGCCGCTATGTGTAACTCGTATTGAACAAATTTGAAGATATTTTTTAAACAGAACCTCATCTTATCATGTATGTGTCATCATATTAAAGTGACAGTAAACTGAAGCTCCTAATGGCGCCATCTTTCAACAGGATTTGAAAAGTGTCTGTGCTTCTAATTTTCCCATCATGCCCCATTCTAGTTTGTAGAAGCTTAGAATGTATCTGTAGGCAATTTTCCACATGTGCAACGTCAAAAATAATAGTTTGAAATATAAAATATGCCTATTTTCCAAACAACTGTTAGTCAAAATTCAAAATAAAATGCAATTAATTTTCAAATTATAATCTCAATTTAGCAGTTACTGTAAGGTGGCGCTGTTCAAGTTTTGCCAGTTTAATGCCATTTTAAAGGGCATTAAATTTTCTACATGATACCACATATAATGGGTTTGGTGATGATTTACGATACAATTCTTGGCCAAGAATGCGATTGTTTACATAATTTTTTACAAAATAATATGAATTTCTTAAAAATACTTATTTCTCATTATTTCAAAAGTTATTTTCACAAATTAGTTCAAACTTTTTAGAAAACTTTCCATATGTATGGTTAATATCATATAAAAATTACAAGTTCATTGCTTATCAAACAAAAAAGTTATAGCGCTCTGAAGTTGACACTTTGATATTAGCTAAAGTAGAGAATCGATAATAAATGTGGTTACTAAGTGCTGCCTTCTCCCTGACAATGGTAACAATGGGATTTGGGAGACGTGAAATGGATTATTTCGGTAGTACATGCTATTGTCATGCAGATGAATATTTTAATAGGAAGTGTGATATCAGATGATTCAGTACGATCATATTTTAGTGATATACAATTGTTTATTAGTTCCCGTTGCCATGGTTGCTATGATACAAATGCGCCTAATAATCGATGATGTGTGTTGAGAAATCAGTAAGGCTAACTGTCCAATAATATATATGAGGAAACCTGGTTTCAAGTGATAATCATGATTCACACTCTAAGACACGTATATACTAGATTATTGGGTACAGAACTTGCACCCCCTACATGTCCATGCCTTCCCTCCCCCTTTCTGTTTTTAAAACGGGACAAATTGATACAAAGTAATATTCATAAAATACTTTGCATAATGGTAAGAAAATCAGTGAGCCTTGACAAATCATTTGAAATCTCATGGTTACTGGAAAAATATCTGCCAATGCCTTACCCTTCTTCCCGTCCCCTTCCCCTCCAAAGTTTAACTTAAAGCAATACCTACAAGTTTTATTGGCACAAGGAAGCAATTCAGACCATCAGTGAAATAACTTGGGACCTGTATTCACGTGATACACTCTAAAACATGTAGATACTTTTTTTGTTTTAAGTACTTGGTGGTGGGGTTCAAAACTTGATACCAAACAGTCTGTAACATCAATCCAAGTCTGGTTGACCCCCCAAACTGGGTCCCCTCTAACAATTCCAAGCATTAAAACGAGCATACTCTTACGAGGTGGGGAGGGGTGGGGGCTAGGGGCTGAAAGTAAAATTTACATTTGGGCAAGAGGCGTCAGCCCCCCCCCCCCCCCCCCATCCCCGCTCAGTTGTAGACAAAGTTCATCGGTTGGTCTCAATCAGCGCAATTCATGCTTCTCTAAATTTTGACTTTCTTCATTTCAGCATTGCAAAAATCTTTTGCCACGAAAGATCCTTCTAAACTTAGGTGACGTTTTGAGACCGTTTCTGTTTTGAGTAAAAAGTAGTTTAACACAATATTTCTTGCTACCGCTGTTTATCTTATTTTTTTTTAAATTGTCTTATTTAAGCTTTTACTATTTACCTCACAAAGCAGAACTGAAAGCCCCCCCCCCCAAAAAAAATGCGACCTTTCAAGATTTTTTCTCTGTTTTTGTACAAAGTGGTTAAAACGCAATATTTCTTATTCTATTTGTATATCTTTATTTCTCCTTATTTATGTTTTTAAGCTTTACTATTTACCTTAAAAAGCAGAACTGAAAGTAAATAAAGTTGAAAAACAATATGGCATGTAGGAAATGAGCATTTTAAAGACTGTGAGCCATCTGTGCTGTAATGGCGTGATCCTACATCTTCTATTCCGTATATTGCTGATGCAGATGCTGAGGGTACAATAAATTTCAATCCTTTCATATGCCATTTAATTCTGCTGCAGCTTTTTCTTGAAGCAGTTTACCACATCGTGTAATGTCATAATTGTCATGACAGTCTGTTCTCTCATGTTGGAAATGAGAAAATGCACAAAAAGGTAACAGAAAATTTTGAATAAAGCTCTGTTTTGTTTTTGTTTCCATAAGTTTTCATTTTGTAGTAATTTTGGAGGAGTTGAAAATTTTACTCCTTAAAATTAAATGGCATATGGTGATTGTGGTGCTAACTTTTATCTCTTCTTTTTTGCAGGCAAAACTAAGTGGATTTGCGCACATGTCAAGGACGAAGAAGGCTGTAAGTATTTCACATCATCTAAGATGCTGTTATTGATCAGAGAAATAAACTCAGTATCATATTGTTAATGGGAATTCTTGTTCTTTCTTTTATTTCTTTTGCTGTTTACAAACTTCCATACTGTTTCTCATTCTCTCCCTCTCTCTGTCTTCCCATCTCTCATACACTTCTGTATTTGCAGTTGCATGTGAATATGCAAATGTTTTGAATTTGAGAAACATGTAAGCTTTCCATGAGAAAGGAGTAGAAGTTCCTCTCCATGGAAATTAGTAGAGTACTTAGGTAGTCCCATTTCAAACCCCATTTTGAAACCCTCCTTTTAGTACCTGTGCACTTGAACATTTTTGTAAAGGAGTTCCCAGGTACTGGCTATGATAGGTTTGTAGGTTTATGTTTTTTTCTTGTTTTTTAATGTTATGAGTTGGTGTTCAGAAGTGTAAACTATGCTTTGTGTACCTGTTAAAAATATAATTACCAGTGTGTAACAAGCTTTAAAGGGCAATCCAACCTTGGTAATAAGATGATTTGTGTGAAAGCAGAAAAATAAGAAAAACAGGATGGTGAAAGTTTGAAAGAAATCGGACAAGGACTAAGAAAGTTATTGATGTTTGAAAAATGAGATCACTACATCTATGCGAATCTCAAATTGGCAATTTCGTGAGTCATTTGTGACACTTTTGTGGACAACTCTCCCATTTGTCGTACACAAAAATATCATTAATTTGTGGTTTTCTTCAAGGCGCTTTTACCCTCGGGGCAGTACTCAAAATATATTGGAGATAGCATATTGTTATAGGTCCTCATGAACGAAAAGATCCTACTGAATAATGCATTTTGAAAAAAAGTGACATTTTAGTCATTTTGTGTGTTAGAGTGAATGGGGCAGTTGTTCACAGCTACATCACAGTGACATTACCAATTCAGCCAATTTGAAATTTCCATATGCATAGTGATTACAACTTTCAAAAATTCATAACTTTCTTATTGCTTGTCCGATTTCGTTCAAACTTTCACCAATCTGCTTCTCTGATTTTTCCTCTTTCTTTCAAAGCAACTTGCTATTAAGGTTGGATTTCCCTTTAATACAGGTACGCAAGTACTTGTGACAAGCCTTTCCAGTTCATTTTCATCTTGTGTCACCCTGGTGCTTTAACAGTGTAACATGTTCATTTTTCTCTCTGTTGCAGGCTCTAGTAACCCTTGGTGCATTAACAGCAGGCAGCGCAGGACTGGTGTCCGCTCTCCATTTATCAGTCAGTGCAGAGGAGTATGAATTACACCCGCCCAAATTGCAATGGCCTCATAGTGGAGTCTTCAGCACATTTGACCATGCCAGGTATGTACCATTACCTAGTCACTATTTGCTTCAAACCTACTGGCTTGTTCACCAAGGTCACTTAATAGATAGCTTTATTTTGGCTATTATATAATTTAGAACTTTATTATGCAGGTAAGTGAAATTGGTTTAATGATTGTTTATAAGCAAGTGCTTTAAAGACTTTTTGATTCTCTATGTAATGATCCTTACCTGTTTGAAACAGTTGTAAAAAAGGAAATGATTAGTGTGTATTTTTTAATATAGTAGACTGTATGAGTCGGATCCTGTAAGAGATGGATAACTTGACCACTGATAAATGATTATAAAGAATACCTGTCTAACCTAATTATAATTGCATAGATATTTAATTCACTTCTTAAAATTTCCATTTTGTTCCAATATCCTTACACTATTGAGATAAAGCATTATTTGTGACAAGTATTTTTATAGCAATCTTTAGAGTGATTCACTGATTTGAGATTTGTATTGTTCATGTGCACATGTAATTTTCATCCTTCGTGCAGTTTACGAAGAGGATATCAAGTATACAAAGAAGTGTGCTCAGCATGTCATAGCATGCAATACCTGGCTTTCCGTAATCTGGTAGGAGTAACACACACTGAGGCAGAGGCCAAGACAATAGCTGAAGAGGTGAGTTCTGTCATAGCTTTTAGTTTGTGTCCAGTCACCTCATAGGCTTTAGGAAGGTTGGTTTAGAGCATTTATGTAATACATTTGTAATTAGCTTTAAGTTATGATTGTAATTTTCTGACCTTCCTTGGTCAATTTGCAGTTTGCTGATGATGTCTTTTCCTAGTTTACAAACTTTACAAACAAGATATCTGATAGTATAATGAAGACATTGCTCATTACTTGTTCTGTATTGTTACTTTAGAGGCTAGCCCTCTAGACAAGATGGGAATTTATGTTAAGGAATTCATGTTTTAAATTGTTTGTTCTTTGTTTTATTATATTTGAATGTTAAATTTATAACCTATCTGGACCTCCATGAATCTTTGCAACCCCTTTATTATTATTATTATTATTAAGTATTTGGCGTCACCTGTGCCTGGGAGGGGAAAAGTGAACTGAATCACTGTAATCATTGGGTCTCTCCTTCCGATATAACTGATTTGGATGTGCAGGTGTACCACTACACCGGGGTTTCCCCCTACTCTTTTTCGAATAGTGCAATGGGTTCTTAACATGCAAAGGTGGTGACTGTCCTCTACACGGGGCCTCCAGTTAACGTTCTATCTGAGGGATGGAGTGTTTTCCACTGTAACATAGCCTGCGTCTATGAAACAAGGGAGGGGCACGTTAACACACAACACAGGCTGACATGATATCTGTATATTGTGCTGTACATCAATAGACATATCAAACAGAGTATTCATGTATGACCTGTTGTTTCCTATTCAGTACCAAATTGTTGATGGACCTGATGAAGAAGGAGAGATGTTTGAGAGACCAGGCAAACTCTCAGATTATTTCCCCAACCCATATGCCAATGATGAGGCTGCAAGGGCTGCCAACGCAGGTGAGCTAAAACTTTCTATTGTTTCTTCCAGCCCTTTATTTATTTCCTACATGTACTTATCTAATTGGACTGCTTGGCACTTGTATGGTAATAAGCTATCCTGAGTGGTTCCATGACATTTGCTCCTGCGACAATTGCTCCGGTCTAACATTGCCATGTTAATCCTAAACCTAAACCTAACCCTAATCCTAATCTTCATATTGTCCTTAACAAAAAACCAAATCATGACATTGACCTTAACCTTCGACCTTTCGAGATATAGACGGAGGAGCAAATGACGCAGGAGCAAATGTCGTGTCACCATCCTGAGTAGTCTAATAGCTGTAACAAATGTCACACTCATCCTTGTGTCATCATTTGACTTGATGATGATGATGATGTTGATAATGATGGCTTCTGTCTAGTACTGGTAACTCTCTGTTCTTGGATCTAGCTTTTGAAATATGTCTCACTGAAATCAATGTTCATTATACTTCACTGCATTTCTGCATCATTTCATTATGAAATTCATAATGCTAGAACTTAAAAATCTTGCAAGGAACAAAAAAAAAATTAGTATTACAAAAGTAGTTGATACAAAAAGCATATGTATTGCTCTGTTTTGACTTGAGAGTAATCCAGTATTTTGAATCCACAAATAGCTTTATAGGAATGTGATTTGCGTTGTTCAGTGGCATTCATTATAACATGACTTCACTTGTTATAAAACCAGATGCCCTTAAAAATGTAGATCTGTGTGCTTGTGAGCTAGAGCTAAAATCAGGTTGATAAATTCGAAGCACTTTGGAAGTATGAGATATGAGCTGTTCTAAAATGGGAACTTGTAATTGTTAATCTTCATGTATGAAATGTTCATGAAATGTTCATGAAATGTTCATGAAATGTTCATAAATGAAATGTTCATGAAATGTTCATGAGATGTTCATGAGATGTTCATGAGATGTTCATGAGATGTTCATGAAATGTTCATGAGATGTTCATGAAATGTTCATGAAATGTTCATATGTTTAATGTTATCAAACATTCACTGGTAGTGACCACATGAAGCTCTGATTCAACATGCCTCCCATCCTCTCCCTTGCAGGTGCTCTTCCACCAGACTTGAGTTACATTGCCCTTGCCCGCCATGGCAATGAGAACTACATCTTTGCCCTGCTGACTGGATACTGTGATCCTCCTGCTGGTGTTGATATCAAGGGAGATCTATACTACAATCCTTACTTCGCTGGACAGGCTATCGGCATGGCACCTCCTATCTACAATGAGATCATTGAATATGAAGATGGTGAGTGAGAGGATTACAAACACATAAGGGAATTTACTTGATACTTCTCATTATAGTCAAGAAAAATTGTTGATATTTTGTTAGTCACAAATGCAGTTCACCAATAGGTCTTAATTCTAACAATTTAATGAAGTTTGATAAACAAACTGGATCAAAAATGTGAACCTCTCTATGAACTTATTCCAAGTTATGAGACAAATTCACTGCAGCAAACTGTAAGGAGGCTATCCTGTATCAAACTGATAAAACCAAACCTTTTAAACTTGTGCCTACCAATGGAACTTCTGCATGTATTCTGTACTGTGATTGATATATGAGAGGTTTCGTCTTAGAGCTGATATGATGGTATGAGTGCTGAAGGTGAAATAATCTGCAAACCAATTCAATGCTTTTGTCACTCCCAGTTTTTTCATTCAAGTGTCCTTCACAACCAATTCTAAATTATACCTTGTCTATACGAAACTCTCACATTTCCAATTCATAAGCAGGGCTTGACTTTAACGGTAACCCAGTTGCCAATGGCCACCTGAAACGGCGTTGGGCCACCTGACAGTTTTAAGTGGCCACTGAAAAATATGTAGTGTAAGATACAAATAAATAAAATGTAGCATCCGGGTCACCTGACAATCTATTTGGCCAACTGGATCCCATGCTCACCTGGCCCTGCTGGCCAATTTTTACGGGCAAGCCCTGAATTAAGAATAAAAATATCAAGCTTTGAAATAGCTAGTGTGTATAGCTAGTGTGTAAGTTTTTAGAGAGTAAGATGAAGATTGATAGACTGAATGTTGTGATACATACAGGCACTCCAGCCACCATGGGACAGATTGCTAAAGATGTGAGTACCTTCCTACGCTGGGCTTCAGAACCAGAGCATGATGAACGTAAGAGGATGGGTCTCAAGGTATGTGCTTTGCCTTTACTTTGGTTTATTGTAGCTTCCTAATTAGACATTTATCTATTACAAACTACTTTTCCTTTTTGAGAGAATTGTTTTAAATCTGTGAATCTTCAGCAAATGGAGAAGAGTTGTATGTGGGGGCGGGGGTAGAATTATAGAAACAAAGAGGTAATAGAATTGTTAATTTTGTGTTTAATTTTATTGTGAATTGCATCAAATGACCCCCCCCCCCCCAGAAAAAATAAAAAATAAAAAAGAAGAAGAGGTAAGGGTCCCCTTTTTGTGCTAACATTTCTCAATCATTCAGTCTTGTGCTGTGAGTGCTTTTTTTTTTTTTTTTGCAGCATGGATACTCATTAGATAAACACAATATGTTTCCATGACAGCTCCCCATGTTTTAGAGTGTTAAGAGTTATATTTCCACAGTAGTGAAGAAATCAATAATCCTGTGCAATTTTGGGATACATGTATAGACAACTTCCACATTTGAGGTATACTCGTACATTTGGTAAGATTTTTAGTAGAAGGAAAGTACATGATGTGGCCAGGTGATCTTACTCTCTTTATGATCATTACCACACTTCAAATGTATAAATTTGATATTCATCATTTAAAATCAAAGAAAATTTTGACCTATGTTTAGGGGCTAGTAAATTATATTATACATCAAATAGATTGGATTATATGTTAACCTTATTGATTTATTATATGCTTTGAACTCTTACAGGCCCTGATGATTCTAAGTATGCTCCTGGGCGTAGCCTACTACACCAAGAGGCACAAGTGGTCTGTCCTTAAGTCTCGCAAGCTAGCATATCGTCCACCAACAGCTTGATCCACTGTCAATACCATTTTGAGAATATGTCCCAATTATCCTAGAAAGAAGTCATCCCAGTTGGAATACAACACCTGACCTCATTATGTATATGACCAGTAAGATTCTCTTTGGAACCAAATACTTCTTCCTTAGCATCAGCATCATCAGCAGTTTGGAAGGAATCTGATAGCAAGCTTAATGTTTTCAGTCAAAGACAAGTGATTATTACAAGGGTAGGGAAAAGATGGACAGGACAAATACAGAATATGTTTGAGATGACTTAATCACTATTTATGTACATTTGAGTTGATAGAATATGGATATATTATATATGTCTTTAACACATATCTCTTGTTTTTTCAGACAAATGTTATGTAAGGCTATTCAGAGCTTGAAATCTCTGTAGGATGGCAATTATTGAGCATTTATTCTACTTACAAATATTTTGTCACCAAGGCATATTGTGAAGTTGGGCGTTGTTGCATATCTAAATCCATTTAAGGCTAATGATTAACCACAATTCCTTTTATAAGTTCTGAACAAATGAACTGTAAAGGTGTTGAAGACCTAAAGTGATTAGTAAAACCTAAGGACTCAAGGACTCCTCGGTGTGCTTATTAAGGTTTTAAACAACTGATATAAGGTACTCTACAACATCTTTACTAACAAGATATTGTTGTAGTGGTCATGACATTCTCAATGTATAGCCATAATTAGTCAAAACATGTTTTATCTAGGACTACTAATGCAAGTGATTATGTGTCATCTAGCGAACTGATTTTTATCTCTGTGCACTATGGCACTGTAAATAAGAATTTATTTAAGTATTTCTGAATGATCTGACAAGGAAGCATTTCATCCGATTTCTGGATCTCTTTGGAAATGCTAGTTTATGAGGGTGATGTATTTCTACTGTCCATAGATATATACATTTCCATGGCTATTGTTAGAAACTTCTCCTCTGTTTGAAATACTGTTGAGATATTGAATGATGTTCAGACAACAAAGAAAAGTGTGTTCACTTGGAATTTTTTGTACAGCTTCTTTATTTCTTTTGACAGGCCTTGTATAAGATCTCTCTGTGTGTATGTCCAAATACTGTGAATATTTGAGCTAATTTTGAGTTTTTGGTAGTGTGTCTCCATTGGGACAGAAATTTGCCTGATATAATCTGAAATTGTTTGAAAAATGTCAACAAAATTATATTTCCTGGAAATATATTCACTGAAAAGCACAACTTATATGTGCACATGTCTGACCACATTTTTTAGTGTTGGATGATAAGATGGGATATTAGTTCTATTTCTTTATCTGCCTTTGTTTATTAAAATGTTTATTATTTACGATTTTATCAAATCCATTTTGGCAAACATGTTTGACATTCAATGTAAGCTTGGCTTGATCCTGTGAAATTTTATTTTTCTGTCACTACCAAATCTCAAGATTATCTTCAAGAAAAAAAAAATCATCCTCTTTATGTGTTGTTTTTAAAAGGCTAAGTTGTCTAATTCGTTTAAAAAAAAAACACATTTTGTTAAATGGTGCGAACTATTCAAAGTAATGAGCGTCTTTAATGACTAAAACCAGGATTGATAGCGGTATTTTTTTTTTCACATTGAATGTAGAATTCTGTGTGCTGTTTTGTTGAGCATGTGTTACAGAAAGCATTTGAATATTACTTCTATTTTAGTAGTTACGAGAAAGAGAGAGAGAGAGATAGAGATAGAAGTGTTTTAGAAGGTATATTTGTATGCTTAGTGTGTGGGTGAAAGAGGTTTTGGGATATGAATGTATAAGAATTAAGTAATACATAGCAACACAGGACTATTCCAGAGCTACGAACACTAAATATCAACTACAACAAAGCATGAACGTCCACATTCAAAGTTCTGAAACCTCCTTTTCTTTATGTTCATGAATGAATGAATATAAAAGGTACATCTGCAATCAAATTCATTAAATTAAGTAGCTTAGCAATAGTAGTGGCACATGTAAATGCTTGCAGGATGCAAAAGGCATTATCTTGAAAAGAGACATGAACAAAATACTAGGATGTAAAGCTAGTTCACACCATTTCATAAAAGGCTAAATAATACCAACATTGTCTGCCACTGAGCCAGGTATTTGGATTAGACACTACCAATGGTTGTACAGTGGAAACTCTGTATAAAGAGGTCTGATGTAACAATATTCCTGATATAACAAGGTAATATTCTGGTCCCAGCTCTTTATGTTCTATTTTTTTAAAAACCTGATATAACGAGATTCCTACTATAGCAAGGTAATTTTGATGGTCCCCAAGGATCTCGTTATACAGAGTTTCCACTGCACAACACATGCTCCAACAATAGTTGCTCTGCATCCAATTTCATCCTCAAACCGAATTCTAAACTTTAACCCTGGGCCAACACAACACCAGACCCTACCCCTAACCCTGACACTAAGCCTAACCTGAAAAGGAATTGCAACCTTTCTTACCTTAACCCTATATCTTTCAACAAAATAAATCCCAGAGCAATTGTCGCTGCAGCATATGTTGCTCCGCATCTAAACTTCAACCCTGGACCAAACACAATACCAGACCTTACTCCGAAGCCTAACCTAATAAAGAATTGCAACCTTTACCCTAACCCAAACCCTATATATTTGATGAAATAAAACCCAGAGCAATTGTCACTGGAACATATGTCAGAGCATCCTACCAACATCAACAATTACACCGTCTGTATTACGTGTCTCTCGATCTACATGAAACTACATTTCACTACGCTACAATATATCTTCCAAGTCACACGCTCACAAAGTCACATACTCGCAAAATGTTCATACAGATGACATAAAACATCTCACTATCTCTGCTCCAGAAATAATGTTTTATTCAATATTAAACAGCCACAAAACAGAAAATAATAGAAGAAAAATAAAACAATGTAAAGAAAAATTCATCGTTACAAACAAGACGAAAATATGAACGTACAAAGTAGCTCAACAATGACATAACACCGATACCTTACACCGCATTAAACTTTACACATCACATTTCAATAGCATTGAATAGCAATGATAGATTACAACCAGCGAGAAATTCTCATGTTCACCTCTGATGTTTTAAACAGTACCATCTCTCTCTCTCTCTCACATTCTCTTTCCCTTTCTCTTAAAAGCAAAATAATAAGTCTACATCTTTATATAAAATTAAATTTCTATAAATTCAGACAATTATTATCACATACCATGTCATCTAAGAGTGAAAAACTGAACAATCAAAATGAAATACATATTTGATGAGAATTTCTTCGTTATAATATATTCAAATCACAAACTTCTTTTACAGAGATTGCCCAACATAGCAACAACTGCATCCAAAATGGCATAGATCCCATCACAGTCAGCCACAAAAAGCATCCACAAATTTTGATATATTTGCATCTTTTAAAAAAAATCCACAGGTTAAAAACAAAACTTTCAAAATGCCTTCATTTAGTAACTGACTAATACATTTTAAATTGCATTATAAAAGAGAAGAATAAAGCAAAAAAAATATTGCATTTTTGTTGTGATGGCTTCATCAGCTTTTGAAATTGAAGGAATTTATTTTGTTTTAACTTGATTGTTTGGACTGATCAATACTTGGTATCTGGGTACAAAACTGTTCACCTTCTTCAAACTCGACTCCAAATCAAATTTTCCTTTCACATACATGTATATTAAAGTCATAATGGATAATGTGAATCTATGGCCAATTAATGATATTTACAAAGATTTATCAGTAATATGTAATCAAACAATTTATCAAGCTTCTCCCCTCATTTACACCAAATAAAACTATCACTACAACAAACCATTTTAAAGATATTTTTGATTTCAACTCTTAGATGAAAAATTATGATTCCCTAATTTCAAATTGCCTACTTTTAGCTCTACACAGCTGGAACCATTACTTTTTAGCATTGCTTCACTAAAAATTAGCACCTGTAACAAGAAACAAAAAAATGAATTTGAATATCCTTCCACATCATGCACATCACTCACTAAAAAAGAAACATTTTGTAATGGTGGTTTACAATGTATACATCATGTATGAAGGAATCTTAAATCAGGAGATTAAGCTAAGCCAGGATCGGTCTTCTCTTATAAAGTCAACTTACTTAATTTTAAAAATCTAAATACATTTGAATTACATTATCTAATAAGAGAAAAAAAAAGAGAAGAAAGGAAAAGAAAGAGAAAGAGAATGAGAGAAGGTGTTGATCGAGCCACAAAAGACGTTTACATTATTATAATGTTGACAAAAGAACACACAATCACATTTTTTTGAAAATAGAATCTCTTACATGTTTACGGTTTTCAAAAAAGAAAAGAATTGATATCATGGCAAGGAAGTTAAAAACAAAGAGCTCTGTCTAATAGAGAAAAAGACATAGTTTCTTATCTAATTTTAAGGGATTTACAAAATCTCTACCTTAAAAACCACAAGGCATTACATCATATGCTGAGATCCAGAAGGCTGTTAACCCATATCCTTTAATAAAGAATCAACGCTCTTCTGCCTCTCAACATATATTATATGTTACAGCTAGCAAAGTGAAAGATTAATTAGTGCTGGTATATCTAGGTAACATATGATACTGTGGGGAAAATTTCACTGTTCATATTGCTCTTCTTGTGTTCTAAGCCTATTTCCTTGGACAAATATCGACTGGAAAGCTACCGTATTTAAATTGTGAACTGCAATCAAATGGCTCAACTGTTTATTTAGCCACTAAGAAAGTCAACAAGATGGTTACTGAGTTGTTCACAAAAAAAAAAAAAAAAAAAAAAAAAAAATGTGTGTATGTGTTTGTGCTTCCTTTCTATTAGTAAAATGAGTGTTTATTATTTCAGTTTACTCTGCCACTATGGACATTTCAGCTAGGTATATATGATTGTCACAGTGCAATAGTGCCTCACAGTGTCTACAAGCTGTGCAGACAATTCCCAATTTTGTGAAGTGAGTTGACTTCTGAAAAACTAGGTGAGTTACTAAACAGGACACCAGCTCAAAAAATAATGTGGCATGCCAAAGCAGACTGATACATGGTATGTCATCATCATCATCTGGGCCCTGTTTCATAAAACTTGTTATCAATAACAACTGCCCCATTTCTATGACAAATTCGCTCTCAGCCAATCAGATTCGAGGCTTTCAGTAGCTCATAGCAATTATTTGAACTTGTTATTGATAACGAGTTTTATGAAATGGAGTCCGGGTTTCTGAAGATGCTATATCTGCTTACCAATAACGATTGGCAAATATTGGCTAAAAACCAGAGGTTGCAATCATAAAGAATGGTAATAATTTACAGTGCATAAAGAGACATGACGATCTATGATGAATATCAGTCTGAATAAAAGAATCAGAGCAATTTGTGGGCAATATGAAACTCTTGCTGATGTTCATGTACACACAGGTTACAAAATAATTTACAAAATGTTATATTTTTGTTTTCCTCCATCTTTTACCAGTGTAGTTGTTGCCACACGTTAGTAGATTGATGCCTGAGATTCTAAAGAATGGTTACCATGGATACGCTCTGCTTGAAAATTCAAGTTATAAGGCAGACTACACTCACACATAGGCATTTTCTTAATCCACTTTTTTCCCTAGCAACAGTGCTGTGTATCCAACCTGTAATTCTAAGAATAATTTGTACATAATTTACATCATTCCTTTCCTTCAATAGTGCTACAGTTGAGTACTCATTTTCAAATATTAGACGCATGTTTCATTTCAACATGGATTATAAAACTTACATAGAAAAGAAGGAAACTAAAAAAAACCAAAAAAAAACAATTTTTTCCTTCTTAAAATAAAGCTCCTATTAAATCTGAACTGTTACAAAAATTGTAATTGGAAAAAAAAGAAGAAAAAAATAGACTTTAATATTTGAAACATGATTTACATTAGCAAACATCTTACACACTACATGTGACAAACATTGCAAATCATTACAAAACAATTGTGAATTCAAATTTTAGTAAATATAGCTTGTCATGATATATTCTATTTACAAGATAAATACATTTATTTATATCCCCAAATTCATTCTCTTCACACTCCCTTTATTTGATCTTTAAAATGTCCTCTCACCCACAATCTTATCATTTTGAATTTTGATTCATCAAAAAAGCAATGATCTTTCTAGAATCAGTGTAACATCAACATGTTTGTTGAAATTGCATCAATGTAAATATAATCTTCAATGCACAATTTCACATTCTTATTCCTCAACTTATGTACATCACGAGACATTTTAAGAATTATTTTTAAAAATCTTTTCATAGACAAAAGCACATTGCAATATCTTCATAAAAGTGTACTTCTACAGTGTATGGTTATCAAAAGGAAAAAAAAAAGTCAACTTCTCCCACACTTTACAACACATTAAAAAAAGGCTTTAAAAAGATAAAGTTTGATCACATTTACTTCCTTTCACAGCTTTCTCAGTAGCAGTACCAGTCGTAGACCTTATTAGATAACTATGATAGCAAACAGCTATTCAATAATTGATAAACAAATAAGATATTCTTTCTTTTTTTCAATAATAAATCTCTGAGATTCTCTTCTTTAAAAAAAAATGTAATTTGAATGTGAAATACAAAATTTATAGATAAACTATGGGTGATCTGAGTTGAAAGAACCTAGAAAGGATCTCACTGATATGAGTTTATCTGTAATATTTGATTGCACATTACATATATTCTTTAGGAGCAGTACTCTGGAAAAACACACAAACGGAGGCTGCATTGAAGTCTTCCAATCTTTACAATGAGTCTCCTTGGCAACCAAAACCAAACCCATTCACCCAAATTTAATCCAAAATGAGACTGCCGAGTGTCTTCATGAGACAGAAAGAAATGTAAAAACTTTCTGTATGACTTTGTTTTATTGTGTGAAAAATAACCTTTTCTTTTCAATTGTGAATACTGAAAAAAAAAAAAAAAAAAAAGCAATGAAGTTACACCTTCATGTCATAATAATGATAAGGGTCTGACGCAATCCAGAGTAACTGCTAGATTGCAATAAAACCTCTAAATTTTATAAAAATAGGCCTTCTAGGCAAGTTAAATAACATTAAAAAAAAACAACAACAGAAAATAAGCAAGAAAACTCACTGCACAAAACATGAGTAAAAGTTTGGTCACCAATACTACACCTACAACTACATAATAAACTTAAAGAGTTTTGTTTTATTACATCTAATATTGCACTAAAATGTGTACCTGTCTAGAATCAGCTTTTAAAATACATGTGAACTTCATATGGCTGGTAAGTGGTTAATAATTTTCAGAACTCTTAATATATTTCATGACCTTTTTAAGATCACCATGAAGATAAAGGGTTATTTGATTTTCAGCTTTCGTTGATCATAGAAAACCCAATAATCCACTAATAAATATAGTACAAAGAACTGATTTATGGAAATAATGACAATGCGAACCCACAATGCCTTTAAGGCTTCAAAAGTCCTTTTCTCTTTGGACACTTGTTTTTTATCTTTGTCAGATTTCCCCTCCACCCCCCCCCCCCCCCCTCCCCCAATGCTCTAAAAAGATAACCATTTTTAGAGGAACATACAGGAATGGCTTAATTCAAGTCATCGAAAATCATTCTTTATAATATTCTTAATAATTGCAATGCAGCAAAAATGACAGATTGTTTCAGTTCTACTAATTTGTAATGAATCTTAATGATAAATCAACAATGAGAGAAAATACGCACCTCTCTCTCATTTCACAAGGGTCTAGTATCAAATGTTTCCAAACATAGAGGAAAACTACTGCTAGATACCGCGTTGCAGCATATGCATTATTAACACGCACAAAAGCACAGGCTCAATCCACCACTTTTGCAAGCAGTACTGCATTCGCAAAATTCTGCAACTTCAAACACATTTCACGCATATGTCTTTCACATATACAGTATATCAGATATCTCTGTGTGATATAAATGATCATATATAGAATTCTCTAAACTATTCCAATGGAAATTGCAAAATTTCTATTTCACAGATGAAAGAAAATCAAAGTAAGATTGATGTGAAAGCATCCATATGATTTGACTGAAAGTAGCTTCGACTGTAGACCAAAATAAAATCACTTTTGGAAATCCAGTAGAAGAGGCATCATACAAGTCAACCATGCGTTAGATGAACTACCACATGACACACCTTAATACCTCACCAGCACAACTGAAAAAATAAGAGTCTGACCAGTACAAAACAGAAAAATGTCTTCCAAAATTCTACAAGGCTGATTTATCTATTCTGCTACAGAATATCTCAAAACGTTCTTTTGAGGTTCTATGGTACACTTTTGTTTTTCAGTAATAAAACATGGTCAAAACAAATATCAAATACATGGAAAAAGGATATACCATAATACAATGACTGAGATTTCCACCTTAATTTCTTTCATTCTTGCTTGCCTCTTATCTTGCCAAGGTTTTGACCAACACACAGCTATGGCTGTAGACATCCACTGTCTTCTGATACCCTGAGAGTAAAAAGATCCGCGTGGGCCAGACACAATGTTTGGATAAAAGTACTCTCATGCAAAACACAGAATTCCACTCTAAAGAAGCTCCAAAATTTGTCTTCTTCTAGTTCTTTCTTCTCCCTTTGGTTCAATGACACACACAAGGCATCCATGTAGAAATCAGCTATAGCTTGGAGTTGATTCTAGGGGAAGGGGGGTTGTGAGATGTCATGAGAAGGGCCTAGCTGTGCTCTTCCATCCATTGGATGTCCATCCCTCAGGCATCGGTGTACCTAGTGTCCATAGTTTTCAATTCAGGCAAATTTCCCTGGTAAGAAAAAAGAACAAATGAAATACATCAGCCTTTTCTTGTAGTTAATCAGTTTGAGTGATGGAGGAAAGTAACAACAACAATAATAAATAATACCGGTAATGTATTATTTTACATATCATAACAATAATATAACAACAATAATATAAACTAAAACATTTGTGGAAGAACTACTATTAGAAATCTCTGAACTTTAACCAACTTCTGAATAGAAGATTCCATCTTTCTGTTAATTTTATGAAACCTTAATGAAAACACAATTAAAAATATACATTTTGAACAATGTCATGACAATTACTCACTTTGAAAACCAAGCATCACCCAGAAATAGTACCGAATTTCTAAAGACTTGACTATTATAACTATTTGTAATCATGCTTCTTCCCATTTCAACTTTGTGGCTGGATTTTGAACCAAACACACAATCCTAGAGGCATGCCTTGCGAGAGGTTTATCCTACTTACAGTGAGTAACCTGAAGGTACGAGTGGTGAGAGGAGTGCTGTTCAGATTGAGATGGTTCAGTTTCTTGAGATCTACCAGACATCGCAGTCCATCATCCGTGACCTGGGTCTCACACAGGTTCAGGCTCTCTAACTCATGCATATGTTCTGTGATGAGCTCTAAGCCACGATCACCAAACTAGAAGAACATAGACATACATAACATCAAGGTAAATGGGTATAATATAATAATATTGGATATTTATATAGCGCTCATATTCACCATGCAAGGTGCTCAAGGCTCCAATATTACCCTGACTCTAGCTTGGCTACCAATTTCGTATAAACCAATTTCGTATAAACCAATATGTCAAGGCCCATGCAGAATTTCTACAAGAACCTTTACTGCATTAACCACCATTTTGGATTTAAAATTATTTACTACAAAGAGTACATAATATTCCTAATTATTATGTTTTGCATGGTTCTATGTGATATATCTTTACTGGTTATTTATTGATTTTACTGATGTCTGTCAATTAATTTAAATCAATAAAAAAGACATAATACAAGTAACACTAACAGAAAATAGGGATTGTTATCATTGTGGGGAAATAAGTAACAAACTGGCAATATGCTAATATCCAACAGAAATGGCATTATTTCAAATACTTACAGAGAAGTCAAAGTGAAAAATTTATCTGTGAGCATGATTGTCTATTTAATACTGTCCTTCAGTTAAATTATCTAAAATCTGTTGGAAGTTGATTCCAGATCAATGTTCCTAAATATGAAATTGATTCTATTCAGTTGTAAATTATTTTATCTACAGGGGATGTTGTCCCATGAACTCACCTGAGTTGACCAAAGGTTGAGTTGTTTGAGATTAGGTAGTTTGATCAGTGTCTCAGCACAGCCACTGGTTACATGTGTAAAGGCCAGGTTTAGACTCTCTAGATTACCAAGTGGACCAGAGCTGAAAAGCTTTGCAACATCCACATCCGTTGATTTAGATGGTAGAGACAGAGACTTAGGTCCTCCTTTCTCTTGCTGTTTGGATCAACACGTTAAGCAGTCAGTAAGATTTTGATAGGCATACAGTTGTACTTAACTCTGATTTGGCACTGACAGAAAGACACCATCAATGCAGGTATTCAATGACCTACTAATCATGAAATTCTAGAAAATCCAAGCTTCAACTCAGATTACTACAGCAAAACTATTCACTGAATACTTTGTGAATTATTATTGCTTTTATGTAAATATCTACATTAAGAATAAAAAGGATTCCATACAACATCTAGGTTTTCTGCATTTGCATGTCACCAATGGAAAATTACAGTTCTATTATTTCCTGTACAAAAAAAGTTTGGATTGCTTACATGCAGCATTACCTCATCATAAACTTTTAAACTTTCAATTTCATTACTTCTAAATGTTACAGATCTTATCAAGATAAAAGGTCCAACACTCTATTTTTTACAGCTTCAAATTCAGATGACATTTATTTCTGACACATAAAACAATCAACCTTTCCCCACATTCTTATATTTCCTGTTCTGATGTATTTCTGATAAATTTCTTTATGATTTATCTACAGTATCTATTACCAGACAAAGAATGTTAATCAGACATCCTTATTTCAGCTTCATATAAACATATATTTAGCAGGTACTTTCATAATGTCATGAACTTTTAATGTACATAGAAATGACTCCAATCTCTCTCATTGCAAAGGTTGCTTTTCCTTTGGTTTCCTAAAAACATAACCTTTAAGGGAAGAGGCCCTCACATTTTCTGTAACATTAATCACTATTAGCTAAATGTCACAAGACAATCTGTTAAACAGTAATTGGGGGAGTGATCCTCACTATTTCCCTGTCAGCCTGTTTTGTTTAATCTTCAGTTTGCTAATGATGAAACTAATACATTCTCATTAACTCATCTGGGTATGAGACCCTTCTTGATACACGTTTAAAAGCTCCTTACTTTCAGTTTCGTATTTAAATTTAGCTATGGCCTTTCATAAGTTCGCTACAGCTATGAAAAATAGATGACTATACATGAAAGTCAGACAATGAAATACTCTTTTGATTTTCTTCCATTTGTAATACAGTTTGCAATCATAAACCTTTAATTGTCCAAGATACTCAAAAATTGGATTTCAGAATGTCAAATCCTAAAACTTGATTCAATCCCATGAACTTAACTGTAACTGACAACTGGTTAACTCATAGAATTCCTTCTAACTTACCAATTGTCGAAGGGCCAGCTGTCTTTCACAGAGAGCATCGTACATGATCTGTCCTTCATCAATACTCTTGAGTGCCTGGATGACCTGCATCTCTTGTTCCTCGGTCTCCAAGACATCCAACTCCAGCATCAAGCATAGCATCTATGGACATGGAGTGGGGAGTATAATGATAGTATCAATGGTGGGTATTTTAACACCAATGGTATTTTTGTCATAATCATCATCATTGTCATCATCATCATCATCAACATCATCAACATCATCAGCTTTGATGATGATCATCACTAATACTATCACTATCACCACCATCATTACCATCATCATGATCATCATCATTATCATCATCACCATCATCATCACCATCTCATCATCATCATCATCACCAACATCATCATCATCATCATCATCATCATCAGCTTTATGATGATGATCGTTGCTAATATTATCACTATCACCTACATCATTACCATCATCACCATCATCATTGTCATCATCATCATCATCACCAACATCATCATCATCATTGTCATCATCATCATCATTACCGTCATCATCATCATCATCATCATCATCACTGTCATCATCCTCATCATCATCATCATTCTCCATTTCCTCCTCCTCCTTCACCTCCTCCTCATCATCAAACTCACTTCAGTGCAGGTGATGTTGCCGTTGAGAGCCAGCAGAAGAACCGGTTCAAAGAGGCGTGGTGTCACAGACAGCAAGAATCTCCGTCTTCTGCAGCAACATGAAATCAGCTTCTGAATCTAAAGAGAACAAGAAAGCAGAAGATGAAAAAAAAAGTTGAAATCATTGAAAGTGTGATGGAGAGAAGACTCAAGATATACAGATAGAGAGGGAGAGGGGGAGTGATGGAAAGAGAGAAAGAGTAAGAAAGATAGAGAAAGAGTAAGAAAGATAGAGGGGAGAGAGAGAGAGAGATGCATATGGATATTTTTTCACTATTATACATAATACTGACTTGAGAGTCAATATTGTGACATGAATTTTCTGTAAAAAGCACAATTTTGGAATATTACACAATATATTTGGACACACAGTGCTTCTCACCATATGAAATGACATGAAACTATGAATATATATGCATACGTGTATCTGGGTACCAATTAATTTTTATGATCAAGTATAAATGATGCTAATGCTTTCACTCTTTTGTTTTGAATAGTTTCTCTTTCCCTATGATTCAGTCATTATTCAAAGAGTGATCCTTTTGACACTGGAATAAGTTCAATGAACGTTTAACATTCTGACCATAAGAGCTTACCATGAGAGAGAATAGTTGTCCCTCATCATCACATGCTGGTCCTGATAGACAGGAGAGATCTAGCCATCCAGCTTTACCATCTCTTACATCAACATCATCACCAATACCATCATCATCACCATCATCATCACCATCATCACCATTACCATCATCATCACCATTACCATCATCATCACCATTACCATCATCATCACCATTACCATCATCATCATCACCATTACCATCATCATCACCATTACCATCATCATCACCATTACCATCATCATCACCATTACCATCATCATCACCATCATCATCATTACCATCATCATCACCATTACCATCATCACCATTACCATCATCATCACCATTACCATCATCATCACCATTACCATCATCACCATTACCATCATCATCACCATTACCATCATCATCACCATTACCATCATCATCACCATTACCATCATCATCACCATTACCATCGTCATCACCATTACCATCATCATCATCACCATTACCATCATCATCACCATTACCATCGTCATCACCATTACCATCATCATCACCATTACCATCATCACCATTACCATCATCATCACCATTACCATCATCATCACCATTACCATCATCATCACCATTACCATCATCATCATCACCATTACCATCATCATCACCATTACCATCATCATCACCATTACCATCATCATCACCATTACCATCATCATCATCACCATTACCATCATCATCACCATTACCATCATCACCATTACCATCATCATCATCACCATTACCATCATCATCACCATTACCATCATCATCACCATTACCATCATCATCACCATTACCATCATCATTACCATCATCATCACCATTACCATCATCATCATCACCATTACCATCATCATCACCATCATCATCACCATTACCATCATCATCACCATTACCATCATCATCACCATTACCATCATCACCATTACCATCATCATCACCATTACCATCATCATCATCACCATTACCATCATCACCTTACCATCATCATCACCATTACCATCATCATCACCATTACCATCATCATCACCATCATCATCACCATTACCATCATCATCATCACCATTACCATCATCATCACCATTACCATCATCATCACCATTACCATCATCACCATTACCATCATCATCACCATCATCATCACCATTACCATCATCATCACCATTACCATCATCATCATCATCACCATTACCATCATCATCACCATTACCATCATCACCATTACCATCATCATCACCATTACCATCATCATCACCATTACCATCATCATCACCATTACCATCATCATCATCACCATTACCATCATCATCACCATTACCATCATCATCACCATTACCATCATCATCACCATTACCATCATCATCACCATTACCATCATCACCATTACCATCATCATCATCACCATTACCATCATCATCACCATTACCATCATCATCACCATTACCATCATCATTACCATCATCATCACCATTACCATCATCACCATTACCATCATCATCATCACCATCATCATCACCATTACCATCATCATCACCATTACCATCATCACCATTACCATCATCATCACCATTACCATCATCACCATTACCATCATCATCACCATTACCATCATCATCACCTTACCATCATCATCACCATTACCATCATCATCACCATTACCATCATCATCACCATTACCATCATCATCACCATTACCATCATCATCATCACCATTACCATCATCATCACCATTACCATCATCATCACCATTACCATCATCACCATTACCATCATCATCACCATCATCATCACCATTACCATCATCATCACCATTACCATCATCATCATCATCACCATTACCATCATCATCACCATTACCATCGTTATCACCATTACCATCATCACCATTACCATCATCACCATTACCATCATCATCATCACCATTACCATCATCATCACCATCATCATCATCACCATTACCATCATCATTACCATCACCTTTTGACAATGGAATAAGTTCAATGGATATATAACGTTCTGACCATAAGAGCTTACCATAAGAGAGAATAGTTGTCCCTCATCATCACATGCTGGTCCTGATGGACAGTAGAGATCCAACCATCCAGCTTTACCATCTCTTACACCACATACAGCAGTATGGACCTATAAAGAGTGATTAAGGAGAAGAGATGATAGAGAGTTTGATTAGACTTATGTCTATTTACATGAGCAGATTGTAATATTCATAGTAATAAACATCTTTGAATAATACACAATCATATCCCTCCTTCTGGATGATCATGTTATGCAGGTCTGAAATAAAATGTTAATAACCCTGATATTTGCTTCATACCAAGCACCATCTTCATTCTCTGTGAAGTATTCTTAGCCTGACCATGCAGTCATGCCCCTATGCAGAGTAATGGCATTTCATATTTCAAGATATACATTAACAATCATCCTTCTACATTATCACACTCTTAATGCTTATCACTGTAATTATCATTATCAACAACATCACTACCATCACCATCGTTATATCCATCATTCTAATCTCCATCACCATCATAATTATCAACGTCATCACCATCATCATCACAATCACCATCACCACCATCATCATCACCATTACCATCATCACCATCTTTACCATCATCATCATCATTACCATTACCATCATCATCATCATCACCATCATCATCACCATCATCATCACCATTATCATCACCATCATTATCACCATCATCATCATCACCATTACCATCATCATTACCATTACCATCATCATCACCATCTTTACCATCATCATCATCATCTTACCATTACCATCATTATCACCATTATCATCACCATCATCATCACCATTATCATCACCATCATTATCACCATCATCATCATCACCATTACCATCATCATTACCATTATCATCACCATCACCATCATCATCATCACCATCATCATCATCCCCATTACCACATGTATACATTGTTTTTATAAGTCCCATTGATATGAACTACTGTATTTTCTCTTTCCCTACATTCATGAATTAACTACTATTTCCTGTAGCCTAGGGGTAGCTTTACTTTCTACAACACAGCCTCAGGATGAAGTCTATAAATTCTCTCAAGGGTAATTCAAATCCCACAAAGCTACTTGTTTGTGAATGAACAACACCTATCAAAGTAGAGCAAAAAACAAATCGGAAAAATATCCATTAATACCCTCTGTGATTATTTTCCATTGTTATTGAGTTAGCTCAAGAGAGAAATCTCTTTGCTTTATCTCAAACCCCAGGGCTATTTCATTCTCACTTCCGCTGCCATTTTCACAACATCACTATCTGCATAGTTGGGTAATGAGGTTCCTTGCCCGTAAAATTGTAACGCAAGGATATGATATCTCACATACTTTTCAAAGATTTTATAGTGCAACCCATATAATAGGAGCAGTTTAACGTTAATTGTAACTAATTATTACAGTCTCTGAATTGGCAATGCAGTGTAATATATAATCACTATTCTGTGTACAAATTGGCCACATTTTTGTTAAATTTTGCAATTTTCATTCGTACTGGTTCATTTAATAACAATTATAATTTTTTTTTTAAACTATGAAAGAGTGGAAAATAAGAATTATTGTTACCAATTTGGGGAGGAAAAGGTGAAAAACAACTGCTATGGGTTAAAGAAATCCATTTTGAGAGTGTTCATACTAGTCAGGTCTTTTACAAGATTACAAATTTCAATATGACTTGTTACGAATTACAGAAAGCGATATACACAGTGGAGGTCTATTCAATACTGGACAGTCACCCTTTGTCTGGCACTGTTGATACAATCTTGCATTTTCTATATTTCCTATATTGTTTACTTTAATTTTTCTTTCTTTTCTTCTCTAGTACTTTGATGAGTTCAGATAATGTATTTCCTTGTTCTCAGAAATCCTACAAGGACCCACTTTCATATTCTATCAACACCACATCCTTATTCTTCTTCTCCTTCTTTTTCTGATTAAGTCTGCATCCTATCAAAATATGACCATTTGGAAGCAATTCTGGTACATATTGTTTACTGCACTGAAACCTGTATATAAAGACCACTCAACGGAGACAAGAAATGTGGTCTTTGTCAGCAGATTGGTCTTTCTATACAGGTGGTCGCTAAAGCAGGTTTCTATGTATTATGCATCTACTGTACATAGGTGTTATGCTATCAATGTCATATCATACGAAGAGTAAAGCATAGTGACTTACCTCACATCTGTAGTCGGA
Source organism: Heliocidaris tuberculata (assembly GCA_025618425.1). Classification (NCBI taxonomy): domain Eukaryota; kingdom Metazoa; phylum Echinodermata; class Echinoidea; order Camarodonta; family Echinometridae; genus Heliocidaris; species Heliocidaris tuberculata. The sequence goes on along the minus strand of CM046845.1, from coordinate 33,525,492 downwards.
TGCAAACCTACTTATGATGTACTTCAGTCTCCTATTGCAAAATAGAGAACAAGGAAATGAAAGAAACTGTAAAAAGGGCATTTGAAATTATTGTGATTTCATTAAGCTGAAAAGAGAGAGCTAAATTTCCTTTTAACAGTTAGTATCAATCAATTCACAATTCTAAAAAAAGTATAACAGGTATTACATTTTGCTCTGTATGGTAGAGGTTTCATGTCGTTATATTATATTCAAAATATGGGCTTCAAATATCAATTCTATAAAGAGATATTGCAATTTTAATTACACTCTGTATAAGCGTAAAAGCGACTCGTGAGTAGACTACTTGACGCACCCGTATGCGCTCTCCAAGATAAAGGCTCGCGCGGAACCAAACTCAGAGTTGCTCTGTATGGTAGAGGTTTCATGTCGTTATATTATATTCAAAATATGGGCTTCAAATATCAATTCTATAAAGAGATATTGCAATTTTAATTACACTCTGTATAAGCGTAAAAGCGACTCGTGAGTAGACTACTTGACGCACCCGTACGCGCTCGCGCGGAACCAAACTCAGAGTTCGGTTCCGCACGAGCATTTTTATGTTATCCTTTATTTCCTTCATACTCATTAACTGTTGACCTATAGAATACCAGACAAAGTTCATTGAGGTTGATTTTATACTTTCTAGCTGTACACAAATTATTTTTTCAGGTGATTGGTACACTTTAAAGTAAAATCATCTCTTTGGAGCCAGAAGGGCGTTAACTCATATACTCTAACACAGAGTTAACGCCCTTCTGGCTCTTAACAGATTAAATTTTCATTGTACTAATTTGCCTTATCTGTAGATTGATTTATTTAGCTGTTATACAGAACAATGTATCTGTTCTATACAGATATTATGCATTATCCTTTCACCTTATAGAAACTGAATGTGGTATACCATATGCATGATTATAGCTGCTAACCTCAATCCACAAAGTCAGAAAAAAATGTTCATTTAGCAACATAACACAAGAATCATGCTGATGCATGCCTCTAAACCTTAACTGAAAGACACATGCCTCATTTAATACTTGAAATGAAGGATTAATCTGTAACTGTATAAAATATTTTGTTATTCAGACCCTTACATCTCCAAAATGGCACCTCAGCGCACTCTCCACCTTATGGAAAGCACATTTTTTAAAGAATGTTTTGATATCATTCAAGTATTTTTTACAGATTCATCCAAACACTGTATTCTTCCATGCACATTCTGTCCCAATTGTGTATAGACTTGAGACTTGACTATTTCCTACCATTAGCAATAATATCATCAGTTTTGCTATAATGCAGGCCAATTGCACAATCTAATGTCAAGTGAAAATATTTACACCCAAGAAACTATTATTCGCACAAAGTGCATCTGAAGGAATCAATCCTACCAGCTACCCGCTTACTACACCTTGGGTAAGAGAAACAACTGTAGATAAAATGCTGTTAAAAAGGGCTGTTAATATACATGTCCGTAGAGCTACAAGAACTAATTTATGCATGATTCCCAAAACTATGTCATGTTGAAATACATGTAAACACGACAATCAATTCTGGACAGCAATATATTCCTATATGCCTATCTTTGGTGCTGATTTGATAGTACATGCATCATACTATTTTATATCTATGAGAGTGCTCTCAATGAATCTGGGGCCACATCCTACATGTACCAAAAAGGCAAACCGAGTTATTCCATTAAAACATTAACAAAAGATATTCCTCATCATGTAATTGATTTCAAGTAATACCCCAACCCAATAAATTACATCCCTACAAGAAAAGAAGTACATGCAGTCATAAAATTTGAAATTTGAGTTATTCCATTAAAACATTAACAAAAGATATTCCGCATCATGTAATTGATTTCAAGTAATAATCCAACCCAATAAATTACATCCTTACAAGAAAGGAAGTACATGCAGCAGTCATAAAATTTGAACTACAGCCCGATTTCCACAACTCACACGCTAATCTGATGCCACTACAAGTAATTAAATCGCAACCTCAAAATGGAGTCTGCAGGAGAGAGTAACGTTAATGATTGATGGCCACGACCCAATCAATTATGCATATGACGTCACAGGAAAAAAACTACCCTGGTATTGTGAATCCTCAAATTGCAGGCTTATATCAATCTATGGGTACCTGTAAATGCATCAGAGAATGAGCTCATCAACAACAAAAACTGGTTTCTCATTACTGGCAGCAAAAAGACCACAACGGATCAGTGAGCCATTTAGCTCTGGAAAGCTCTCAACTAGCTCTGGTAATTTTAAGAAGAGCTCATGTAAAAACAGAAGAATGATTAAAAATTGCAGACAGGGAATCCTATATTATTTAATTATATTTCATTTAATAATATATTATTTAATATGCTCTTCCTCCCTTATAAATTGATACTCATACAGAAAATAAAAACAGACAGAAAAATCAGGAAAATAAGAAAATGAGCCTGCTCTCAACATCCCATTAAGGAAAAAAAGCAAAATCCAAAATCACAAAATTACTAGGTTCTATGCAAGCAACACTAGCTAGCTAGATAGATATATGAACTAAATGTCGTCACTTCTCTCGGTTTCTGATTGCTTTGTTTATCACGAAACGAGAGAGAAAGAGCACCTCGTTAATCATGCCAGACGGATACATACGATACAGTGGAAACCTGGAGGTTTCATCAAAGAGGGCCACTAAAACAACTATTACGGTGAAAGTGGTTTCTGGGGCACATGAGAGGTAGGTAGGAAAAACCCCTTGGAGTTTGTTTCATTTCAACACAATAAGCATTTCCAATGAATGGATATCACAATATTCTTATGCTTAGTCAATGCAGAGTTCAATGTGCAACTAAAAAAAAAACCTTTCTAAACCTTTAAAGAATGAAAAATCCCATGTAAATTAGGGGAATAGAAGGCCTGATTTTCACTGACAAGACTCTGTGCCTGCAGCTCTGCTTCTATTCAGCTTGCCCTTAACAAACAAAAAATATTTGCTCCTGACCATGAATACTACAGTTTGCCAAGTGCTAGAGGGATGTCATATCATATAACTTTACATACAGTTAAAGCCTTAATACTACTCTCAACATATGATATATATAACTTTCTATTCAACGACCAACCATTGGTAGTCATGGCCACAAAGGTATCAGACTGACATTCTGTCTGTGTGTCGCCTTTAAAAACCATGCAGGGATAATGGCTGATAACCTTTGCTCATACAAACTCTCGATCATATATAAATTCATCCAGAATAATAGAAAAAGGAGAGGTCAAATTCATCTGAAGTTTATAGTCAGACTACTAAGGAGTAATGCGAAGGATAGATTCTACAAACCAATGTGAGCTGCCAACACAAACTATACCAAACTTGAACCTTGAACCTTGAAGAAATAATCCCTGAAGCAGCTCTTTCTTGGCTAAACTGGGATGGGATGTGCTGTGCCAGTAGGTGATGGTGCAAACATAGAGGTTGTATGTACAATAAAAACTTTGACGTGCTAGTAAAAACCATGGTACTGTGTTTACAGCATCCTGGAACCTACAGGAGGTTCCAGCCCTCTGATGACAGGGCAGGCAGCCTCCTGGAAGGCAGCTACTGTTGGAGAAGTAACTGCCACAGCTGGTAGGTGGTTCCAGATGCGAATAGTCCGGGGATAAAATGAGAATTTGTAAGCGTCGATTGTTGCTTCTGGGACAGTGAGTTTGAACAAATGATCTCTTCTGCTGATGTATGGAGCTTGGGTTATGAAGTGAGGAAGATGGATATTGACAAGCTGATGGTGTATTCGGTAGAGCATGGTGCTTTGTGCAAGAAGGCGACGTGTGTGCAGCTGATCCCATCCCAGCTTTGAGACAAGTCCCGATGCCGATGTGGATCTTCTATGGTCGCAGGTGACAAAGCGAGCAGCTGTTTTCTGCACCCTTTCAAGGCTTGCAACATTGGTAGAGGTGTAAGGGTTCCATGCTTCAGCACCATACTCCAGCTGTGGTCGAACTAAGGCCACATAAGCTTTGGCTTTGACCTCCTTGGAGCAGGGTGAGAGAGTTCTTCTCAGGAGTCCAAGGGTTTTACTGGCTTTGTTGAGAATATGCTGACAGTGGGTATTCCATCGGAGATCCTTGGATATGGTAACTCCGAGGTATTTGTATGAGTTGACCTTCTCTATTGTCTCGTTGGAAAGTTTGTAGTTGTGTTGGATGGGAGCTCTCTTCCTAGTAATGGTGAGGGAAGCGCACTTCTTGACATTAAATGCCATGAGCCACTTTGATTAATCATTGAAAAAGTGACTTTTTAGCCACTGGAAACAAAGTGCGTAGCTTATCACCAATAACCTCGCATAAGTGTGAGTGGGTCCCCCCATCATCACTTATACATGTACAAGCTTATCTGAAGATAAGCCCCATCATATATCTTGGTTCTTCATACTCTGAAATTAAATTAAATTAAACGAATCAACTACAGAGAGTGACTCCCCCTCAAAAATGTTTCCCTAACAAAATGCTTTCCAATACGACTTGATAAAGGGATCGAAAAGGGGGATGCAGTTTCCATAGCAACCACGTCTCACATCTTCCATCACAGGACTGCATCCCTTGCAAACTAAAGGTCATGGTGACTCACACAAACTCATACCATGTTTGGTGACTTTAGGTTTTAAGAGAGAGAGAGAGAAAAAGGCCCTGAAACACATGAACCTCCATACAGCATGTATAAATACTGAGAATAGCATCTCATCTTAGGACGTACTCTCATCACCTACCCTTTTCAAATCGATCCTGAGGGAAGGGGTACAGAGACATCCATTAATCCCCATTCTCAAGAGCTTTTGTCAGCTGTAATACCATGATAAATCATGGAGTACCTGAGCTAACAGTGGCACATGTACAGGATGAAAGGTCCCATATCGAGTAGCATCTAATAAGGATGTGGGAAATGTGTGGAGATATTGGTAGCATCCTGGACATTCCACATAAATTTTATTCCTGATTCCTTCTTTATTAAAATTGATAACACTATTCTTTTTTAATGAAGGATTTTTAATGTCCTGTACACAGTGAACTTCTGTAATAATCAGACACACAGACTCTTATTTGATTCATGATTTGATCATCTGCAATGCATCTAGGTACCTGCACATCAAATCATCATTTGGAATGCTCTTTTTCTTAAAACTCTTGATAACCAAGGCAGATTACAGAAAATAACATGTTGAAGTATGGTTCAACATATTCAATTTTATGATTCATAGTGCCTTCAAATTGTCTATTCAGGAGTCCTGTGCCATTCTTTCTAAATTTGTGCCTCTATTCATTTCACCACAATACCAGGTGAGTGAACTCCCAGGTATACGGTCTGAGCACATTTGCTCACCTTTTCTGGACTTTACGTGAATGGTTTACCTTACAACATATTCACAAGTTACTATAAAAGCTCTCTAAATTATTAATTTTTTGCTGAAATCATTCAAGGTGGTTGAAGCAAAATGCAAGGCAAGGCTGCGTCAACAACTCTTTAGAGTCGATTAACTTTAGTTGAAATATTACATTTACAACAATCACTATAATAATAATAATAATAATAATAAAAATATAAAAAAACAAGAAAATGACATGATATAAAATAAAATATGCCAGTATCTCAGCCCCAACTCTACTTCATGACAAAGACAAAGAACCACAGTAATGAAAGATAATACTTACGACGTGAGGGGTCTGTGCGTCATTGCCCTGTAATCGATATAGATAGAGAAAAGAAAGGTTAAATAAAAAAACAATGCTGACAGTTTACACGCAATAAAGAAAAAGAGTGAGTACACTTGTGCATGTACAGGGTCCTGGGGAAGCAAAAAAAAAAAAAAAAAAGGGTAACATACACAGTATGGTATGATATGATGGTGTGATGTATACAGAGGACTAGAATAATGACTTGAAATTGAGTAGAGGCAGAAGTATTGTGTATCTGTCATAGAATACCCAGATGGGTCACAAACCCTGACCTAGGAGTGATGTTTGCTTCATAATGAGCGTTATTCAAATAGAATTCTAGAGGTATCAGGAGATGACACAGAACAGTACAGAGTGAATCATTTAAGACAATCATTTGAAGAGTTATTCTACTCTTAAAAGTAAAAGTGTACACCTGGGACATAACCAATTTGCACCATGCATGACATAAAAGATCCCTTTGTTAGATATTGTGTAATGGCACTTCAATTAATTGAAAGAACATAATCATGTCCTAACAGAAATATTTTATGACAGAAAAAGAATTACCCAACTCCCCCACACCTTAATTCTCTTTCCCTTCTGGCAAGTTTTTATCTCTTCTCATTCTGAGTATCCTTGCCTATTATGCTGTAATATAAATGGATTTCTTTTCACCTCAAGACATCTCTGATCAAATCCAAGTAGATTTGTAATGTCTCTTCTCTCTCTCATCTTCTCACCTTTATTAAATTTCAGTCTGATCAGTTTAATTGTTCCAAAGGAGGTTATTAATAATTGCTAAGATTCATTTACACTAATCTTTTTCTTTCATATAATAAATATTACACTCTATGACCCTATATTCTTTATTGCAACTTAAAAGTTGGATTGGTACATGGTACAAATAAAATAACGTATAACAAGAGTCGATAAAATACATGAAACAGTTACATTAAAGAGTTGACAAATTATAACATTTAATTTTTTTTTGGTTTTTTTGTACGTACATTTAACTTTTAATTATATCTCTTTTAAGGTCGGCCACATATAAGGGTTTCTTCCTTTCTGGCTGCTACCTGCCAAGCAACTTTTTATATTTTACTGTACCAATGTATATATTCCATGTATGTATGTTTGTTTGTATGTATTTATAATGTTTTTTATTTGCTTTGGTAAAATAAAATTGAATTGAATTGAATTGAAAATATCAATAAGAGGAGGAAGAAAAGGAGAAAGAAAGGGAGTAACAAGAAGGAGGAGGAGAAGAAGATGTAAAAGAAGACAGGGGAGGAGAAAAGGAAGAAGTGGAAAGAAAGGAAGAAGGGAAAAAAGTACAAAGGAAGAAAGAGAGAGAGACTGAAAATTAAGGAGTACCATAATACATATACATGTAGCTGATAGTAATCATAAACATCAAAAACCTTTACACATAATGAGGTTAAAAACTACTCATTAAAATCAATTGCCTATTCAAATTCGAAGCCACATACAATTCAATAAACACAAAAACAAAAACTAAAAATTAAAAACATAGTTACAACCTGATTTTTTTTTCTTTCTTTTTTGTTCTTCTTTTCCCCTTGTATTCAGATGTCGGTACTGTAATAACACTGTCTAATGCGTCACTGATATCAGAAAATATTGAATCTATAACTACAAATATACTAATACTAATATAGAGCTTTCTAATTCATATAGAAAATTATGAAAAGGAAGAAAACAAGAAGATGAATAAAGAAAGACCCTAGACTTGGTTTCTTATGAACTCTCAAATGTTTTTTCTCTCGTGCATTTTTTTTTTTGGGAGGGGAGGGAGGGGTGCAGGTCCAAATGGATACTTATTATGTCCTAATACAAATAAAGAGTATCATTTTCTGTAACATTTAGGCAAGCCCAGTCTCTAGATGGCACTTAAACATATCATAACCAGCAGTGGGTTGGGAGGGGGGGCGCACAGAGGCATATTCTAACCCCCAGCAAAACCCTATCTTGGTATACCTTATGCATACAAAAAAATGTGCTCCTAAAATTTGAAAAACTCTTTTTTCTTTGCTTGTAAAAGATTTTGCAAACTTAAGCCACCCCCAAAAGATGCTGAATCTGTCACTAATAACAACCAGATATATCATAACCTACAGACATCTTTAATTTTTAATTGTTTTTGTTCTATCACTGTAGTTACACATTCTATAGTTTACACATTGGCTGCGACATTAGAGGTGTGGCAATTCATACTTTTCTTTTTACAATTCTTCCCCTTCATCTATGATTACATCCTGTGACAAAAACATTACTTCAATCTTTTTCAAGATATTTCAACCCACTTGTCCTTCATTATCTTGTTGTTCATGATGAGAGCTATTTCTGTCTTCTTGTTTCATTTAATTTCCTTCTGGAGTGTAGACCACTGTGGAGTACTGCCCACCAGAGGCGTCTGAACATCGGAATCGGACAATGCATTGGGGGGGGGGGGGGGATCTTTTGTCCGCCAGACAAAAGATGCCCCCCAATGCATTGTCCGAGCCCGACATACCGATGCCTCTGCTGCCCACCCTCATAATAATTGAGAATTCATATTCTTGCCACAATATCTTGCCTCATTTTTTAAAATTGTATTCTCTCTCGCTTCTTTTTCTCACTCTCTACCTCTCACCCCTCCCTCTCTCTTTCTCTCTCTCTTTCTTTCTCTTTCTCCCTTTTTCTCAATCTCTTCCACTCTCTTCCTCTTTACCTCTCAACTTTCACCTCTTTTTTTTCTCTCTGTGTATCTGTGTTTCTTTCTTTTTCTCTCTTCCTCTCTCTTTCTCGCGTGCACCCATGCTTTAACTTCACCTGCTTCGTCTTATTTTTCGTACTTTCTCCAACATGCCTGCTTCCAAGGTCCTCTTGTTCTTCATACAATGAATAATTCTTTGAAACCTTATAACACCTCAAACCTTATTTGTAATTCATCATGTTGCATCTCTCCCCTCTTCACATGAGTTATCTAATCTTGTATCATAACAAAGCTTCTCCCACTTCATTTGTTTTTCTTCACCTCATGACTATATCCGAATGATTTGTACCTCTACCTACTCTCTCTCTCTCTCTCCCCTTCTATCTCTCCCTAACCTTTCCTTCCTTCTATTCTATTTGGTCGCTCTACATATCAACCTGACTCACTTACTCTGAGCTCTTTATCTACTCCTATACTTTTTCCCTACCTTCCTCTAACCTATCTTTTCATGGTAGCTTTCCCTCTATATCATATTTCATATCTTTCCATTATCAATGATTTCTTCTGTTTCTTTCCCTTTTTTCTGTTTGAAAATCAACCCCTTCTCTCCACCCTTCTCCCTATCCTCCCTCCCTCTCTCTCTGTCTTTTGTTCTTCTCTTTTATCGCAATTCATGGTGTGAACAGGAGCCTGATCGGCTAAGAGTGAGCATTGGGGTGAAAATTTAATTTTCAGATTTTCATGATGAAATCATTTTCATGTTTTTCATTAATATCTAAAGTTACTAAAATTCACGTTTGTTTAATTGACAAGGTCGGGAAAGTCATTGGATTGGCCCATTTTTCAACAGGGGTGATGAACACTAATGTCACGGACGGACATTTTCTAGAAAAATCGATTTGGTCCTAGTTTAACACTCTCTAAACTTTCTTAAGTTTTGTTAGTAAATAATTATAGATCAAACACTATTCCACTGAAAACCAAAAAATATTTGAAAATATTTGTACAGAAATGGTTGTGCCGCATGGTCATTCATATTTTGATGCAAATTTGTCCGTCCGTGACAGAAAAAATTTGTAAAAGTTTTTTTTTCCATTAGTGGGGCACAAGTGAAAACAAAAACCATGCTGAGCTATCTCACTAGCTAGAGACCTATACCATGTATGTATAAAACCTTGATCAATTAAATATACATATACTAAAAACGAATTTGAAAAGTGTCACGGACGGACACTAATTTTGTCACGGACGGACAATGCAATATACTGAAATGGTAAATGCTGTGAGATTTCAAATTCAATGAATTTTTTTATTGTTTATTGGTTCATGGAACATATTTCATCCAAAATATCACGTACAGTGAAACCTGTCTATAAAGACCGCTCGAGATAGACAAGAAAAGCTGTCTTTACGAGCAGGTGGTCTTCAGGTACAGGTTCCTTTAATACATGATTTAATGAGAAACAGTTTTAAAGGGAAACCAAAATTGTGGTCTTTATAGACAGGTAGTCTCTCTATACAGGTGGTCGCTAAAGCAGGTTGGACTGTATATGTGACCAGGCACCACAAAACCACCAAAAAGTCGCCAGATATGAATTTTTAGTTAAGGTCTGATTCTAAAAGAGGAGATTCTCAGCTTTAAAATGATATATAACTCATTAGCATTGGATGTTCCTAACTCACTGTACAAAGAGTAGAATGCACAGTCCCTCAGAATGTTACTTCTGAGAAATAAGGGTTTATAGTTTGCTGTCTATTGAAACACTCTGACTTGCAAGGTGTTGTGCTAAGGTGACAAAAGGAGGATTAGAACTCAACAGAAATTTCTATGAAGGGATTATCAGATTGTCCTAAAACTTCGCATAGTAATTAGGCAAACCCTGGTCATCATAGTGCACAAGTATCAATGCAAGAAATTACTCTGTTTTAAAGTTATGGGAGATCAAAATGAGACAAATATTCAGGGTCGTAAAAACCAAAGTAATACAACAAAATCCAGAGAAGACAAACATAAGTCTAATAAAAAACTGTCAAAAATATCACTTTTAGATTGTTTGGTGCCTCTAAATTTTTAGATTACTTAGAAAAAAGTATACTCTTTCAGGAAATACCCAAAACTAAAATTTGACCATGCCAACCAAAAACACATTGATTGAGCTCTAACTGAAAAATCACACAGTGCGACTTTTTGGTGGTTTTGTGGTGCCTGGTCACATATGGTATTGTGATCCCTCATATGAATGCAAAAATTACCCCCCACCCTGCCCCAATTTTTTTCTTTTTCAAGCTAATAAATTGTCATAAAAACCTAATGATTTTGCTATGGCTCTAATGGGAGCCAGCCTGCATTGTGAGTCTGCAAAAGACATCCATTACAGGTGTTTACAGAAGATGAATATTTATTTTCTTACTTATTTAATTATTCATATTATTGTAGCTGATATTTTTGGTCATCAGCAACATCTAAAACTTTTAGATTCAACATTAATACCTAAGCTTGATCAATATTCAAATTAAATTACAAGTTGTGCTTGAAAATTATAAACATTGGAAGTCAGATATGGTATCAGACCGCAAGAGCCATGTTTGGACTCTATTTTGTAAGAATGCTTTGAATTAGTTGTAATGTTTGAGACAGAGATTCTTTGTAGTTCAGGATCATACACAGCCAACAATTAAAAAAAAATATGTAATCACATAACATAAGAAGAAACCTTTTTAGACACTATATAATCTTAAATGCTCATAATTGAATTGGTTGCATCAACCCTGAAAAAGTTTTTTTATGGGGAAGGAGGTAAGAAAGTTATAACATACATGTATGACTTACACTAGTTGTGTTGGGCAATCCCTCAACTAACAGGACATAAAGGCTCTATGAGCTTTATACACTCAGCTATTGCCATTTGGGCCTTTGTCCAGAAAGCCAACTTTGTTCTTAAAGTGATAGAGACCTTACTGAAAAAGTAAACTATGGTATGAGAAAGATTTAGACAATGATCTGCATTTCATGATTTGGTTTTCACCCTCTTTATAAACAGAACTATTGAAAAATATGCGATGTTATAATAGTACTGGTATGTGATGTTGTAAACCAAATGAGAAATTTTACTTCCTAAAAAGATAATGATCAATCACACATAATCCTATTTCTATATTACCTCTATGTTTGAAACAAAATATATGACTTTGAGCTGTAAAGTAAATTAAAAAAATAAATATTGATGTTTGATTTCGGTCCACCTACATGACTGTAATGTAAAGGGTTAAATTTTGAAAGCTTACATCACATTCTTCTCAACATGTTCATTTGGTCTGTAGCATATTTTGTACATGTACAGTTGTACACTACATGAGTACATGCACTTGTACATTGTGTATACACTACAATACAGGCATCCACTTTTGACATAGATTCCACTTAAAAACTAAGTTTTCCAAGCTAAGTTTTGCTTAATAGTGAATAAAATCAATTTCAAACAAAAAGTAGAAAGCAAGAAGTATGTATGCGCGATTTTAGATAGGGACAGATGCAGTTTTTAAGTTAATGTCCGTCCGTGACGCTCAAAATGTCCGTCCGTGACAAAAGTTTTTGGACCTCTAGCAAAAGTTACAGCTTGCTTTCAAATTCTATGTATGTGACAGGGAAGTCAATTTACTTGACTAACATTTGCAGTAAAAAAAATTTGTCAACGACAGTTTGTTTAGATAGAACAGACAAAAGATTACGGATAAGTCAAGAAACCCATTTCTATCTCGTCCGTCCGTGACATTGAATATTTAATGGATTCTATTTTTAGTAGGTAACCATGGCAACCAAATTTTGTCATCATTTAGCACCTTCAGTGGTACCCTTCACAGTGAAACATAAAACAGCTCAACACATCTCCTAACTTATTTTTTACAGGCCTTCAAACTTTCAAAATTTGTCAAATGTCCGTCCGTGACTAACCGATCAGGCTGTGCACAGCAAAAAGGGCACAACACAACTTTTGGTCAATTTTCTAAATTGGTCACTTTACACTGCTGACATAATTAATAATCATATCACTATGAACAATTTAGATGATGTATGGATGTAAATGCATTGCATATGTACATCTTAGACAGAGTCTGGAATACAGAGACTACCCATCTCTCTTGTCTGAAGGACAACAAGATAGTCTACATTATCCAGACTCGGTTTACCTCATTTCCAGTGAGACAGAGAAACCCATTCCTGTAAGAATCCAATGGACTCCCATGTCTTTCTGCATGTACCATGCATCACATCTAAATCAGTTAGACATTATTACTCTTTTCCACTGATAGGGAAAAGGTCCATTATTCTAGGAATTCAATGCCCCCCCCCCCTCCCAGTGTCTCTCCCCAGCGAGAGGGAAAAAAACCCATTCTCTATTCCTCTAGGAATCCACATGGACCCCTCCTTATTTGTCATGCATTACATCTAAATCTGTAAACATTGTATAATCAAAGCATTGCCAACCAAACAATCATGCAAATGAACCAGGGGAATGCGTGAATGGAATAAATTTGCATCAACACTACATACCGCCCTACCGTATATCACTCGCAAGCTGCGTGTGACAATCATTACAGAGACTTTGACCACAGCACTGAACCAAACATTTCAATAAGATATTGTCATGCATCTACCTTTTCGCACTCCCTTCGAAACCCCCAAAAAACTTGTCAATCAGTAGATTTGATTGCATAAGTTAATTGGAAAAGATATCAAATTTGTAAATTAAATTTTTCAGGAAGCAATTCTTTGTTCATTAAAATTCTGAGCCAAAAGTCTCCAAGGACTAGTAACTAGCTTTTAGCAATGATAACAGCAGGTGCATACTAAAATGTGTGAAGTCCTTTGCCAAGCTTCCTAATAGCTGTAGTTAGATCACAAATGAATCACTTCCCTCCAAATTGATGTTGATTAAAGGGAACCAATCACCCCTCCCCTACCCCCTCCCCCCCAACAAAAAGTTTTTTGTTTGAAGTCACTCTAAACAAATAAGAAATTCAAATGGTTAAGGGTTAAGGGGGGGGGGGGGTGATCTCATAGGAAGGCCTGCATGGAAGTTAACTCAGAGTCAACTTCTTTGCACATGCGTGGGAGTAAGAATGTGTCAACTAGTCTAGCCACAAGTCACTTTAACCTTTATGTAAACTTTGATTTCTGCATGATACCTAAACTAGCAATATCTCTTTACAGAAGTAATATTTAATCTTTGGAATGTAGTATATCAGCAGGGAACCCAAAACATTTATTGTATTTATCAATATTCTTTTTTGTGATCGGTCCCTTAAGTCTTCTTTAGTCATGCATCATCAACCTAATGCCCGGAAATCAATTATTTCAATTTGCATACAATAAATTACATCCAATCCCCACTAATTTATCATTATCACTTGCATTGTTATAAAATGGAAACTTAAAGGGTACCATTGGCTTCGAATATCACTTCTATCTACAAATAACTGTGTAGTAAACAGGAATACCAAACAGCTTTAAGATCAAGGATATCTATCATGGCTGCTATTTTCATGCAGTTGGGGAAGTAACATGTTCGGTTCTTGGAAGATTGCTACTATTTGCTTTATCTCATAGCAATGTCCTGTACCCTGCTCCATTTACCATTCACATACATTCTTAGAACTGAGTATCGAGTACAGTCCCCTACAATCATTGTTGCAACAAGTATTGAGACATCATTAGTAATACTTCAGACAGAGTTTCAATTTCATACATATATGAGGATTATGAACTGAATTAACAATAATGCTGTCTCATGCTTTAAGTACTTGAATATGTCTGTTATTTTCTAAACTGTTCCCAAATCACTCATTTTAATGTCAGCTTTAAACAGTAAGTTTAAGTTAAATGTTAAATCGTTTCTATTTCTTTTTTAATTGGTGTTTGTTTTTGTTTTTCTTAGTGTTTTTCAAAACTTTAATACTTTTCTTCAATCTAATTATTCTTAGTTGGTCTTCAAATCTGTATTTTGTATTGTATACATAAATTTATTTATTTCTTTGTTAGTAATTTCTATAAGGGATCATATTCTTTTTTTTCTGTAAGTCAATCTTTAGAAATATTGTCATGTATACAAATACTGACAAGGCACTGTGGAAAGCAGTTCTGAAACTGACAATTTTACCCTTTAGAAATAAAACTGCAAATAAATAAATAAATAAATAAACAAGTGAATGAGTAAATTACGCAATGCGTAATAAATGTCCCCGCCGGAAGTGCAGATCTGTGGAAATTAACTAGCCTGAAACTTAAAACTTTAGTGAATAAAATAATAATGTTACTGCATGCAAAAGAAGAGAATACCAACAATGCATGTATACAACTGAAATATAAAACATGAAAACATTATGAACCTTCAGCATTTTGAATAAATTTGCATAAATTTGCATGAATAATGAATTTCAAAATTCTGTGTAGAAGTTTGGAAGCCCCCACCCAGCCCTACCAGATAAAACAATCGGAATCAAAATCCGATGTGAAATAGAGGAGAAGTAGCATTTTTTGTCAATTTTGAATAAATTTGCATAAATTTGCATAATTAATGAATTTCAAAATTCTGTGTAGAAGTTTGGAAGCCCCCACCCAGCCCTATCAGATAAAACAATCGGAATCAAAATCCGATGTGAAATAGAGGAGAAGTAGCATTTTTCGTCAATTTTGAATAAATTTGCATAAATTTGCATAATTAATGAATTTCAAAATTCTGTGTAGAAGTTTGGAAGCCCCCACCCAGCCCTATCAGATAAAACAATCGGAATCAAAATCCGATGTGAAATAGAGGAGAAGTAGCATTTTTCGTCAATTTTGAATAAATTTGCATAAATTTGCATAATTAATGAATTTCAAAATTCTGTGTAGAAGTTTGGAAGCCCCCACCCAGCCCTATCAGATAAAACAATCGGATTCAAAATCGGCCAAGAAATGACGGAGAAGTAGCATTTTCTAACATTTGAGCACACACGGACGGACGGACGGACACACACACGCACACACGTACGGAGCCCGTTTCATAGTCCCCTCGCGAACTTCGTTCAGCGGGGACAATAATTTCTTACCCTTCCAACTACATGCTTTCAGTAATTTATGTGATATTCAAAGTGACTGCAGTCATACATATATTGTCTGTTTGGAGCCTGAAGGGCATTAACTCATATACTTTAACACATAGTTAACACCCTTCTGGCTCTCAACACACGATATGTAAATAGTAAAGTGATTATTGCAGGGCTATTATTTTCCATTGTCATTGACATGAATTAAAAGAATTTATTTGTTCATGCTCTTTTTCCTTTAATATTTAATTATGACGGTATATGTTTGGATAAAATTTGATTATGATCATGCATGTGACTCTCTTAATATATATTCATTTGAAATATGAAGTCAAGCAATTTTCTATTTTCTATAAAGCATATTTGATTTACCTGGATTATTTTACACACATAAGTTTGACTTGTATGTCATAAATCTTTAAAAAGAGCAACCATCAGCTTCTTGACAGATTCACGGTTTGCTCTTTATTTTGTTCATTTTCATTCAATGCTATAAATCACAATGCCAGAATTCTAGTCAACTGTAGTAGTACTTGATCATAAGTACCAATGTACATTTACGTCAATACTCTTTCAACAAGTCACTCAACGCTCAAATAACAGTACTTTATCATAACAGTTGTGATTCATAAATTCATCAATTGTTGAAATTTGAGGGTAGATTGTTGATTTTCAACATCTCGAATTTCAACGGCAATTTGAATATAAAAATCAACTCTGATCAAATCTGAAATGAATATTTTATGAAATGATCATTAACATTCATGCATCACAGGAACATGAAATGGATGAAAGAACAGTGCAGAATATCAATAAATCCCTCCCTCCCCCCTTCAAAAAAAAAGAAGAAACAAAGAAAGAATAAAACGAACAAAGAAAAATATGCAGTCCTCTGCCTCAAAATATACAGAATCACATTGTAATCAAAACGATTATATGAGCTGAATTGTATTCTAAAATCATTTCCATATCTTGTCAAACTCACTACCTTCCTGTAGAAATTAAGCTTCATCCAGAAATACAATCTTGATTTCACTTTTATATTGGACCAAAGATTTTTTTTTTCTCGGACACCTGGGAAATACAAAGTAATTTGTGGTCCCGTAACAGATGACCATTTACGATTGTGCAGACTGATTCATTGGACAAAACGGACCGATCCAGTATTTTGTAAGAGGGAAGAGGGGCACCATTTCCAAAAATCTCTGACAAACAAAACAAAACAAAACCCCAAAAAAGATCCTCACATTTTCAGGTCCTTTTTTTGTTGTTAGTTTGAAAGGGGGCTGTAAGTAGGGGTACAATTTATTTTGGGGATTATGCCACTTCGGTTTTAGAAGGGGAGGGGTGGGGAGGGGTGGGCATGGGTGGGCATGGGTGGGCATGGGTAGTAACGGTCCGGTCATCCCACCCTAAATCTACTAAAGGTGCAAAGAAATGATAAACAAATAAGAAAGGATGTTATATGAAAAAACGACAGGAGGCTACATCATACGATAAGAAAAGAAATAAAGTGATATATGCTTACACTTTTGGAAATGGAATGGGCAACAGCATTCCAGACAGAGAGGGGAGCCAGTCATCATAATCAGCCCTGAAAATCAAAGCATTTGAAAAGATAATTAAACTTCAACCAGAATCTCTTGCTACTGAACACAAATACCCTGTATTTCTATGACTTTGTACCAATGCAACCTTTCTTTCAGTCTCTTTCTCCCTTTTTGTCTTAAAGGTATTAGATAGTTTTGGGAAGCCCTCAAAAACTTTTCGTGAGATTTCTTTGATTTTACTTAATAAATAGCAGGATACTAACATAACTAAGATGCTGTGAAGTTTTTTCCTCCTCAAGTGAAATATTTATCGAATTAGAGGTGAAAAGAATAAAAATCCCTGGCCCAAAAAAGAGGAGATGTAAATTCGAACAACGGCCACACACATTACTCACACGAGGATTGCTGTGTGTTATAGAATACGCTACACATAGTGCGAAGCGCTGGGTTTATTGTGTGGGGAACCTTCAGGTGGATATGGTCTCAGCGTGAGGCAGCGAAAAGCCGTTACCAAGCGTTTCTTACAGATATTTACACTAAAATTTGTTCAAAATCGTGAATGGAATGTTAAATAATCTCGTACATGTGCCTTATGATAAAAGGAGAATAGTATGTGACTATGTTAGATAAGTTTCTTGCCAGTATGATTTTTGCTACCGAGACTGTCTATGAGCTTAAATTTAGGTTTTACCTTGTAAGGAAATACTTAGGTTAGCCAAAGAGCTGGGTGCCGTTGCATAAAACTTGCTATTATAGTAACTTTGCTATTATAGTAACTTTTCATGGAATACTGGATTTTGATTGGCTCTTGAGCAACGTTACCATGGTAGTTACCATTGATGGCAAAGTTACTATAATAGTAAGTCTTTATGCAATGGCACCCTGGTCACATGTCAACAATAAGATAAAATCGGTCTATATGGAAAAATGTACAGTGCTTACCGATTCAAGATCATGTGCCTTCCGCATCAATTTTCTCAAATCCAATACATTTGCTATATAGAACGATTGTATTGTTAAGATTGTTGTTATCTAATCGTAGTTACATGTATGTGACCAGCCCCTAAGAGATTTTTAAAATTTCAGTCAACGCAAGTTTATACCAGAAAAATGTTTTGAAATCATGCCTTCATAAATCTTGTCTTTAAAAGGCAGTCTATATGCAGTACCATTAAAGCCCGAAACAAAGGAAACTGCTCTCTTTCTCTATTTATTACATACGCAAAAGTGATAACAATAGACACTTCCTGTCTCCAACATTTCCTGTGATCAATGATGCCTATCCTCACAGAATCTTTTGATTAATAATATATCAAACAGCAATACAACTCATCAGTCATATTTTAATTGGCCACTTTTGTAATACAAGAACACACATTAATTCTGATGAATTCATAACTTATCAATGAAACAAACTCATCTTTTAAATGTACCGTTTCAGTTGTCACACTTAAAGAAGTGCTTTTAGGAACCACACCTTATTTTCTTATTCACATTTCTCTGTACATATGATTGATGAAGGAAATTCAATCTGCTTGTATGTCTATCCACATGTCTATCTAATATTTATCTATCTACCTACTAATCAATCAATCAATCAATCAATCTATCTACCTACCTACCTATCAATCTATCTATCTTTCTATCTACATATCCATTTATCTATCTATGTACATAACTATCAATCTATCGACATTATCTATCCATCTTTCTTTCTAATGGCATTGCCTACTGAATGTCAACCTGTAAAATGTGTTCTTTACTAATTACAGAGCTAATTCCTTGTTAAAAACTGCTAGCAGGCTTTCTTTTTCCCCTTTTTCTCGTTCTAAGAAGAGACTATGATAGAAGTCTTACGTGAGTTGTAGTATTTTGACAAATGATGTCATGACATCCAGTTCATGAAGGACGGTCTCATCTCCTGTTGAGCTCACACTATCCTCACATTGTATCTCACGCAATCTGCATCTGAGTGGGAGACAAGAAGGACACATAACAACTCCACCCTTTTTTAATTAATTGATAAAAAAGAAACTTCCTAAGTGCTTATGTAGAACTCGAAAACATATCCATACGTAGGAAGCTAGTTTTAATTCATAGTACACGGATATACATTAATAGGGCTGTCAAAAAAAAATCCTTACAAAACTTTTCAAACTAAACATTTTTTCAACATGATAATTTCAGCATGCATTACACAATTATGTGGACATAGATTAAAAAAATAGAACTGCAAGTATGCAAGCACATAAGGCGCCCCATCGTCTGAAATACACGGCCACCTTCAAATCTGTTGTGAGTCAATTTTGGTGATATCCATAATACCTGGGATTTGGATGCAAGCCAACTTTTATGTATAGCTTTTCTAAACTACTTCTCGGTGGTGGCAGCCTCAGGCTGGTTGGGGGGGGGGGGGGGGGCTTTTTTAAGAGGGATCTACATTGCCCTAGGCAATTGGACAATGTGGCATGTTCAAGAGTGTGATGGGTCAGTGATAGAGCAATGGTTTCATAACAAAACTACTCTGATAAGGCATGTAATCCTCATTACCAAGTCCCTCGAATAGGACTTAAAGCCACTAGTCCCCTGATTGCTTACCAACAAACATATATTTGCTTCCTAAGCAATCAGGTAAAATAAATTATCACCATCATCACCATCATCATGACCATCATCATCATCACCACTATCATCTTAATCTTCATCATCATCATCATCATCATTATCATCATTATCATCTTCATCATCATCACCACCATCATCATCCTCCTCATTCATATTTACCGGTTTGAATCTTGATAGAAAGTAGCGATGGATGCAAGGCAGATGGCGACCAAGTTTGGGAGTACTCTAGGATGGGGGCATTCAATGCTTGGCCCATGCATGCTGTAAATATAATACAGATAAATGAATGCAAATAATCACTTGATATGACAGGAAGGTTGATCGGGGGAGGGGGTTACATGATGTTCTCTCTCTCTCTCTCTCTCTCTCTCTCTCTCTAGGTGTCATATACATATAGATACATATATAGAATTTGGCGATCATGTTGTCCCACAACTGTTTTCTTCTGCTATAATGTTGTGCTTCATTATAAACTCTATAAGGTCTGATGAATTTTCATAGAGTACAGTACATTAATTAGAATATGAATAAGATGTTAAAGATTAAGTATGGTATGTTTTTTTCATTGTTCCTTATTTGTGTTTGTTGTCTATTCACATTAAGATCCAAGGTCAGCTTTCTATGACAGGAAGGTTGATCGGGGGAGGGGGTTACATGATGTTCTCTCTATCTCTCTCTCTCTCTCTCTCTCTCTAGGTGTCATATACATATAGATACATATATAGAATTTGGCGATCATGTTGTCCCACAACTGTTTTCTTCTGCTATAATGTTGTGCTTCATTATAAACTCTATAAGGTCTGATGAATTTTCATCGAGTACAGTACATTAATTAGAATATGAATAAGATGTTAAAGATTAAGTATGGTATGTTTTTTTCATTGTTCCTTATTTGTGTTTGTTGTCTATTCACATTAAGATCCAAGGTCAGCATCTATAATTTAAAACACATAATGGATTCTTGGCTCCCCCCCCCCTAAAAAAAACAATATACAGACTCCAGATTTCTTCATTAAAAAAAAAAAGTTTTAGGGGGGGTGGGGTATTATTTGTAGACCATGACATTTCAGAAGCCTGTGACATTTCAGATTAGTTTTTCATCATGTTCTACAGGAAAAAGATGGTAAAGACTATACAGCAGAAGCCATAAGAATGAGATATAGTTTATCAAAATTTCAACACGTAGACTCCATGCTCAGAAGACATAAGAGAAGATAGCAAAAAGTACAACGAGAAAATCATTAAGTGACCAATTAATTTTGCCCTTGACAGGCTTCCATGTCACACTCAACAATATGGACGTGAATTGAATAATTACACTCCAGATTTCATCTAAAAATTACTCTCCTGCTAGACATAAGCCTTCAACGCCCACCAGTCAAACTCAATTTATGGGTAACGTCACACACAACCATCTTCATGTTTCTCCATTACAGATGATTTCTAAACATATTCAATTAGTCTAGAATGGTATTGTATCTTTTATTCTATTGTTTCTTGAGAAAGCTAAGACCAACGTACGTAATAAGCTGACATTGGTAAAAGTTGCATAAACAGGAAGTAATTATTTGGTTTTATAAAATTTCTATAACCACAGAATCAGTTTCACTCAATAATAACATGTTTGGATAAAAAGGAAGAAAATTTAATTCTTTGTGTCTCCTGCTTCATTCCTGGGCTATGTTTAACCCTTTCAATAATTGACCACATTTTGTGGTTTGGCTCAGTAACTTTTGATTCAGAGCTCAAAAAAATATACCAGATGCATGAGTAGAAAGAGCAAAAATTTCTGCACACACTATGTCCATTTTTGTTGCATGACCATATTGTGTTTGATGCCAGGAACTCTAAAAAGGAGATTAAGCTTTAAAATCCTTAAATTGGCAACACATTGAGAGGTTGAAAATCATTATTTTTTGATCAAAATTGGCAATTTTTGCAACTTTTCAACAAATTTCCTAACCATGTCTGTTGTTTCAAAGACATTACATCTTATTGGAACCATGCAGCACTGAAATGAAAATATTATTGTTGCCAATTTGAAGAACAAAATGTGATCAATTTAGCCCTTAAATAATTCTGGTCCTGAAAGGGTTAACCCATGGACTACAGAATTCTCTCATTCCTATAGGATTGGTACAAAAACACAGTTCACGTAGGGAAGGGGTTAAGATGATTGCAGATATAGATTAATCTTATTTTGTGACAGAAATATGAATTTACCTCCAAAATCCATTTTTTACTTACATGCTGACAAATTCCTTGAAGGCAAAATCGTGGTCCTCTTTATAGTGCATTGCTAGAATGAAATCACGCACAAATGCCTGGAGCCGTGGATTCTTCCCAAAGTCCTACAAATCACAAGAAATACATGCAATAATCAAAGAGTTGATAAATCTTACATGCAAAAAGGAATTGCGAAAATCAGACATATGAAAAAGGGTTGTGTATGCGGTATTGGAGACAATTTTTGTTGAATAACTACATACATCTAGTATGTGTTATTGACTTCAATTCTTTCCTTATATGAAATATCATATATTTCAATTTTTTGCTTCAATAATGTAAAACATGGTTTGACTCCTTATGGAACATGTAAAATCATCATTATTGTAACTTATTTTGATACAAGGGAGAGATTCTTTATTATCATATCTATAAATATTGAAATATTTGAAATTTCATATAATAAAATACATAAGGAAAAGTGAGTGTGACATCATCGGTTCACTCATTTGCATGCCGCCCATGTTATGCATATCACTGTTTCATGAAATAATGCAAAACTTCAAAATGCCGTAACTTTCTTATTTTACATCCGATTTCATGAAATTTTCACTGTTATGCTTGCTCAATTTTACTCTATTCAAATCAACTTAATATTAGTGTGGACTTGGCCTTTAATACACACAAGTAGAATACCACTATTGACCTTGATGTAAGGGTGAATCAATCTGGAAAACTACAATTGTATTTCTTTATGTCTGCATTTATGTTTGTAAACCATCGACTAGTGAAGATAAAAACTCGAAAAGGAACTACTTTTCTTCTGGCTATCCTCAAGCACTTATCAATGGTATTCCTAAATTTGTCTGTTCATTTCTATTTATTTTAACACTTTGCCAGGAAATTATATACATTTAGATCAATAAATAAATACATATAAACTGTATCTAGAAGTCATGCATTCTCAAACATGCCATATTGAGCTTAAGGATACAAAAAATTCACATTTGAAGACACGCTATTAATTCTAAATTACCCCATCAAAGTCTGAAATCACGAATCAAAAGGGGAGCAATCATTTTCCATTTATACAACTACTGTAAAACCATCAACTTTCATGATTTTGAAAATGGTCAAAAGACTCATAAAATTTCATTCCACAAAATAACTGAATCACATTCGTCACAACGTAGACTTTCTGAAATTCGAAAAAAGTTTCTTGCAGCAAAAAAACAGCCGACATCGTTTCGCAAAAGTTTCTGGTTTTACAATGTACACTATCTGTAACTCATGTGATCTAAAACTTGCCATATTGTGCTTGAGGATCCTGTGTATGACGGGTGTGAACATCTCAATGACGACCTTAGAGCGAGGTGAGTTCCTACAGTGTTTGCTAAAGAAGGAGCAGATCTCTGGTGATGGTTGGTTATTCTCCAGGAGAGGTGCTACCGCCATGATGATGCTCTCATGAGCCACTGAGTTGATCATGTCAGCATTCTGAGAAGTGAAAATAAAAACACACACAAAAAAAAACATAAAAATATAGAGTTCTATCTAGACAGTTTTTATATTAATTTCTGGGGGGAAAAAGAGAAAAAAGGTCACAAATATTGCCCCTCAGCAAAAATTTTACCTTTTCTATGGGAAATAAAAAATAAAATTTGGACAGCTACTGATGTACATCAATATTGAAGTAAAATGAAGAAGACAGAAAAATTGACAGAAACAAATTGTCCTTAAATAAAATCTCACCATTTTGACTAGAAAATCAATTGAGCTTTGGTGAACGAGAGAGCAGTCTTTACACTGGCTGTGTGTGAGGATAGAGGGGATGACGACACATTTATAGTGAATCTCAAATATGAGGGCACTCACGCACAGAGGCGCAATAAAAAACGGACAATTGAATTGATTTGATTTCTGTGAAGTTGTACTCTCTACAACCTCTATGGACTCATTTTGAAAAGCATGGCAGTATTAATTGGAAAAGTAAGCTACATGTAACAACCTGTATTACATAGAAAATTCAATATTACATTTCTGAACGTGGATTTATGAATGTCAAATTACTTTGTGGATACTTGAAAATGGACAATCGATATGGTTTCTATAAATTTGCATTTTATATGACCTTCTGGGAATCTGTGAAACAATGCTTGAGAAACGCGTTTGGGGGAGGTTCTTTGACAGAGTAAACCAAATACAAAACCTACATGCACATCACACCAAAAACATACAACTGATGCAATGTTGTATTTCTGGACAATTATTGCTTCACAGAACAACATTTCTAAAAAAAGAGTATAAGTTATTAGCAACATCAAATATACCTATTTCAGTGTGAAGTTATGCATGTAAGGTTGAAATTAACCCATTTTTGACCCAAACTATAATTCAAAAGGAAATCTTATCTTGTTTTACAAGGTATGTATACATGTAGCTGATAAGGAGATTCTAATATTGTAAGCTACACATGTACAAAATAGAAAGCCCTTAAAGTAGTTGAATTTATTTTTCACCCCTTTGATATCAACTCATCAAAGTAACAGATATTCCAAACAAGTCTTTTAAGCTTTAAAAAATATAGATATTAATCATTAATAATCCAATAACCCTTGCAATAACCAATTTCCAACTTCATACCGGAAATATAGGTCACAAGAGGGCAGCAGATGAATGATTAATGACCGTGATTTAGGAGCTTATGCATGTACATGTAGCTGCTAAAATAGAAGCTGTACAGCTTTCACTGAATTGAAATGAGATTACATTCCAGAATTAATCTTTCAGAAAGACAAAAGAGACAAGGCATTTGTATTTTTCCACTTACATCTTCATTTCTTCCTCATTCTCAGCATTAATTAAATAGCAAGTTAAAGGAATTGAATGAGGTGGAGGAGCAAGAAGGGGTAGTACAGTCTATACCACTGAATGACAATCGTTACTTTCCTTACATTTTAATGACATAGATAATACCATTTCCAAATGGAAATCAATTCCTCTAAATGTTTCTATTATATTTATTTCTTTTATATTGACATTCATTATGCTGTATATCTGTTAGATTTCTGCATATACCAGTAACTTGGTTTTGACCTGGGCTAATATGTATCCTTTGTTGTGCAAGTTTGATCAATAAAGTGATATAAAAAAATTAAAAAAATGAAGTACATTTTCTAAAACTTCATGACTTCAGGGCCCCGTTGCATAAAACTTTCCATTAATGGTAACTCTGCTATCAATGGTAACTACATGTACCATGGTAGCATCACTCAACAGCCAATCAAAATCAAGGTTTCCATGGGAGTTACCACTGATGGCAAAGTTACCGTTAATGGTAAGTTTTATGTAACGGGGGCCAGGTAATTATAAGAATGAGTACCAGTGGGAGATATAACTACACCAACCCAATAACAAATAGACAAAGAAGATTGAATTTCCAAGAAATTATAGGGGAAAAAAAACACTAGCAAGAACAGACATACATGTAAGCAAGGAAAGTGTTCTCTTTCTCTTCTTCTTCTTCCCTCTCTCTCTCTCTCTCTCTCTTCATCTTTGTTTCTCTCTGTCTCTCAAGCACACGGAAATATTATCTCTGCCTGTTTAGTCTTCCCTTAACTCACTTCCTCCCTTTCCATCTATATCTTCTCACGATAACTCCTGTCTTCTTTCTGATAAGACAAATATATGCTAAGGCCCATTCCATCCATGATATCTGCTTACATGTTTTTCCGTCATATTTCCTTTTTTATTATCCAATATTTGCACCATATATTCTTCTTCTTCTCATCTATTATTCATTCCCTTTTATAACGACACAAGTTTGCATTACATCAGCTTGCCAGAAGCCTTTATTAGCTTTGTAATAAAAACCAAATATAAGACTTGTACAGAAACAGGAACTACAATGATATTTATACAAGAACATGAAAGGCCATCTTATTTGAAAATAGATCTTGATCTATTACAATGTACGTGTTGGACAAACAGCAGGGGAAAATGAAGAGGGACAAAGGCAAGAAGGAATGTCCCAGGGGATACTTTTGTGTTATATAAGTTTAGCTATCATGTTAAGTGTTAATGCATTTCAGGGGCCTAAAAAACTATACTTACATTTAAATAAGAAGATTTTGGGGATATTCTGCTCTCACATCTCTTCCATTTTTCCCACTGGAGAAGGGGGAGTTTGGTGGTCATTTGTTCATTTATTCAAAAAATATACCGGTACCTTAAGTTTGATTGTCATTTGTTCACTTATTTAAAAAATATACCTTAATGACAGGATTAATAACAAAACTAGATTTGAGACAGTTACTTTGAATTCAAACATAATGTTCAGCTAGTGATTATATGACATCTATTCTTTCATACATGTACATGTAGGTGGGCGCCCCCTCCCCCTTGATGTGGACTTTTTCATGAGTCAAGGGCAAACCACCCACAGCCCCCACCTATATTTTTCACTACTTCCTAACTTTTCAGGAACTTGTCAAGATATCATCATCATAACTTGCGGACTTTACTTGAAACATAATTCTTACTTGCTGGCTGTACAATAAAGGAATAGTCTTTGTGTTAGACCCTTATGTAGAGCTTTACATAAAGTTCAAATCCAACTACAGAAACCTTTAGCCCGGGGGGGGGGGGGGGGTAACCTCGCTAGTCATAAGGACCGCTATTCATAAGGACCACTTACTTATAAGGACTGCTATCCTAACACGTGACTAAATGAATAGCGGTTCTGTATGAATAGCGGTCCTTCTAAATAGAGAGCAAACCATGGACAAATTACCTTGCTACTCATAAGAACTTCTATTCACAAGGACCACTATTCATAAGGACCGCTATTCATAACGCGTGTTAAAAATGAATAGCAGTTTTCTACGAATAGCGTTCCTTATGAATATCGAGCGGACCTAGCCCAGGGTTGCTACATTCTTTTTTAACCCTTTCAAGACAATCAACCACATTATGTGGTTTGGCTTAATAACTTTTGATTCAGAGCTCTATAAAATATACTAGATGCATGAATAGAAAGAGCAAAATTTTCTGTACACACTATGTCCATTTTTGTTGCATGACAATATTATGTTTGATGCCAGGAATTTTAAAAACGAGAATAAGCACATTGAGATGTTCAAAGTCATTGTTTTTTCAAGCATTTGTTGTTTGTTCATAATCCTGTTTTGTTTCGTTTTGTGTTGTTTTGATTTGTCTGACAAGCACTCAGATCTCACATTACAGTCTACAAGGATACTAGATGAAGTCTGAAGTACATGTAACAAGCTACATGTACCTCTCAATCAAGTGTATTTCCGTGTTCCAGGCCATGAATGACTACAAAATGACATGGATACAGAATCAACCCTCCTTAAAAATAAGTCTACATACATGTACGCATGCATAGAATCCAAGGCATTGTTTCAGGAAACCATCATTAGCACAAGTTCACCGACATCCCATTGAAATGCATGCATTACAATTAACACAAGTTTCAATGGGACATGGGCGAACTTGTACTTTACATGTACGACGTTTTCATGAAACGATGCCCAGGTCTACATGAATTCGAAAACTAGTTCCCAAAGTCATAATCATGACTAGCATTGCAATACACTCCCAAATAAATTTTGTAATCATCTTCAAAGAATTTTACACCCAATGTTCTTGTTACAATAAAGTGATATCATGGTTATCACTCTTATACACCCTAGCAAAGTCAGGTACGCTCGCTTTTCATAAAGACCGCTACCCATTTAACACGCGTTATAAATAGCGGTCCTTATGAATAGTTATGAATAGTGGTCCTTATGAATGGAGGTCCTTATGAATAGCGAGGTAATTTGTCTATGGTTTGCTCGCTATTTAGAAGCACCGCTATTCGTACAAAACCGCTATTCATTTAGTCACGCGTTATGGATAGCGGTCCTTATGAATAAGTGGTCCTTATGACTAGCGAGGTTACCCCAGCAAAATGATAAGACTTGAAATCCCAATTTTTAAAAACCATGGCCCTATTTTCAAGTCAATTTTTTACCATTCTATCATGTTTTATGAAAGATAAAATTGTCAGTTTTGGTATTTGGCCTACCCCATCTCCCATTCTCCAGTTTGATTGAAGTCTTTTCAATCTACATGTATTCTCATGTTGCCATGGTGACACATGAGGCATAAGATAACAGCAATTATATCAATAAAAATTCTAATCAATTTCACCCAATAAACTATTCATTCTTAATGCATGATTTCCATTTATCTATTTCCAAACTTGAATCAAAATCTCCTGTATGATGCACAGACATACTGAGAAAAAAAATGCTAATGTAAAATGCACTGCAAGCAGAACTGATAAATTACAATTTCTAGTAGCACTGTGCAATGAAACACATCTGGAAATTGTGTTCAATTAATTGATTACTCCCACAGCATTTCTGATTATTTTTGAAGACCTCCCAAATTTCTTGGAGAACATCGATAGCATTATGACATTTTTGGGGAAGAACACAAATTATTTGCATAGATGACTTTAATAGCAAGAACTGTTATGTGGGATGGCTTCCACTAAACAGTAGGGTCGCGGCTCGCTGGGTAGAAATCCAACATTTTAAAGGAATTTTATGTACGGTATCTTTCTTTTTTTTGACCCGCAAAAAAAAAAGGGGAATTTTTTTCCCGAACATTTTTCAGGAATTTTATGTATGGAATCTTTTTTTTTTTGGAGCATTTTTTTTTCTTCAAATGCTGCACCCTGATCTCCAAAAACAAAAATAGAAATAAGCTGCCCGAATATGAAGTGGTGGTCACCCGAATATCGGAATTTTGAAAATCCTTGGGAGTAGGGGGCGGGGGCTGCAGCCTATTGCCGAAGGGGGACGCCTTTTGCCCGAACATTAACTTTCCAGTGTCACTCACAAGCAAAACAACTGGCCAGTTTTTCCTCTTTTTTTCTTTCCTTCCCTTTTCCATTCCTTCTTTTCTTCTATTTTTGTTTTCCTTTCCTTTCCCTATGGTGGTATAAAAATATGATATTTGACAAAATATTGTATCTTCTAACAAATATGAAAATATAAAAATGTGTATTGAAATGTAAATGTCACCTTCTTTCTCTCCTTTATGAAAAATTCCCAATACTAAATTCCCAATACTAAATTCTCAATATTTATTTCTAAGTTCTACTTTCAACTCATCATGACCTACCGGTACATTTCCATGTCATGCATGCTTCGCTCAACGTAATAAGGAACCGAAAATACATCATGCTTTTCTAGGAAACATTCATTATTGAAGTCCGTACGGTAATCTTCCCTTGTACATCATTGCTCTTCACTGCTTTCACATATCTGATACTTCAGGGACTTACTTTTCTCAGAAGCTTGGTTTTGTTTCTGAGAAAACCATGTTTTTAGCATAAGCCTAATGATACTAATTCTTTGATGTTATTTCCATGTAAAAGTCTACTCTGCAGACTTCCTCCTAATTACTTGTCTCTAAAGTCATAATACAGGCCTACAATAAATGTACATGTTCACTACAGATTTACGGTATAGTAAAAAAAAATCAATTCAATTCAATTCAATCTTTATTGTCCTTAAATCATACATGGAAATTTGTTTTGTTTACGAAAGCAGATACACATAATGGATTACAAGAAAAAAATATAAATAAAAACAAACACTGTAGATAACAAATATAGATGAACAGGAAAAAAAATGCTTTAACTCTGTTCTACTTCTCTACACCTTCACCCCTTGTCTTCTTCCTCTCTTCCTTTCTCTCTCTCTTCCCCCCTTTCTTTGCCCCCCTTCTCTACCCCCCCCCCCCATTTGCCACCTTCTCTCTTTCTCTCTCAACAAGTGAATGAGTAAATTACGCAATGCATAATAAATGTCCCCGCCGGAAGTGCAGATCTGTGGAAATTAACTAGCCTGAACCTTACAACTTCAGTGAAAAACTTTAGTGAATAAAATAATAATGTTACTGCATGCAAAAGAAGAGAATACCAACAATGCATGTATACAACTGAAATATAAAACATGAAAACATTATGAACCTTCAGCCATTTTGAATAAATTTGCATAAATTTGCATGAATAATGAATTTCAAAATTCTGTGTAGAAGTTTGGAAGCCCCCACCCAGCCCTATCAGATAAAACAATCGGAATCAAAATCCGATGTGAAATAGAGGAGAAGTAGCATTTTTCGTCAATTTTGAATAAATTTGCATAAATTTGCATAATTAATGAATTTCAAAATTCTGTGTAGAAGTTTGGAAGCCCCCACCCAGCCCTATCAGATAAAACAATCGGAATCAAAATCCGATGTGAAATAGAGGAGAAGTAGCATTTTTCGTCAATTTTGAATAAATTTGCATAAATTTGCATAATTAATGAATTTCAAAATTCTGTGTAGAAGTTTGGAAGCCCCCACCCAGCCCTATCAGATAAAACAATCGGAATCAAAATCCGATGTGAAATAGACAAGAAGTAGCATTTTTCGTCAATTTTGAATAAATTTGCATAAATTTGCATAATTAATGAATTTCAAAATTCTGTGTAGAAGTTTGGAAGCCCCCACCCAGCCCTATCAGATAAAACAATCGGAATCAAAATCCGATGTGAAATAGACAAGAAGTAGCATTTTTCGTCGATTTTGAATAAATTTGCATAAATTTGCATAATTAATGAATTTCAAAATTCTGTGTAGAAGTTTGGAAGCCCCCACCCAGCCCTATCAGATAAAACAATCGGAATCAAAATCGGCCAAGAAATGACGGAGAAGTAGCATTTTCTAACATTTGAGCACACACGGACAGACGGACGGACGGACGGACGGACACACACACACACACACACACGCACACACGAACGGAGCCCGTTTTATAGTCCCCTCGCGAACTTCGTTCGGCGGGGACAAAAAAGCACATGTAATGGTGAAAATTGAGGAACTAGGTTTCATGCAATTAATAATAATATTATTGAATGACTTTTCTTTCGTAGGACACAAGGTTATATCGCACTCGCTTTGAAAATATTTCACTCATCGTGCCGACTCGTGAAATATGCTCATAGCTCGTGCGATATACCCTTGTATCCCACTCAAAGTCATTCAATATCATATAAATGTTACCATAATAGTTTCAACTGACACAACTGTTCTAATTTTTGTCATATTAATTCCCTCTGAAGTTACTTCTTTCCATCCTGCATGCATCTAGCATAGTCAAGCAATGGAGTCAAACTAGCTCTGGTGGTTCTCTATCAATGCAGGGTTAATTTTTGAAAAAATAATTTGATAACCAATTTTAAGTTGCAAGGAAATAGTGTACTCCAAAAATGCATCTTATATATTTGTCCTAGAGGCTTTCCTAAACAGATTCAGTTGTGAATTGCAATGTGATACAATGTACCAGCATCATTATCAGATTTTTGTTCTGGATAAAAGTATTGTTTCCATCTCAATACCGTTTAGAATGAGGAATTCAGAAACAAAATACCTGCATAAGCATGTTAAGTATCGATTGACATACTGTTTTGTTCTGTCTGCCCCCCCCCCCCTCCATGTTATACCAACATGTTGATATAAGGATTACTGAAGTACATGTACATGTACATGTTCATGAACATACTTCCCAGAAATACCTGCATCCGGAGGCTTTACTGTATGTTCAAATTAGAACTATACAATGTCTATAATGCCTGTATAAGCATGAGTTATTCAATCTTTTTGGTGAATTCAACACCCATATGCTACAGTTGTATCTTCTACTTTTTGACTAAGAAAAGCTTGAATAAAGTTCTTCCAGAAATTTACAATGTACAATTTACAATTATAAAGTCTCACACCGCGGGATACTGTTTTTATAATGATAACCAAAAAAAAAAAAAAAGTACTTAAAACTTGTCTTAAGAAATCATAACTGTGATACATCGCTGTAAACTTTGTGGCACCTTAAGGGTTAATGCAGCTACATGTACTTTTTCTAATTAATGCACAATAGTTATTATGCAATAAATTGATAATGCAATGAGTTTGATTTTGCCAACTAATAATCTGAATACCTTATCAATTGTGGCAATCAGTTCATTAAAGCAAATGATAAGAGTAGAGGAACATTATAAAGACAATGGCGGAAGTTGACTTTCCATTTCATGACAGGAATTTGAAAAGTCAACCAAAGAAATACAGAAAAAAATGGTCAAGTTTAAGTTGAAAACTAGTCAGATGTTAAACCTGCCTATCAGTAATTTCCTGTAAACTGAAAGAATCCTGAAATATTGTGAAGTGTATTCCTCTACAAGGACGTACACAACAAATTGGAATTCTGGATGGTAGGACAACCCATCACATAGCCTTTCCATATTTTCTTTCTGATTTAGCACAAATTCTTTTGTGTGCTGTGCTTTTGTCTCAAAGGCTAAAGACACTGATTCTCATCTCAAGGGGCTTCATTGTATTTTTACTGGTTCCAATAACCCAATTCGTTCAAAGAGAGATGAATAGACTACACCAAATTAGACTATTTATTAAATTATGGTGGTTAAGATATGCAGGTATTCCCATGGTAAAGGTAATGTAGATAAAGCATGATCATTCATTCTTCACTGAATGTAATCATATCTAGAGGAAATGCAAAACTTATGCAAGGTTGATGAAGATATATTTATATAATATTGAATGGCCTTGAGTGGGATACAAGGATATATCGCACGAGCTATGAGCATATTTCACGAGTCGGCACGACTAGTGAAATATTTTCAAAGCGAGTACGATAAATCTTTGTGTCCCACGAAAGAAATGACATTCAATATTATTATTATTAATTGTATGATACCTAGTTCCTCAATTTTCACCATTACATGTCTTTACGTTTTTGTAATGACTTCGACATAAAACACAGGTAGAAAAACATTTTTGTCCTAATTACCCAAGCATCTTGCAAGAGCTGCGCGCATACATCCATTGTCTTAACCTTTGCGTATTTAAGCGCGTATTTACATTTTTACGCATCATGCGCATCCCAAACCATGAGATATGGAGATATATTGCATGGTCATCCGGGTACTTTTACACAAACCATGAGATATTGTTTTAAAATTGCACGGTCATCCGGGTACTTTTGCGCAAACCATGAGATACGCCAATTTTTCTGGTCGCCTGAAAACCCTTCATACAAATAATAATTAATATTTTCTCAAAGGACAGTACCAGCTCTCATACACAATGAAGAACTAAAACAGAGTAAATATGAAGATTGCACCACAGTTCCCAGCATTCAGCAAAACAAAAGTCCCTGATTCTCCTTCATATTTCCATCATAGAATTTCAAAAATTCCAGGATCATTCAAGGAGGCATTTTACACAATTAAACAGCCAGCATAGCCAATCATCCAATGAATATGCTGTTTGAACATGAGAAAAATATAAGAGGCTGGCTACTTTCTTTTGGGGCCTCCTGATTCCCTGATTTTTCCCTGATCTGAGTGATTATTCTAGAATTCTTGACTTTTCCTTGACTTAAGGTTTTCCCTGATTTCCCAGATAGATGGGAACGCTGTGGACCTATCCATCAATTTTTCATTCATTTGAGCATACCTGTGAAAGAATATCCGAGACAATCTCCAGTGGCACCTGACAGATGTCCTGATCCTGCACACATGTTGTTAGGGTCAGTTCTATCATAGACTGTAGATAGAGAGAAAACAAAACAAAGGAATTGAGCCCACCGTGCACTATAAGATCCAACTGCGGTCCGACTGCAATCTGTTTTTTTTTAAATATCACAATAACTCTAGATATGCAAAATTAAACTCATAAAATTTTGGATTGGGGTTTCTAAAAGTCATGTACATGTAAATATCAAAATTGTACTAATAGGGTACCATTAGGCCTTTGAGGCAAGAAAAGGCCCAAATTATAGTGACATCAGATTTTAAAGTGTTTACAATTTCCTATTCCTTTAAAATCAGATTACAGTCGGATCATATTGTGATGTCTATTTGGAGCCAGAAGGGTGTTAAGTCCCATCACTTGTACAGAACTAACGCCCTTCTGTTTCTAAACAGAGGATATAGCACATGGACTTTATGCAGCATGACCTTAATATGTCTTCAGATTCCGATCAGGAACAGGTAACATTCCCTTTCAAAACAAAAACCACTTCCCGCTTCAAGAAATATCCAGAAGCCATCAATGCCAGGAAGTATAGACTGCTCTACGATAATATTATCAATATCAAGATGAGTGTGGATATATCTACTGCAGTTTCACCTGGAATCATATTGTGTATATACAGATGAGGAATTTTAAAGTTAAATTAGGTTTAAAAATAAGCCACTAATAATGTAGAACTGGGGCTGAGTATCATCATAGTGGACAGTGATTGTAGAAGATTCTGAAGGTTCATAATTCCAAAGGTTCATCACTCTGAAGGTTCTTAATTCCAAAGGTTCATAATTCCGAAAATGAAATAGAGGTTATAATTCTGAAAATGAAATAGAACTCTCAGAAATACAAAAAATTCAGAAAATCAAGTGTCCCCCCCCCTTTTGTTATTCTACTTACTGATATTTCTTGCATGAAGACCTCAGGCTTAGTGGTGTTACATATTAGTTTCTTAAATCTGTGAATAGCCCTCTTCCACAGTAAGGAATGCAACCACTGATCACGCACATAAACATTGCCGGCCTGTAAAGGAGGAAGCAAAACAAAAAAATATTCATAACCTTACTGTAACCTCAAGATTTCTGTAAGCAATTGAACTGGACTACAGATGAACTTCAATTCAATAAAAGTAGCTACGTGCACACGTAAAGCAATTAGCAAGACATTAAACACTAATTAGTAACTTCAATTCATCTATAGTCAAATCAAAACTGGTCGAAACAAGAACAAAAAAATGTCAAGAAGAAAATATGAATACTGTAGCTTTAAAGATAAAGCTGAGTTCTGGGCCTCGTTGCATAAAACTTACCATTAGCGGTAACTTTGCCATCAATGGTAACTCCCATGGAAACCCTGATTTTGATTGGCTGTTGAATGATGTTACCATGGTAGTTTCCATTGATAGCAGAGTTACCATTAATGGTAAGTTTTATGCAACGGGGCCCTGGTGATGTGATCACAATGTGAAAGATTCTGTCTAAAAGCAATCAGGAAAGGTTGATCATGTCTACATCAGAATACTGTCAGGTTTTGGAATCATCAAAATGAGAAATCAACCCAATCTCACTAAAAAGCACATGCACTCTACACTGAAATGTGGCATGAATGTTTGGCCAAACTGACATAAAAAGAATTCATGAGAAAGCTCACAAATTATTTTCACCTTTCCCACAACTCAACCTTCTCTTTAATTAAACTATAAAAATCAAAACCACTTTCAGAGATCCAGATTGTATAATTACATTCATTTTATAACAGATGGTTATTGGGCTCAAAACTATTTCCTCTTGAAGTATTCTGCTTTACAAATATTCCTTGTTACAATAAATGCTACAAATGTAAAACTAATAAGAATTTCAAGTAGGATTGATTAGGTTTTTCAAGTATTTTTACAACCACAACAGCCTGTATTTGCTCATATTAAACAATGAATTGAATTGAACAGCTAGAACAAATATGAATACTATGCAAAATGATCTTACAAAGGGATGGAATTTGGACTCAACTTACACATTCCCAAAGTCCTTCACAGACTTCAACCACATGTTTATCTACATGTGGGACTGACCAGTTAACTAAGCCACTGGTATGAGCAGAGTGCGTCAAAACAAGCTCGCATTGACGTCATAATATAAAACAGAGGCTTTTGGGGGGTCTAGCTACAGTTTATAGTATCTACTGCTTGCAGATTCCTGTCTTCTCATGAAAAGCAAATAAAAATCATGCTCCGTGTAAATGATAATGAGGAAATCTAAGAAATTTCTCACAATTCATAGCGCAATTTGTCATCGTTATAAATGACAAGACAGATGTGGGGGAGATATATAGTTCAAAAGCTTTTCATGCAAATTAAGCTCTTTTCAATACCCTCTGCCAGTAACAATGAAAACGTCAATTCAGTTTTTGTGAGCTACATGCAACTTGGCAAATTCAAAAGGGAATTTCATACTTTAATCAATTCCAACTACAAATGAAGAATAGCCTAACAGGATCAAGGAAATGCATTATTAAATATGTGGAAAGACAAATCCTTATTGACTATTTGTTTTGAGTGGATGTTTCAATTATGTGGAAACTGTGCATTAATGACACTTTGAATAAAAATGTACAAAGCATCAACCAAACCAAATGCAATAAATTCTTACAAACGGAATAATATTAATAAGCAAAGCAATGTTATGATACTCTATAGTGTGATTATACCCTAGAAAAAATGGATTTTGACAAAATGACATTCAAGTTCACCTCCTTTTGGAGCCCCCTCCAACAATCAAACTATTATACCAAACTCCCATGGATTTGCCCTCGGGGAGACATATTCATGAATTTGGATCAAGAACTGCACAAACATGAGGTCTTCCAAATTGGAGTGTTTGGTTAGGGCAAATGTTGACCCGGGTTGTTTACTAGGCCGCAGACGTCACACTGAGTTGGCTGTAATCTATACTATGACATTGGACCATAGAAGGAACGGCAGCATGCACATGTTCATGTTGAATACGTCAACTGAGAAAGACTTGGCTCCCAAGCTGCATATGATTATTGTAAAGAATGAAACAAAGATGGCAAGCACTGTCGCTTAAGAAGCATGTGTTGGCCAACAACTTCTATTTAATATTTTATTTTAAAAAGAAGAATTACTTTACACATGGAATGTATTTTGATAGTAAATTTTGGGGATGTGGTTTGTATGAAGCATTAGCAATTTATACCCTTTCAGATTACAAGATACATGTATGTATTATCACACTGATTCTTTGTTTTCACATGATTGGTAATATAAGTCATATTTGTTACATTTTACTGCAAGGATCAATATGCACAATACAATAATTCCTGAACAAAACAACCAGAAAATTAAAGCTTGCCTTATTAAAGATGACATTTGCAAAGATCTTTGATCTTGCATAATCATAAAACATTAGTTTCACACCAAAGCACTTCCAATCATGTCCATTATCACATTCGTGAACTCAACATATAAGAAAAACGATTAAAAAAACGTCATAAAAAGCATCAAAGATGAGTATGAACAGGGCTTGAACTGAAAATGTTTCTCAAGATGTGCACCAATGAGACATCCATTACCAGCTGGTTAGAAGTCAATATACACCCTGTGTAGATGGCTATGACTCTTCACTAAGGTATTTCACTTCAGTCTGATATGGTTCCATGTTATCCCATTCAAGCTATAGTTCAAGTACATGAAGTTTATGACATGAAAAGTAGGCACATCACATGACCTTGTCACATATAGGCATACATGTAACTGTAATAATAGCTGAATTCTCAAAGTATGTAGAAATAATATTTTCAACAATAACATCTCCCTGCTCTCATAAGTGTTACTCCAAATACTTGGGCTGTCATACAAATGAAGTAAACATTTCCTTTTACATATTTCGTTTTTCCTCAGTTAAAATTCATTTTCGGCTATGATAATGAAGATGTAATAATATCATCTGTTGTACATAGTAATTGCCTTGAGGTGCCCTTAGCCTGTCTTCAATAAAAATAAGTTTTGAAAGGGGTAATAATCTGTTCATCCAGTCATGAGAAATTTGTACACATGTATTACTGTACAAGTATAGGAAAGCCCCTGCCATCTTCAAGATTTTGCCATTACTACAATACACTGCTAGTACTTGTAAACTTATTGATAAATACATTTATGAAAAGCTTTGGGGATAAGAAGAAAAGATCAGAACATATACATTGTATATCTCTGCTTGTCACTTTTAGTATCATATACATGTAAATTATTTCAACTGCATCTTAATGCCTACATCATAACTGTATTATGTACTTGTAATTTGGAACTCGCTTCCAACAAAGATAACTTCATTTTCTTTTTATAACAGTTTTTAATTATACATGATTTTCACTGAATGAATCGAAAATGTTTTCATCCACTTCCTCCCTCTCTTCTTTTTCTACTGTGTATCTCCTTTCCTATACCACCATGTTGTATTCTGGGCTTGTGTTGGTACAAGGCATAAATTATTCTGTTTTTACTTTACTTGCTATTGGACTTCCACCATTTAGTTCACCAAATTATGTCATTTGGGAAGCTGTCCTGACAAAACCCTTTGGGTTTTTTTTTCAGCTGTGCCAAATTTAGTTTCATCACCATTTAATATATATATATTATTTTGTGATTTGAAATGTAATATGTTTATGTAATTGCATGTTTTTATTCAATGTCTTGTATTATTTTTTTCTAAAGATGGAAGTGAATTGAATAAAATGAACTGTATCATGGTCAAAAATGTTCCACATGTGTGTGTGTGTGTGTGTGTGTGTGTGGACAGGTATAGCCATATGAGCGAGGGTGAACAAAGAAAAATTCCTGAGAACAATAGTCCTCGGAAGTTGAACAATAGTCCTCGGACGCCAAACAATAGATTTGAGCCTTATTCCGTCAGCTTTCCGAGGACAGGAGAATAATAGAGGAACAATAGCTGTCCTCGAGAGTAAAGGCAAAAAAGACTGTGTGTGTGTGTGTGTGTGTGTGTGTGTGTGTGTGTGTGCTCCAAGACAATGTCAATCTTCTCAATATCTCCTACATGATCACATCCTGAAACTAGAAAGGTCAGTGAAATGTGTGGGCTTTTATTTCAATTTTTATGATATTATATGGCTTCATTGGCTTGATATACAAGTATATTCCAGGCGGAAATCTATTTCAAGAGAGAGAGAAATAAAACAAGAAGACTGTGGAAGGTTATATTAAAAAGGAAAGTCAACTGAGAAAGAGATGGAGAGTAACAGGAAATACAGAGGGCTTGAAATAATTTTTAAAAGGGAATGAACAATTTTTAATTGGGAGTAAGCAGAGAGAGAGAGAGACACACACACACACACACAGAAGCTACGTTCACACGGGACTTGTAGTTTCGAAACTTTAAAGTTAATGAAACAACAGCTCACTAACAACGATGAGGGTTCACACGGGCCCGACAAAATGATGCTCGTTGTTCTGAGACTACCAGTTGAGTGATCGTCGTATAACATGAGCAGAGAGGTTATCGTTAATAATGAGATTGCTAAACTTAAAGTTTATTCTGTCCACACTGTCTGAGGATCCCCTGCTGCTCGTGGTTTCGACGTTAACTACAAGCTTGCTTGTGGTTCTGGAACTACAAGTAAACTTAGTTTCGAAACTACAAGTCCATTCATACGGTCTGAAACTTCAAGACAACTTAAAAGTTTTGACACAACAAGTGAAGTTTAAAGTTTAGCTCCCTTTGTGTGAACCTGACTACAGAGACAGAGAGAGACAGAGAGAGAGACAGAGAGACAGAGAGACAGAGACGGAGAGAAAGAGAAAAGTACAAAACAATAACAGAAGGATAAGGTGAGTAGAGCAATTATCCTCCAGCAGACTACAGAAAGGGAAAACAAATAGAGATTAGATATATTGTCTGTTTGGAGCCATAAGGGCGTTAACTCTGTGTTAAAGTATAGAGTTAACGCCCTTCTGGCTCCTAACAGATGATATATTAAAGTAAATAAGTACCAACTACATGTAGTCCAAGGTTGGCAAGTCCTACCCAAACCTTGAAATGTTGTGTTGTATAAATAGTTAGTTTTGTTTTCCTCATACAGGAACAAGAGCATGCAATGTTGAGTTTGTTCCAGTGGAAGGTATCGGGGAAAATTGAAGATGAAATGAAGAATTTAAACTTGAAATTTGACAGTTGAAAATTTCTTTTCTGATAGTTGTCAACAAACATGGTGTCAATGTAGGGACGCATTCAGGAGAATATCTGACAAGCAAAAAAATAAATCAATAAATAAAGAGAAAAGGTTATCACATACAGTGCCCAATTAATAAAATAATCTTTGAAATGCAAAAAGAAAAGGATGCTACATTTTCATGTGCCTTTTGGGTCAAACAATTTGAAAAGGGGGGAAAAATTTGGGGCTTGTGTACTTAGGTATGCTCATAGGTTTCACTTGAACTGGCCCATTGCTATAAACCCCCTTCCCATCCTAAATCTGCCACTGCACCAAACCAACCAAGAAAGAAGACTTGGCCAAGACTTTGCAATATGTACGCCTTGTAGCCTACCTCCTTCGAAACACACATACACAATACTATACAATGTGGTATAAAAAAGGGCGAAAAAAGGGAACTTATCTGCATAACAGCTGTGCCTCAAGTGGTAAGAGCGCTATCATGTAAAGAATGTCCGGATATCTGCGCCACTATGCCTTGGGCACCACTAGTACTAGGATAGCGATACTGTCTGGAGCACATTATAATACTCGTCAGTGAGACACAAATCGAGATGAACATTTATGTGAAGCACTGGATTACTTCCTCCGTTTCTCCCTCCTCATTAAAAAAAAGACCCTTTCAAAATGTGCAGGGGAAAATCGTAAGTGCTTAAATGGAGGAAGCAGAGCAGAGAAACATGCAACTGTTTTTAAAATGAAGAATGCTTCTTGTGTGACAGTAAAAAAAAACAACAACAAAAAACAATAGTAACAATAGCTAGATACTATTACTATTCCTAGGTTTAGCCAAGTTACAAGTACTGTAATGTGGCACTCAAGCATTGATTGAATATCTTATGATCAGGTACCCAATTAGGTGACACGACATTTGCTCCTGCGACATTTACTCCTCCGTCTATATCTTGAAAGGTCAAAGGTTAAGGTCAAGGTCATGATTTGGTTTTTTGTTAAGGACAATGTGCAGATTAGGATTAGGGTTAGGGTTAGGGTTAGGGTTAGGTTTAGGATTAGGATTAACATGGCAAAGTTAGACCGGAGCAATTGTCGCAGGAGCACATGTCATGAAACCACCCAATTATCCTACACCAACAACTAAACCTGGGTCAAGAGTGGCAAATTTAAGCACTACACATTGTCTGCTGTGAGCTAGAAAGACGTAAACTCTACGTAAGATGATAAAAGACCCTTCTAGCTTTCACTAGATATGGCTTCTGATTCACTGATTATCTTCGGCTTATTTCTACAGCTTCTGTCACAACAATCATCACATCTCATTCAAGTTTTTTTTTATTGTCATTAGCAATGCTGCCGCCACATTTAAATGATACATAAAGGAACTATTAAGGTGAAAAAAAACATTTTCAGAAGATATTCCTACGAAAAATATAATTAAGCTATCTTCATAAGATGGCAAACTAATACAGTATATAGAGAGGGCTATGATTTGTATGTATGCATGTTTAGTCATCAAGAAATCAAGTGTTACATTGATCAGTCATGTTGTATCTCCTTTGATATGTTTTTTGACCTGAACTGCTACAAAAACAATACTCTTGCCTTATGGAGCCTGATCAATTGTGTAAGAGCAATTTCTATCTGCTTGCTTACCAGCACATTTTTGGTGATTCACTAACATCTTGCAGTTGTAGAAGATTCAGTCATTTCTTTTTGCTAATCATGTTTTCTTGTTTTGATAAAACCAATACCAAGGTTCCTACAAATGTTAATTCAATTACAAATTATGTATGTATGCATGCACCAACTTGAGCTCCTTATTACATGTAGCACATACCTGGAGAACCCTACCCCAAAATTGAGATGTTACAATGTCTTATGGTAATATCCGTAAGACAAGCTTTGTCACTAGGAGTGTGTGAGATACACAGATGTAGACAGTCATAGACAAGGACGTGAGCAGGCCTCCAACATAAGGCGTGTATCTTCTGGGACAGAAAATATTACGGATAAAAGCATTTTCTGAGAATCGGGCGAATGCTCGATTTCCTCTTGTTATGCTCGAAGCTCAAGCAAACCTTGGCTTGTCAACCCAAGTCTATAATATTCAAGTTTCTTTCAAAAGCACACCCAGCTGCTTAGAATTGATTCTATGCTAATCATGGGGATTCCAGGTAATGGACACAAAACATGTTGTAAATAAGAAGGGCTAACTAGGCCTTCTCAATTAACTTAATCTTTAAACATTAAACAAATAATGATTATGATGATGGGTGCAGTAAAAACATGTTGAATAATCTATATTTTCTTCATGCTATGGTAGAAACATAGTTGGGGGAAAGAGCTTATAAATATTTATGTGAATTTTGTCAAATGGGACCATAAGAAGTCATGTGTTTATGAATACAACAAAGAATGACACAAACAAATGAATGATAGAAAGATCTCATGTAAACATCCAGTCCCTGGAATAATTTTTGCTTTCTTTTTAAAACAAAACCAAAGATGACAATGACTCAACAAAGTGGGTTAATATCTTTCATTTTCAATAGTGTATAGTGCTAGCCTATGATTCTAATCATTTCAGAGCTCATTCTTTTCCAACTTTTAGCATGTATACAATAAAAAAGAGTGAATAGGAAAAAAGTTGGGGTAAAGCTTTGACATCATTTTTCCTCCAGGATTAATGAAGACACTTTTCTTTCTTTTCTATATGATTCATGAATAAATGAGAAATGTCTCTATGCAAAGTTCCTGGAGCAAGAAAATTACATCAAAACATTTCTCCAATTTTTGTTTCTATTCTCTTCCCATTTATCCTGTTTTATGCTACAAAATGTATAAAGATATGAATATCAATGAGTCAGAAAGAAGAGAATCTTGGGGATTTGATTCCAGCTTATCGTGACTTGGCCGTGAACCAGAATAGCCTGGTGGTTAAGTCGGTGCCCGGCAAGCAGTAGATGACAGGTTCGAATCCCGCTGGTTTCAATTTTTTCTGACTTGTGGTTTTCATTACAGATCAAGCATACGATCTTTAACACTAGGAGTAGTAATGCCTAAAGATTTGTTTACTAAATGTATATGTACACGAACGTTACCTTTTCACAAATCAATGCATGATGACATGATACAGAAAGAAAATATTGTCTGTTCAGAGCCAGAAGGAGTTTAACCCTATGTTAAAGAACATGAGGTAACGCCCTTCTGGCTCTCAACAGATACTTACCTGCAGCAATACGGAGCCTGTGCTTAAGACAATTCTCAAACAAGCGTTCTGTCCAGCTTCCCATCGTGACAATGCATGAATGTCATGTATAATACCATAAGGGACTGGACACTCCATGTAACCTTGAGGCTGTAGAAAAGAAGAAAAAAAGAAAGAGAATATATTTTAAAAAATAATCATTATGATTATGTACATGTACATGTACATTTCAACTGTATTCCCATTATGCCAATGCATGAATGTCATACATACCATAAGGGACTGGACATTCCATGTAACTTTGAGGCTGTAAAAATAGGGGACTGTGCAAACAATGTTTAATTAATTCAACTTTAAAAAAAAAAAATTAAATCATTTAGAATTCACATGTAAACTTGAGGCTGTAAAAAAAACAGGGGAGGATTGTGCAAAATATATTTAAACTATTCAACTATTTTCAAATGCATTTGTTTTTCTCATTTTCTTTCTTTCAACGCAACTTGCTATCAAGGGCAGGCTCCATCTCTCTCTCTCTCTCTCTCTCTCAAGCTCTCTCTTTTCCCTCCTCTCTCTCTCTCTCTCTCTCTCTTATCTCTCCCTTTCTCTATATCTCTCAAAATCTTACAAAAAATAAACAGATTACTGAATGTTCATTTGGGCACAGTGCCATAGTGCCAATGCCAATACATACATGTAATCATCAAAATATGGGCAATAAATTCCAATCAGGCGATTAATGGACTTCCTGAATGGTGGTGGTAATTCCCAAGAAAGAGTAAAACCCCAAACACTAAAAGAGTTAGATATTACATGTATCGATATGTTCATATTCATATGTTCAATGAGATATTGGTGTTTGAATCCAGGATAACTTCATTGCACATATAATTTAGCATACATGTATGTATCAGTACATTGTATGTAAGCATATGTACATGTAGCTCTAATACATGTACAACTAAAAACTACATGTACCCCCTTTACTGTAGTGAGACTACACTGCATACAAAATTTATGTTCATGTTTATTCCTACATGTATTCAATGCATTACAATGAAATGATTTATGCTTTCATGATGTCTTCAGAGCATTTGAAAATTAAAGTTTAAATATTTATTTTATTTTCAATGCAGAACAAACCAGAAATATGTTGACAGTGACTAGGATAAAAACAAGCCTTTTTTCAATTTCATGTACAGGAATATTTTAAGCTCATAGAAAAGTGTCATTCATAAAGTTCTGCAAATAATTTTTTTTTTCATTTTGATCAGTCAATTTGATCTCAATGTTTATTTTTCTGGTATTTCATGACATCATCTGTCAACATCACATCCATAAATTAAATAGCAATAGGCATAAAATGACTCCAATAACCCCTGTAGATTCTCACGCCCAAGGCTTATTGTGACTGAGAGAGACTAGACAAACAAGCTTAATTACATGGGCATACAACTGAGCAGCAAGACTAGATGTAAATAGGACAGCGACTACTTTCATCAATTAAGAGAATACAGCTCACTGCCTTTACATACAGCCTATGCAAGATGCTGCATGCATAAACTAAAGGCATTACACCGCAACATCTCCCCAATATTCACGACACTCTCTGGAGCAGTAGTGTGTGGATGTGAGAATAGAATCTACATGTATGCTGTGTGTGTGTGTGTAGTGTATCAGTCTCAGAACTCTTTCACCGATCAACAACACTGAGTCTATTGTCAGCGCCAAGTGCGATTGAGACAGGCAGACTTGGCTTTTCTCCTTCACCGTATCCCTCCACGACTCGTCTTCTTCCCCCCAATATGCT
This sequence comes from Heliocidaris tuberculata, assembly GCA_025618425.1. Lineage (NCBI taxonomy): Eukaryota > Metazoa > Echinodermata > Echinoidea > Camarodonta > Echinometridae > Heliocidaris > Heliocidaris tuberculata. The sequence goes on along the minus strand of CM046845.1, from coordinate 33,480,689 downwards.
AATGTGCTCTTTACATGCTGCCACAGCTATACTGAATACTGGGCGACAGTTCTCAATATATTGCGATCAATTCTGATAGAGAATCATTCAGAATCATGCCATTTTTACGACTCCATTTCAAATGTGATGTGGATAGATGATGGACTCATCTTTCTTTTCCGTTGGTTCATGAGAAGATGAATGAAAACTTTATTGAATGACTGAAAAATACTCTTTCATGTATCATAAACTATACTTTATACATTTACCCTTATAATCTTCTTTTATTCTATAAAAATGCATCACACTTAAAAAACAGGAAATTAAAGAGTTTTTGCCTTATTGATACTGCTCTCTGTGCTTAGCTTGATCTTATTATGACCTCATCATTGTGATGTTATCTTGATTGATTGAAAAATATGCAAAAAGAGGGAATTGCTAATGCTAAAACTGAAATTGAGTGAATTTCGGAAAAGTGTCACGATTGCAATCATTGTACAGCCATCCTATACATCATTCAGCCATCCTATACATAATTACATACTTATGTAGCATTACATTGGCATTAATGAATATTAAAACTTATATACATGTAGATATACATCATGTAAAATTGTAAATATATGGTTCACATTATCCCTCAACCTTGACAATGAGAAAAGACAATTTGCATTTTTCATATACCTCAATATTAATTCTTGTATTCCTATTTCTTCCATGTTTTAGTTCTGAAAGGGGGTAATCTTAATTACAAAACAGAAAGAACCATTAAAGGGTAAACCTGACAACTAATCAAATAATAAATTAAAGGATTATGAATCTGAGTAAATGTCCCTACTTTTAAAGGTACTAATCAACTTTTGAAAATACATTTTGAAAAATAAGTCCTAAGAGTCATGGAAAGCAAGATTATATGGGGTGGTTGTGATGATATACTCTGGTGTTCCTTTGACATTAATCCTCTATAATGATGTCTATGATTTCAGAGTTATTTGTATGATGGTACAAGTACAAATCCTATAGCTATTATTGAATATCAAAATTTAACTACCGTAGTAACTTTTGATTATTTTTCTGACAGATTTCAAGTATGTATGTACTTTTTAAAAGAAAACTTCTAATACAGATTAATACACATTTCATTCTACTTTCATATCCATTTTAAAACGATATGAACCTCCAAGCAAAACTGGACGTATTATGTGGTGTTATGTAATGCAACCCATTAGCAGAAAATTGATTGAATGCTCATTTTTTCATTTGTACTCAGAGACATGTATTTATAAGGGAAATGCCCTAAAGCACTAGATAGATCTATTTTTTCCTACTGTTTTAATTTGAGATAACTACATGTAATAAAAATGAAAATGCAAATTAGACAAGTAATGTACATCATCTGCTGTAAAATGCATGCGTAAACGCACATGGACCTACAGTACATGTTTTGTATGGCTTTTCTTACATCCATTGGTTCGGTTGCATAAGTTGTGATGACCTACATGTAAGTTCTGGTCAAAAAGACATCACAGTTAAATAGTTACAGCTTCCTTAATCCTTAATTACTAATCAAAAAATAAGGATCCACCTGTTCTTAATTTAACTTTAGAAATCTTTGACCTGATTTGTTTAAATGTCAGATTGGATTTAATTTTATCTGATTCTTTTAACTTCAGCTGTAACTTATCAAATGGGGCCAAGATATATATATGCAAATCAAGTAAATTAGTCTTGTTTATACATGTGTATGTACATCATAATGTATCTTTTCAATACATGTTTACATGTAGCTTCAATATTTTTGCAGGTTAGGGTTGAAAAACTGATTTTGCTAAGTACAGGATGCTCATTTCCTTGAAAAGTGACATTTAAAACCATTATTCATTTGAAAAATGTCTCTATCCTTCTTTTTCTATCATAAGGAAGCATCATGAACTTGATGCAGTGCGTCATATGCAAATGTGATTACCATGGCATTGTTAATGAAGTACTTTGGACAGGATGCCATGTCAGTGGTTTCAAAGCATTGAAAAAGGATCATACACATGTGGAAAACATCCTGGATCTTTGTACGTACATGTAAGCTAAACCTATTGAATTCAGACATGTATGCCAACAAAGAAAAAAAAATGGCTGACAGTTATGTTTATTACAGATGACCTTCGTGGTATATGTAGTTGTTCTACAATGTAACTCTACTGGTAGTCATCAATGTATTCCTACATAGGCTACATACATGTAACTCCTTGCTAAGTAGATACAGGACTACATAGTCTTCATAAGAATACACCTTCTATTGTGGAGTTCTGAAGCTGAAGCATATCAACCATACGGGACAGATAGTCAATCCTGGAGGGAATTTGTTTTGTTGGGTGTTTTTGTTTTTGTTTTTTTGTGGGGGGGGGGGGTGGTACTGTGGTAGACACTTTTATTTCACATCACATATGCATTCCTGTTACTAACTACAATGTAGGGTCTAAGAACTATGTTAATATTTTGAGGCATCATATCAGGTAAAGTTCTAGTTAACATCACCCTTTCCTACACGTACATCCTCTAACCTTTACTCTGAATATTGTCATGTTTCCTGGTGATGATCAATGATGATCATGATCCTCCTAAAAATCCCAGCAAATTTCTCTATAACACATTTCCAAGTTTCTACAAACCAACCCTTTTAGGTCAAAAGCTCTTCTTAAGAGTGATATTCCCATGATTGAACTTCACACAAATGTGACACAATAGTTCTTCATGTTCGTTCAAGGGTGTCAAGTAGTGATCTCAGATGTTATAACTAGTACAATGACTAAACAATACATAATATATATCATCACTTACATACATGTACTAATTTAAAGGGCAAGTTTGGTCGAAGAATAAGTTGCTTTCAATAGAGGCAGAAAAATAAGATTTTAAAAAACACAGATAAAAACAGTTTGAAGGAAATCTGACAACTTATAAGAAAGATATTAATGTTGCAATGGAATATAAAACAACAGAAAACTATGAAAATCACTATTCACTAGACAAATTGGTAACTTGGTTATGAGTTTATTGATGACATTCTCTCAATATCCAATATCAATCCCACGTCCCAGCCCAACCCTGGATCATTCAAGTATACTCACAGTGCTGAGTGTATGTTAGAAGAAGTCTGTAAAAATTAAAGCACTTTCTTTCACAACATGTAATAATGTCATACATACATGTACATGTACATGTTATATTTCAGAATTATTTCTATTGGCAACAATACAAATTTGACATCTTTTGGATTTGTGTGTTTGGGGGGGGGGGGGGTGTATATTCACCAGAAACAATATCATTCAAAACAAAAATGTATACTACAGCTCACCTCCTTTTCCCAATTGTTGTACATAATGCATTCACTCTTGCATGTACAGGCTTATCAGCATACATAGGTAGTTAAGTTTTCAATTCATCATTGTACGTATGCGATCCTCCCCGCCCCTTCCTGTGTAAGCTGAAAGGATCCTTTAAGGATGGGCATCAGTCCATCAACAAATTTGATGTACATGCATTGTATTTATTCAATATGCCTTCGATACCATAATACTGTTGCCAGTTCCCCAATTATGCTAAGTGCTTTAACTAAACCAGGAAGCTCTGCCATGAAAGAGTGCTCTTTTCAATTCCTGTTATTGTTTTGATGTGAGGGTCATATTACATACTTTCTACAAGCATACATGTACTGCACAATATATCCAGTAGGTCTAGATGTAAAGTATTTTAAACTGCCCTTGATTTTGGCAAGGGAGGCCAAAACAGAACAGAGTGGAATTACATGTACAGTACAGTACTTGCAATGTTTACATATTCAACTGTATTAATCATGTTTTATGTTTATATCAATTAGTCAACAGTCAAGGTCTACGCAACAGGAGTCACTGGAAGGTGAAAACTGTTTTCAGACAAAAAAAGACATGATTAGCAATTGGAGAGTGCTCAATTCTAACAAAGTCAATCACATAAATGTACATGTACATATGTTAGTGGTCACAATGTTTAGCTACATCAGAATGTATGCATACCGCACACAACATTGTGCATGTGGGCATACATGTATGATGGGGGGACCTAAACCTACGCACTTTGTTTCCAGAGGCTAGAAATTCACTTTTTCAATGATCTACAGTGTATGCCAGTTTTTTTTTCATATATCTTGGTTTTACATACTCTTAAAATTAAATTCCTGAGAAAATTAAGATGGACAAATATCAATAACATTCATTTTCAAGTCGATGTCGATACCCATGTCGAATTTGGCCGAAAAAAAGGTCCTAAAGCTACGCACACGTAATAAATGAATGCAAATCTTGATTTTCAACCTGACATGAATTTCATCCCGATTTGCAAATAGTGATAATATCACCAAAAAAAGAGGAAAATTATTCATTCTTTTTGGCGAACGTAAATGATAAACTCGTTGCTCAGTCACACCAAAAGTTTGGCGCATTGAACGTGTCGCATTGCGCGTATCTGCGGGGTGCGTAGCTTAAGGACCTGCGTAGCTTAAGGATCTGCGTAACTTTAGGACCTGTATAGCTTTAGGACCCCTGACCATACATGTAGATGATAGAAAGAAAGGTAATATAAATTCAATCTTAAATCAAAAGTTAAACACTTTAAAGACATTCAACAGAATCTGATAACATGAGTAGAGTACAACAATTTTTCTAGTTAATACTAGTATATGATACATGTAAGTATGATTAATATGAGGAAGATGATAAAGATGAAGCTGACTATGATGATGATGATGATGGTGATGAGAATTGAGAATGATATTGAGATGACAATGATTATGTTGATGAAGATGAGAATGATGAGAATGATGATTACAACAGAGATGGTAATAATGGAGAGAATGATGATAATTAGACTGATGATGATGTTGATGGTGATTGTTATGAGAATGATGATGAGAATGATGAGAATGATGAAAATGATGAGGTGGCGGAGGAGGATGGTGGCATGGCTGGTGGTGGTGGTGGTGGTGATGGTGATGATGCTGGTGATGACTGATGACTGATGATAATGATGATGATGATAATGCAAATGATGAGGATGGTGGCGGTGATGATGTGAATGATGGTGATGATGTGAATGATGGTGGTGGTGGTAGTGGTGGTGGTGGTGGTGGTGGTGGTGGTGGTGGTGTGGTGGTGATGTGAATGATGGTGGTGGTGGTGGTGGTGGTGGTGGGTGGTGGTGGTGGTGGTGATGTGAATGTGGTGGTGGTGGTGGTGGTGGTGTGGTGGTGGTGGTGGTGGTGATGATGTGAATGATGGTGGTGGTGGTGGTGGTGGTGGTGGTGGTGGTGGTGGTGTGTGTGATGTGATGGTGGTGGTGGTGGTGGTGGTGATGTGAATGATGGTGGTGGTGATGATGTTGGTGATGATGGTGATGATAGGATAATTACAAGGATGAGGACGAGGATGGCGAGATAATTGTTGAAGGTGGTGGCGTTGATGATGATGTGATGTAAACTAGAGATGACTGTGATCATGGCGATATTATGACTCATGTGATAAAAATTGAGAAAGTAAAATAAAAAACCATGAACAAGATCCCCATTCAGAATGAACTGCCTTCATTCCTTACTATCACAGTAACTTCAACTATTAATTGCCAGGCATATTAACCAACATTCCTCATCACTTTCACCATCTTCAATGTTTCATGCATAATATCCAGTTTAATCATGATGCTCTTATCTTGACTCACTCTAGACTCTCTACGTTCTACAGACTACATTCATACTTTTCAATCAATGGTCATGGTTTTGCAAGTCAATGAAAAATAGGTCTACTCACATTTCTAGAATATATTGTTGTATCCCCCAATACTAATTGATGAGTTTCCCATCTTCGCATGAATTTTAAATTCAAGATTTTGTTCACAACTGTATTGGCATGGTTTATTCGGCAAATTTGTATGCCGCTTTCGTGGATCAATTTGTATTTTAGTTCTCCACAGTCGGGTCCATAAGCTCCAGAGAATCCCATACTTCTTCAAAACTTTGGTGTTCTTCAAAATGAAAAATAGTCTCCCAGTGTCAGATAGCGTACCTATCAATATCAGTCCACTCCGTTGAATTTACAGTCAATTATCGTCAACATTTTAGGAGTAAATCATAAGGACACAATTATGATACCATGCGTAACTGGAACAGTGGAGGCGATGTTCATTTAGGAATGTGGCGAGATTGTGCAGTATGATCGCCGGCGATGCGAATTCAGTCTAGTCGATGACGTACATACGCGTTGACTAAGATCGCCGCAGCAAGCAAGTCAAAAGAGCTACAATTCCACCCTTCTTCAGATTCCCAATGATATTTGAATCATGTTGGTAATGTTACAATATTACATAAACACGCAACAAATATATATTTTCTTCGAATTCCAAACACAAGGCAGACGTAATGATGATCGGGAAATAGTAAAAAACAGGCGTAATTCCACTTTTTCCGGTTGTTATTCCGAAGTACAAAGCACAGAGCAGCAGCAGCGCGCGCGGCGATCATAACAAATTGCCATTCGACGTACGTACAGTCATCAGCTGTTTGGAGCGCGCGCTAACTTCTATTCGTGCGGGAAAATCGGACTGCGGTGGTTCCTTTTGTAATACACTGTATAGTAATAAGAATACAAATCCAGACCATAGGCCTATTTTCTTTTCTTTTCCTTTAATTCCTTCAATTCCACTTTTAGCGCAGATTTCATTTGACATTATTTAACTAATACAAGGGAGTATGTTAGTGAAATGAAAGGTCTGACTGGGGGCCGGGACACACCCCTTCCCACCCCCCCCCCCCACCCACCGTTGGATCATAGGTGCTCCGGACAGAATGCTCTTCGACATGGTGCTCCAGACTTTATCTCCTCAAACAGTACTATAATTTGTTGCAGTAATGGCCGGGTTTTAGGGTTAGGGTTAGGGTTAGGGTTTGGTTTAGGGTATGGTGTTTGGTTTAGGATATGGTGTTTGGTCCAGGGTTCAAGTTTGGTATTCGGTTGGTATAGGAGCAATAGACCGGTTCTGTAATGTATACACATTTATTCACATTTCTTCTCTGCATGTGCACCTAGTGACCAGCTATTCCATTAACCTGCTTTTTATAATAAGCCTCAAATGCTTGGAATCCAGTTTGCATACATAACTTGTTGCTATGCCCGGAAAGCCTCGGGCAAGCTTTCAAGTTGTCAAGAACAAAAATTTGAATACATTACCGAACCGGTCTATCGCCGCTGGAACATTATGTCGGGCCCGTTATAGATCGCTACCCCCCCCCCCCCCCCCCCTCTCTCTCTCTCCTCTCTCTCTCTCCTCCTCCTCTCTCTCTCTCTCTCTCATTCTCTCTCTCATTCTCTCTCTCTCTCTCTCTCTCTCTCTCTCTCTCTCTCTCTCTCTCTCTCTCTCTTGCCCGTTATTTGCCACAGTGCTTCATCCCCGGGGGGGGGGGGGGTCTGTCCTCATTGCAAGGGGGGGTATCAGGCGCGACCAAAAAATCACGTAAAAAGGGTTGTTTTTCAAGATCGGGCACGTTACGTACGTAACGTGAATAGGGTCTCAAAATCACCAAAAATCAAGAAAAAGGGTATCTTTTTCAAAGTGATGATTTACGCATTTAGGGTCATAAAAAATCAACTTACGTACTTAGGGTCATTCAACACTAAAACAAGTTAAAATCACCATTTTTAGCTGAAGCTGACGTCATAGCCTGTTTTGCATAAATCAACATAAACTGGATCATTATTCGCGGGCTAACTCGGCACTAGGGCGAACTCGGCCTTGGGGGGAAATCGCGCACAGAGTTGAATTGATCGCAAAGTACTTGTGTTGAGACGGTGTTAGCGTGGACTCTTGAAACACAGTCGCCTCGCAGTGCCGAGTTCGCCCTAGTGCCGAGTTAGCCCGATCCCCAGGCCATACGTCAAACAAATAAACAAACAAACAAACAAACAAACAAACAAAAAAACACACATGAAATCTAATAAGTGTGTAATTTGATATCTTAACTTAATGGAATTAAATCAAAAGTAAAGATAATTACACTTAAGAACATGTCTTTTTTGAGTAATTATTAAATGGATGTTGATTGATGTGAAGTCCCGGTGTGAAGGGAAGTTTCATGAATGTTCCGTAATCATGATTAGAATTTCCGGGTTAGTATTTACAAATTATTTAGACTGCCTGATCAAGGGCCTCATGCAAGGAAAGTAAAATGTTTTTACTTGCTTAGGGTATAAAAAATTGTTGTTATTTGGTTAGGGGTAGGAAAAACTGGTTATTACTTGCTTAGTGGTTTACAAAAAATGATTACTTACTTAGGGTAGCAAATTACACGTAATGATACTTATTTAGGGTGTATTTTTTGCATCACGTTAATACTTGTTTAGGGTGCTTTTGGCGAGTCTCTGGTCACGCCTGATACCCCCCTTGCAATGAGGACAGACCCCCCCCCCCCCGGGGCTTCATCAAATCAAAATTACAATTTCTTAAAACAACCTCGCCTTTTAGAGTACTAGAAAGCTGATCGCAATACTATTGTCGTGGAGGGGGCAATTACCCCCCCCCCCCCACAGAAGCATTTGCCTCCTTTTTCCTGGAGCCTAATAGATTTTCATAGTGCTGTGAAATGCAAGGTTTCAAGCCCGGGCGGGGGGAGGGGGGGCGCGGGGGGGGGGGCATGTCTCATTGAAACCTGTACACCCATGTACATCATCCGCGTAAATCACTTTCTGAAAAGTACCCTATAAACGGGGATTGCAATAGGAATAGTTTTGATACCCTGTACAGGGAAACCCGTCTAACACTCGTTTTTCCGAAGGTTCGTTTTTCCGAAGGTTCACAATTCCGAAACACAAATTTCCCATGCCTGGTGGTTCATATTTCCGAAAATGAAAAAGGGTTCATAATTCCGAACATTTGTTGCATTATTCCGAAGGTTCGTTTATCCGAAGGTTCATAATTCCCAAAAATAAATTAGGGTTCATATTTCCTAAGGTTCATAATTCCGAAAATGAAAAAGGGTTCATAATTCCGAAAATGAAATTGGGTTCGTATTTCCGAAAATAAAAAAAAGTGTTCATGATTGCGAAAATGAAATAGGGTTCATAATTCCGAAAATGAAATTGGGTTCGTAATTCCGAAAATGAAATAGGGTTCATAATTCCGAAAATGAAATAAGGTACCTAAAAAGGAGGGAGGGGGATCAAAACGACTGAGCAGCCCCCCCCCCCCTCCATATCAAGGGTCAAGAAAAAAGGGAGAGAGAAAAAAGAGGGGAAACAAACAATTACAGAATAAGATCCAGTGAATTATCTGGCGGCCTTTCCTTATATGTTATTATATGTTTTTATCCTTCTTTCATTTCCTCTTTCTATCTTTTCTTTGTTTTTCCTTCTATCTTCTTCTTTTTCTATCTTTCCTTATGTTATTATTTGTTTTTATCCTTCTTTCATTTCCTCTTTCTATCTACAACAAAACATATTAAGGGAAAATAGTCAAGAATTATTTGGCGGCCGCCAGATAATTCTGTATTTCCTATATTGTTATTTTCCTTCTATCTTCTTCACTTTCTATCTTTCCTTATTTTATTCTTTGTTTTATTCTTTTATCTTTTCCTTCTATCTTTCCTTATGTTTTTATTTGTTTTTATCCTATCATTTCCTCATTCTATTTTCATTGTGTTATTCTTTGTTTAAGTTTCTTCTATCTTCTTCTCTTTCTATCTTTCCTTGTGTTATTCTTTTTTTATTCTTTCATTTTCTCTCTCTATTTTCATTATGTTAAAAATAGGAAACGATAGGATAAAAACAAAGGCAAAGGCAAAGGCAAATATAAAAGAATAGAACAAATAATAAGATAAGGAAAGATGGAAAGTGAATATTAAGATAAAGAAAATACCATAATTATAAGGAAAGAGAGAATTTTCTGGCTGGCCTCCTGATAATTCTATCTTCCGTTATGTTATGTTAGAAAGAGGAAATGAAAGAAGGATACAAACAAAGAATAACATGAGGAAAGTTAGAAAGAGAAGAAGATAGAAGGAAAAACAAACAATAACATATAAGGAAAGATAGAATTATCCGGCGGCCGCCAGATAATTCACTGGTTCTTATTCTGTAATAGTTTCCTTTTCTCTTTTATCTCCCTCCTTTTTTGGACCCTTGATATGGAGAGGGGGGGGGGGGGCTGCTCACTTATATTGGTCCACCTCCCTCCTTTTCAGGTACCCTCATTCATTTTCGGAATTACGAACCCTACTTCATTTTCGGAATTACGAACCCTATTTCATTTTCGGAATTACGAACCCTATGTCATTTTCGGAATTATGAACCCTATTTCATTTTCGGAAATTCGAACCTTCGGAATTATGAACCCTCTTTCATTTTCGGAAAAACGAACCTTCAGAATTACGGACCTTCGGAGTAACGAGCCTTCGGAATTACGAACCTTCGGAATAACTAACCTATCCGAATTATGAACCTTCGGAAATACGAACCTTCGGAAAAACGACATGTAACCATTTTTATACCCTTAACGGCGATTTTATATCTTGCGTGGTATTATATTTGAGGATTACATCATCATCATAGACCCTTTTTTAGCCAAAAAGGAACCGTAAAAGAAATTTAACCTCATTTGAAAAACATTACCGAACTATATTTTCATCCCTGCATTTCATTTCACCTCTGAATTTGATACCCTTTTTCTTGATTTTTGCTGTTTTTGATACCCTAAACGCGTAACCCGCGGGTTACCCGCCTAATGCTGAAAAAGTACCCTTCTTATCCGTTTTCGTGTATGCGGATGATGGCACGCAATAATATAAATTTTCTTTCTTGCAATAATCTATTTTGTCCCCTCAGTGCTTTATGGGGCCCCTCACAAGACTATAGCAAAATAGTTATTACAAAACGATGTATGATAAGCTATTCTTTTCCTCGAAAATACGAGGCCTCAAAATTTCAGAATATTGTTTTCGCTATATGTCTCTAGTGACTGTGGGGGAGGGGAGGTGTTTCTGCAAAAAGAGAGGACAACGTCTTTTTATGCATGGTCCTCTTCACACAGTACGAAAGAAGGTTTCGTGACATCAATCATTTTAATTTTTGTGCTCTAAAATACGTATAGTTTTACTGAAATTAAGTCGATCGCAACGCTCACTCGCACTTACTTCAATAAATTAATGCAGTGTATGTAGGCCTCATTGTGCTGCATGTAGGAACCCAGTCTACATCAAGACCCTAGATTTTTTTGTGGGGTACGGGATTTTTCGGTATTCCATTCAATTCATTTATTCAATACTCCATAAAAACAAGAAAATACATTTGTACAGCGTACATAAAACAATAAAATACAACCAAGTGAGGATATACAATACAATATATAGGAATGCAAAATAAATCCAGTGAACATAATTATAAACAGTATGGAAGTATTAGGAACTAGGCAGGAAGGCAGTGCCTTATAAAAAAAAAAGTCCAAAGGAGAAAAAAAGAATAGGTTCTTAAAAAATAAGCAATCAATATAGACACACACACGCGCGCACACATTATATAATTACTTATCAAGTAAATGACGTTTAAGATGCTTTTTTTAATATATTCAACTATGGGCTTACTTTAATTATGGTGAAGTTGGCAAGTCATTCCAAATCTTAGGTATAAAATCTTAGGTAAATGATAATTATGTAAGTTTCTTGTTTCATAATGATGAATTTGTTCATTAAGATTATAGTAATTTGGAATTGATTCAGGAACTAGAATGATAAAAATATGCGTATTATACATAAAAACATTGCGCATTGATATAAATACAGGTCATAAATATTTAAAACATTAAACCAAAACGAGTATGAAGGAATGACAAAGGGAAAAATCCTTTTGTCTCCCCCCCCCCCCCTCGCAAGGTTATTATCTAACTGAAGCCTATACAAGTAGGCATGACTGAATGCAAAATTTCAATATTATGAGCAAAATTTTCCGCTCCGTCGTTAAGCTCTCTCGTCTAATAATAAACTTACTTGAAAGTCATACTGTAGAAATTATGTTCTATTAAAAATGTGTTATAAAAAGAAAAAAAATGAATATTCTGTAATATGTTTCAAACATGCTCCAGGAAGCTATCCTAAACATGTTGTGCAAAGATACCCCGATCATGAGGCGTACAAGGAGGGGCTTCAACCCCCCCCCCCGAAATTTTTAAAGTTCAGATATTCGGGCAACCTCCATCATATTCGAGCATTAAGTTGCAAGAGTATCCTCATATATTTTGGCACCTGGGAACCGATATGCCCGAATGTGAGTTTTTTTCTTTAGGCTATAATGCATTGAGGCGCCCGAATATCCTATACATTACGGCAGCGTATTTATTTCTCGAAATTACGACGTTCCTAATAACATCTAATAACATCTACGTCAGGAGTAAGATACACAGTGGCGTATCTAGGTATTCTGGCCCCAGGGGCAAACTATCAAATCTGCGCCCCCCCCCCCATGCCCAAACTCAGATTAATGAGGGTTTTTAATTTAGAAAATGATGACACTACGTGAAAATGCGTTTTGAGGCACATACCCCGCGGTTGTTATAGCCTAAATTTGAAGCATTATTGTATAAGCGAGGGAGCAACGCGACCGAGATGCAGATTTCTTTTTTTTTTCCTTTTTACCCCTCAAATTGAAATTTCTTGTGTATTTTACCCTTAAATATAGAAAAAAATCCAAGGAAATACAGCGACCTAGCAATAATTTATTTGTGAAATTTTGAACATTCCTATTTTGGGGTGCAAAATGAAATAAAAACCCTAAAGAAACATATTTGAGGAATTTAGCTAGCCAATTGCAAGGCAAATTTATGATTTCTTTCGAATTTTCTATACTTCGAAAGTGCTTTTTATGCACTTATATCCCATCTGGGGAGCAAAATTTAACAAGTTCCTGCTTTATGCGGGGAGGGGGGAGGGCGAAGCAACTAGAGTCAATTAATGGTTAACACTTTAAAAACGCCATTAGGGGCGCGAAAAAGTGAGATCCTGAACATAATTATGCTAGGGAGCTTTAGAAAATTTTCGCATTTCAAACCTTATAAAACACCATTTTCTTACGCATTTTGTTCTTGACTGGGGCGCAAATAACCCTCAAAGACCATAAATTATCTAGTATTACTCCCCCTTTTCTTGCTCTGTTTTGCGTTTTTTGTGCCCCCTTCAAGTGCCGCCCGGGGAACGTGACCCTCTGCCCCCCGTAGATACGCCAATGAAGATACATGATTAAGATACAAGTTACTGAAATAAACACAACAAAAAAGTAGATCCCTCCTTAATCAAATTGGCGTAACTTCTTAACGAAAAGGTTGTGAGCAAAATAACTTGGCAAGAGTGTTCTTACACTTATTGACTAACTTCTCTTTAAAAATGAGATTGATCCATGGAGTCATGCATAAGTGGGCAAACATTAAAGGCAAAAATGTCACTTTTCAAAAGTCATAAGGGTCATTTTTTAATGCTGTATTAACAGTGCATTTTAGCATTTCTTGCGCGATTTTTAAAGTGTGCTCACTCAACCATGACACGATGACAACCTCTTAGGTTCACATAACATGTAATGATACATTTTGGTAAAAATATCTAGGGTTATTTTTTTTAATAAGCTGAATGGATTTTGCAATTTCAAATTCAGGAGGGTTGAATTTTTTCTTAAAGTGTGCTCACCCAACCATAATAATGAGAAAAAAGGATAGGTGTGAGGGGTCAAGCGATGGATGATAAACACATAAACCAGAAGCCGAATTCGCTAAAATCTCGTTTCACAGAATCCCCAAAATGACCCTTGTGACTTTTGAAAAGTGACAACTTTGCCTTTAATATTTGCTCACTCATGCATGACTTAATGGATCAACCTCATTTTCACAGAAAAGTTAGTCAATAAGTGTAGAAACACTCCTGCCAAGTTATTTTGCTCAAAACCTTTTCGTTAAAAAAGTTACGCCATTTCGATTAAGGGGGGAGTTACTTTTTTGTTGTTGTTGTGTTTAGTATAAAATAAAACGTCGATTGGCTATAAATGCATTGACTGTCCTTTATCCTTGTCGCACAATGCTAATACGTGAAATTAAACATGTTATAGTATAAACAAAAATCGTTTCATGCTTTAATCAAACTTTATTTTGTTCCTGTCACGAATTTTCGACACTTCCTAGTGTCCTGATCAAGTGATTATTTATTTATTTATTTTTGTTTACTTTTTGTGTCTTCATATGCAAACACGTGGATTCTATATGGAATATGAATTATATATATATTGATTCATAAGCTATACGCAACCATTATTCTCTCATTTTCATTTCTCACAATTATACATAAACACACACGCACACACAAGTAAAAAACATATAAAACAGCTTTGGCAACTCTCGTGGAAATAATTACAATAATTTTTTGAGAAATGAAAATGAGAGAATAAAGGATGCGTAGATTAAATCAAAAATCCCCAGAGCTTTCCTCCCTTTTGAACGTTTGCGAAGGTTGAAAAATAGTCTCCTCCCCGAATCGAACCCGGATCACTGGCTTAGAAACCACTAAACCACGGAGACTTGCCAGTGGTTTCGGCGACCCCAGATTCTATAATTGACCGACAGATTGACAAATCTTCAACCGAACATTTTCTTAACCTTTGCAAAAATTTCAAAAGGGAGGACAGCTCTGGGGAACTTTGTTACGCAACCATTATTCTCTCGTTTAATTTCTCACAATTATATTATGTATAGAAAGACAAAATAGGAATGAAAAGTCCCTGTACGATGAAAAGATTCGAATTTTTGGCCATAGGCCTTCATCAGGAAATGATGAAATTTATTAGGTAGGGACACAAAAGAGCGTGAAGCGCAAAAAAAAAAAACAAAAACAACAACAACAACAACAAACAAACAACAACAAAAAAACAAACGCAAAAGCTCCATGGATACCAGCGCAACCATGATAGAGATCAGAAAGGAGAGGAGAGAGAGAGAGAGAGAGAGAGAGAGAGAGAGAGAAAAGATAGAGACGTAATAAAACGTCATAAAAGAAGAGAAAAAGAAAACAAAGGAGGAGAAGCACAAAAGGGGAGAAAGCTCCATATATATAATATATATTATAATATATATTATATATGTAAATAAACTGTTGTTGGAACTAAGCATGATATTTTTCAGGATTTTGTTCTTTATTCATTTATTCCAACACGTGGAACTATATCACAACATGTATGTATATATATATATATATATATATATATATATATATATATATATATATATATATATATATATATATATATATATATATATATATATATATATATATATATATATATATATATATATATATATATATATATATATATATATGTTTGTGATTTACATAGGCCTATATATTTTAAAAAATAAACATTCCGAATGTCGAACTTTTGAAATATCAGTTTATGTGTGGAAAAGGGTGGACGTGTTTGTTCCAACAAAAAAAAAGGGAGGGGGGCTGTAAGCAGGCGCATGCAGATGGGCCTTCATATCCTTTCGAAGTAGGTCTCCAGAGTTTGCTGTGCCCTAATTTACACATAATAACCCATTTCTTGGTTTATCTGACTACCGGTATCATGGAACATTCAGGAGCAGTAATACTAATATAGTATGGTGATGAAAATAGGTATACTGCCAAAAATAGAGTACGTAGAGATCCAAGTCATTTTGCTGTACGCAGTGCCCATCTACTTTTAAGTAGAATCAAAAGACAACAAGGATTCCCATCAATGAAAATGAAAAATAGTCAAACAATATTAGCACCGATAAAACCCATCTGGAATACCCATTACGAGTGTATTACCCTTCTGCGGTGAAGAAAATTAATGGAAGCTTGATCTGAATTTCATCATCTTCTCCCCTCACGTTGTCATGATAATGATGAACTACGCGCATTGTGGCCACTGTACGGAGATATGACTTGTGGTACTTACCACAAACCGTCGCAGTCATTGATTTGAAGTTAGTTTTCTTTTGTTTTTTCCATTGCCCTATTTTTCCTCGTATCGCTATCATCACATCATGCATTACGTTTAATGATTAATCATGCATAGCTAGCTAGCATAACGACTCACGAGTAAACCGAAAACATTCCCAATTGGTCCTCTAAAAAAATTATGTCTACTACTTGACATTTCATTGTCTTTAAACTGTTTCATCTCTCTATTTTTTTTTTAATATGTGGGGGGGGGGGGGGATTCCAAAACATTTAAAGCAAAGTCATAATTTGGTCTAAATGATATCTTTCAAGATGTATTACCTTTGACTTCATCGCTTGTATATTATTCATTTTATTTATAAAAAACCGTCACAAATGATAATCTATATTCAACCTGTGAAAATGGGGCAGGATGAAAAAAGATACTTTCCGGAGACTGGGCATCCATGGTGTTTGGGGAAGATCACATCATAATTATTAGATTAATAACCAATCAACATTACATCCTTTAAACAGGATGAGTATAAGAACAGACATTAAATCCGTCGTTAAAAAAAAAAAAAGAATCTGCGCAATGTGACTGGTCCACACTGCGCATCATGTGAAATATATCAACCAAAAAAAAATAATGGGCCTCATGCAAATTGGGATGCAAGGTGAGCAAATTGCCACTATTTTATCCATCTCAAAGTGCTCAAGGCGCCTAACAATATGAAGAAATTACATAAGACAGAGTGAATAGTGTTGAGTAGATAACATTGTGAAATATATTACAGAAATATACCAAAGTAATCCGATATGAGCATGTTTTCAAGTTTTATTGAAACAATTTTTGAATGAGATAGGGAGTTCGATGCTATATGATTTGCGCGTATTGTTTAAGGCATCGGCGGGTGATGATTATCATCATTACGCGTTGATATCTGCCCACATCCCTTATTCAAAACTGTGCGGCACTAGCGTACCCATGGGGGGGGGGGGGGTCAGGGGGCAGACAGACAAAAAAGGTCAAACCCGGCGAAAAAAAAACTTTTTTTTTTTTTTTTTGGTGCTTGTCAGAGAATTATGGAGGAAAACATCTGATACCCACCCCACAGAGCGATTTTTGGAGGGCTGGCGAGAAGAAAAAAATACGGGTCTCCCCCAAGCAGAATTTGACAATTGACAAAATTTGCCCCCCTTGTAAAATATCTGCTGTGCGGCGTACCATACAGTGTACATGATTATCAGTAGATCTGTAGATTTAGACTATAATATTTCAAGATGAGGATATAAACGACATATATACTTCCTATGTTCGATTCTCTGGCATCCTCGGTGACGTGACCATTTTCCTTCGTGGTGTCACCTCTTGGACAATATAGTTCCAACCGTACACCCTCTCATGGCAATATATTATTTTGTATACCATGCACTGAGTGAGGAAGAGAAGAGTGAATGATAAAGTGGGAAAGAAAATGATAGATAATCGAGAGAAAGAGAGAGAGGGGGGGGGCAGATAATTGGCAATATACGACATTTACCGAAATTTACCTTTATCAGCAGTATTGTGTTATTGGGTACAAAAATCAGAAAACTCTCTTAATTACTAGTTTTTCCTTCCTGTTATCCTTCAAAAAATCTATTGTCGATTCTCTGTAATACTGTAATAATCTTATTCTTTCTTCTTTTCTCTCTCTCTCTCTCTCTCTCTCTCTCTCTCTCTCTCTCTCTCTCATCCAGAGCCATCTATGTATGGATGGCACTGTATGCATTTAGAGTAGGGCTCTGTATGCATTATAGTACGAGCGCCATCTACATCAAAAATAAATACATATATTTCTACCGTTAAAAAAAAAAAAATCTGCTGGTACTACTTATACGGTATTTGTTTTCTTTCTGTTTTTTTTTAAACATCTGCTGCTGTCTCAGATTATATACCTATTCCATACAGGCATCCACGCTTCTCCCAATTATCTTGATTACCTGGAACATAATTCCTTTGATGGCTACTGCTTTGATTGATTGATTGATTGATTGATTTTATTCGCCAAGCCTCCAACATACAACAATAAAAAGAATATTACATTAAAATTATGTAAGCTTGAACAGGATAACCCACGAAAACTCGAGAGCTTATTTCCAGTGGGGTCCCCAACATACAGAATTATTAAGTTAAAACTGTATTATTTACAGACCGAGAAGAAAAAAATATTAAAAATAATAATGATAATAATAATACTAATACTAATACTACTACTACTACTACTACTACTAATAATAATAATAAAAATTTTAAAAAAGATAAGAAGAAAAAGAAGAAGAAGAAGAAGAAGAGAAGAAGAAGAAGAAGAGAAGAAGAAGAAGAAGAAGAAGAAGAAGAAGAAGAAGAAGAAGAAGAAGAAGAAGAAGAAGAAGAAGAAGAAGAAGAAGAAGAAGGAAGAAGAAGAAGAAGAAGGAGAAGAAGAATATGTTGAATTTCTAAAACGTACAAAAACAAAAGTATATACAAAATTAGACAGTATGAACCTGGCAGAGAAAAGAAAAGTATTCTGTATTCAGGTTATTTCAATCGTATACCACATGTAGGCCTACATAAATATTCAAAGACTGGAATATGGAATTACCCCCTTACTTTGCTTTAAAAAATATTTTTAAAAACATGTTGGATAAATGACAGAAAGTCAGAGAAACTGATTAGCAAAAACGTAAAATAGTAAGGAAAGTTAAAGAATTGTCAAAATACGTATATTACTGCAGTCATATTAAGACAAAGAAGGCCTACGGAGAATATAGTTTTCGAGCGAAGTTTCGTTATATATTTAAAGGAGGTGGGCGTGATGGCACCGTACTAAACTACAATTCTTTAAGAAACCTCTCTCCTTTCATATTGCTTTTGGAGTAGTCACTCGCAAATCACATCCATGCCTTTTCTAATATATTTTGCTTCACGCTGGAATATCTATCGTAAATCCGCATTATATATTGTGTTGCATTTTATTCAAAATCACTGATTAATTATCTGTTTATAGGCATATAAACCTATATAACTCATGTAAATCATGACACTTGACATGAACGATATAATAGGCCTAGCAAAAAATAAAAAATAAAAATAAAAATAAAACAACATAACATATATATCGGAATTTTTCTGATATGAAGAATGTAATACAGTACATGTACATGTATATATTAAAAAGTTTTGTTACATAATATTTTACGCCTCTTTTGTTATAATGAGATCATAAATCTGAAGAATTCAAAGATTTTAATAAGGAAAAAAAATTTGTCAGAATCATGAAACTGGACAATGAAAATACCATCGATCGCTTTATAAAATATTTCAAATTTATCATAAATGGTCACGGTGAATTTGATTTCCTGATTATGTTGTCTGACTATAATAACTATTTTTTTTTTCAAACGGGGTCTATGAAATACAAGTTATGCTTATTTGATAGACTCCTCCACATGTATATCAAATCATGTTAACAGAAAGGACAATTATATATGAATATTATGTATCAGATGGTGCAGATGGTATATTATTTGATGATAAATTATGCAATATTACTTCAGTGCGAGGTTCCGGTGTACAATGCATACAATAGTATAAGGTATACTTTCAATACAGACTTTTAGATATAGGATATCCTATTTGAATAAGGATCTTGTAAAGTTGAAAATAATTTTAGATAGGAACTGTTCTTTTTGTGGAAGAGAAGAAGAAGATGTGGTGCATTTTTTTTACTCTTGTAACGTGACAAAATTAATTTGGAGGCGTTTAACCAAAGTTACACAATGTAACACGTTGTAGAAGATATAGTTATCATATATTTATAGGTTTTCATAGAAAATCGAAATGTTGCTTTGAATTGTGTAATAATTTGGACCAAACAACAATTATATATTGCCCGTATATACAAAAATATCATACTGGAAAGTTAGTATACTTGCAAACAAAACTGACAAATTTGATAAAAACAATTTATAAAGTTTGAGAAAATTGTGATTGTTTAGTATAATTTTTATTGCAATTCCCAAATCATTCTCATTCATTATTGCTGCTATTTGGTATTATTCATTATGTATGTTCTGTATTCAAAGAACCCTTTTTTTGTTTTAAATTTCACTATTATGCTGTATACGTTCATGCTGTTCAGAAAACGCTTATAACTATTGACAATCATTATGTATAATTTTTTTTTGCTGTAATATACATTATTTCATTGTACATGTATTCAATTATGTTGTTCAGAGATTGATCTAAAATAAAATGCCGGGCCTACCGGGGGGTTAAAAAAAAACACAACAAAAATCAACTTATATGTTTTCCTTCACAATTACGATGTTTACATTATACCAATTATAGCTTTATCAGTGTAAACCATAACGAAGTCCATTGAATTACTTTCTGTTATAATTATATATATGTTTCAATTCATATATTTGTTATATTCCTGTTCTTGGTTTTCATATGTACTGTTTAAAAAATTGTTAAAGATATGTTTGTGGAAATAAATAAAAAAAAAACTTAGAACTTAGAACTTAGTAGACTATAATAAATTTGTAGTCTTTAATTTTTAATTTGTAATATGCCTTGAGTACTGAGCTCATATTCTGACAAGTTTATTTGCATGATTTTGATTAACGATGTTAATCATTCTGGGGAAGCAATT
Organism: Heliocidaris tuberculata; assembly: GCA_025618425.1. Classification (NCBI taxonomy): domain Eukaryota; kingdom Metazoa; phylum Echinodermata; class Echinoidea; order Camarodonta; family Echinometridae; genus Heliocidaris; species Heliocidaris tuberculata. The sequence continues at coordinate 33,460,028 of CM046845.1, read as the reverse complement.
TGTGTTTTGACCCAATCATTGTGTTATATTATTTCTCTCATATTAAATCTGAGTAGTCCTATTATAATTTTCTATTGCATTGTTTAGATTAATAATTATGATCCAGTTGACATTATCCTATTATGATTTAATATACTTTTCTTCTTTTTTAAAATTTAATTTTCATGTGACTGTTAATTTTCTTTATATAATGATTGATATTGCAATACAAATTATTAATGTCAATGTCAATGAAGTTTCTTAATAAAATACAATAAATACCACATAAAGGAAACACTAACAAAATATATTTTACGTCGTTCTAGTTTTATCTGAAGACCGTTTTCCTTTACAGAGTGAAAAATTAAGTCAAATGAACAATACAAACAAACCGTACCAAGCAAAACAATGGAAACGAAAGCCATTCAGAAACAAATTGAATTTGAAAAAAAAAGACAAAACTTTTGAAAAGATTTAGATATAATTTATCCAATTGGTGGAAATTTCCTCTTATGAGTTTTTAAAATGCTTAGTATGGATATGATATATACATGCTTGGTAAAAATGGAACCTAGTAAAAGGACCCCTGAATAAAAATTATCACTGATGAGTTTTGTAAGTTGGAGTCATTCCTACAAGGAGTATAGTCCTCTGAGACGGAGCTCTTTGTATATATACATGCTCCCTTTTTGTCCGTCACGCCGGCCTGTGACTGTCTCACCTTCGAAGCTCGGGGGACCGAGGGAGGGGGAAGCCAAGAAGAAAAAAACAAAACAAAACAAAACAAAATGAAGAAAATGTAAGTGGATAAAATACACCAATGGCACTCAGTCATGGGCAGGATATAATGACTAAATAAGGCTTCGACATCGTAGAAAAAGTAATTATATTGCATTCTGCAGAAACAAACTTGAATATATGAATCTTTCCAATGACTGTAGTGTCTCGTTTCAGGTGTGCGATACCTGCATGTATAGATAATACATTCACTATGGATGAATGAACTTAATACTTTTTGTTAAAAAAAAAAATACATGTAGATAACAACAAATTCACCGTGTTTCAAAGATCTAAGTGATATGAATTGAAATAGACCTTCGGTTTCAGAAATGCTAACGGCTTACAAAAAAAAAAAAAAAAAAAAAAAAAAAATGCATGGCAGAACTTACTTCAGTCTTGTGTGTGAAGCCAATAAACATTTATGGAAACAAATGAATATTAAGAAAAAATATTAACGAAATCTGGGTACAAGACTATCATCTAAAAAGCATCGTCGGTTTTCTGAAACTGCGGAGTCCTAGTTTTTCCTCACAAAATAAACGTTCTTGTATCTTTTTCATCCTCTCTCCTGGAAAAATGTCGAGTACTTTAGAAGCTCTAAAGAAAAAGAGAGAAGATTTGAAGGCAAAGTTGATGCGACGGAAGGAAATAACGGGAATAGGCGTTGGCGCATCTGGTGGTAAGTTATTGTGTGGTCCCATATCTTTGAATTCGTGTTTACAAAGTCTCGGAAAGGATGAACGTGATCGAACATGCATGACATGTAACTCTCCGGGTCCTCGGATCCGCGGCGTGAGCTGAGTTGAGCCTAGCCTAGGCTCAGGGCGAGCGTCTACGCCTGCGATTAAATGATACAATACGATTTTTTTAGTATCCAGGGGGTCGTTTCATCAAATCAACTCCATGACAGTCATAACCACTCATAGCGACTTTACTATACTTCGTGTGTAGACTCGAGTCTAGGCAGTCATCCACCTCAACACTTTCAAAACACCACTGCACAAAAGTTACCAACATTCACTCATAATCGGCATTTAATTTACAAAAAACGACACCAACATATACATGAAATACAATAAATTCAACTCACCGATGTTGGAAAAGATAATTCCAAAAATGAAATCCGTAATTTACTGTCACTTCTGGCGAAACGGGGTATCGCAAGTCACGGTGTACATTTCCTGATCGCCGCGAGCGCTGACATCTCGCGCTAAAAAATTTGGTCGTTAAAAGTTCGGTTCCTATCGCGCACACGTAAGTCCCGATTTTCCGTGTGTGCGATCGTAGAGATCGATGTGCACGCGATACCGAGTTTCGTTGTGGACAAAATTTTATTGGCCGATTTAGTCTAAAAACATCGGAAGCTGGAAAACAACATGCGATCGCGAAAAAATTGGCGGGGATTTCTTAGGTTTTGGACATGATTTTGACTTTGGATATTGCTGGAAATATCAGAAGTTCTTCCTAACGGCCATTTAAGGTAGGAAAGAGATTTTAAAGCGCTGAATTTGAAAGGAAGTATTCTAAACATTTATCTTACTTTTCCCCCCATACCTTAAGTACATGCGATAGAAAATGACTAGTATTTTTGCATTCGTCCCGCGTAGTGGTCAATATGACCACTATAGTTACGTGGTGTGGTCATAACTGTTGTCGGCGATCTACGGAAATGTCATGGACCTGAAAAACTGTTTCACGAAGACATGATAAACCATTAAACGACAACTCAATGATATCGATACTCATTGGCGAAAAAACATAGTCTATATCATAGTCCATTGGAATTATCGTCAATTACCCAAACAGATTTTGAGGCTCAGTTTTTCCCAAACTATTCCAAAATGTCAAAAATGGCAGTGAAGATGAATGCTGGTGATAGTGATACCACTCATAGCGACTTTACCACTTATACATGTACAAGCTTATCTGAAGATAACTCGACTTTACTATACTTCGTGTGTAGACTCTAGGCAGTCATACACCTCAACACTTTCAAAACACCACTGCACAAAAGTCACCAACATTCACTCAAAATCAGCATTTAATTTACAAAAACCGACACCAACATATCCATGAAATACAATAAATTCAACTCACCGATGTTGGAAAAGATAATTCCAAAAATGAAATCAGTAATTTACTGTCACTTCTGGCGAAACGGGGTATCGCAAGTCATTGTGTACATTTCCTGATCGCCGCGAGCGCTGACATCTCCCCCCAAAACATTCGGTCGTTAAAAATTCGGTCCCTATCACGCACACATAAAAGTCCAGATTTTCCGTGTTGCGCGATCGTAGAGATCGATGTGCGCACGCGATACCGAGTTTCTTTGTGGACAAAATTTTATTGGCCGAGTTTAGTCTTAAACATCGGCGCAGTGAAAACAACATGCGATCGCAAAAAAAAGCGGCGGGGATTTCTTAGGTTTTGGACATGATTTTGACTTTGGATTTTCCTGGATATCAGAAATTCTTCCTAGCGGCCATTTAAGGTAGGAGTGAGATTTTAAAGAGCTGAATTTGAAAGGAAGTATTTGAAATATTTATCTTATTTTCCCCCCATACCTTTAGTACATGTGATAGAAAATGACTAGTATTTTTGCATTCGTCCCGCTTAGTGGTCAGTATGACCACTATTACTTGTTGTGGTTCTCACCACAACGAGAAAGGACTGAAATAAAGCCCGACTCCTGTCGTGGGATTTAGAAGGCAACAAGGCCATGAGTCAACACATGCACAGTAGCCTCAGTGTGCAGCTACGTTATAAAACTTGTTTGTCGCCAAAATTGAAAGCTCGTTATTAACAGGGCCCAGGGCTACATGGGATTGATCACAAAAAATTAGGGGGGGGGGGGGAGTTAGCAGATGTTTATGATTTAGTCACTCAGGAATCAGGGGAGTCATGATCACATCACTAGATCATTTGCATTTTTATTCTTTGAAAGGGCGAAGTTCGGGGTTCATACTCTGACCAATTTGCCTACATCTTCTTCTTCTTCTTCTTCTTCTTCATCTTCCTCCGTTTGGGTCGGAGATCAGCATCACTAAGCTGACAAGGGTGTCTGTTGAAACATAATTGATTATTTTTCTAATGGGTCTTGAAATACCTTATTTTTTTCAGGAGAGAACATGTTGTAATGTAACGAAATTTATGAATTCTTGAGAATAAGTTATCTTGAGATCTCACCCTATTTTTCCCCCTTCATTAAGAATGTTTATTTTGTTTTATTCTTGACCATTTCTAACTAACATAACATTCCTACTGGCTTTCTTTTGATGTTTGATATTCTTTTGGGATAATTTTCAACACATTATTTCTAAAGTTAATTGGTACCTGGTAGCATTTTGGAATTGTTGAGGACAGCCTGGACAGGTTGCGTTTTTATATGAACCAAGTTTTATTGCCTGATATTATGGACATTTTAAGGTACATGCAGATTACATGCAGGTTACAACTAAATGGACTAAGATACAACAGTAATGTAGTGTTATATTTGAACCTTCTTGCAGGGTGCAGGGTTTTTTTTTTTTTTTTTTTTTCTTTTGGTGAGAGTGCATTCTTGAGCTCATGCAAGACCTTTAAAGGAGCAAGATCACTGGCCAAAACAGCCTGAAAATTTCACTTGATGAAAGTAATAAAGATCCAGTTTAGGTATTGTCTGGAAATCAAGACATTTAATCATCCTAAAATGTAGTGGGAAGTATTTTTTCAGAATTTTTACCTAGCTTCTAATAGAGTTAGACTGTTACCAAAATTGACATACATGTAGGAATGGTTCCGTGAGTTGGTTAGTATAGGATAATGACCTTGAAGCACTTGGCCTTGGAGCTTGTATCGTCAAACAATATTTAGATCTAACACTGATAATACCATTTTACATTTCTCTTGTCATCCACTTTTTTCACCGATTGATGCACTACTCAGAGAGCAAGCCTCTTTCACTCAAGTTGGAAGTATCCAGCTCACCCATTCCACCTGTCAGTGTGTCTTCACAGAATGTCTCAGCATCAACAACATCAACAGGAATCAAACAAGAAGATGGCTCAGCTCCTGTGCCTATTCCAAAGGTTTGTTCAGCATCATAACATCCACTTTATTTATGCAAACAAACAATTAGGAAGAATGTCTACTGCTACTGTTTCTGATGTCGATTTTAAACACATATGTGCGGGATGTGATAGTTTTTCACACTGCAAGCATTCATGGCTTTGTATTCTCTAGTTCTTATCTTTTCATACCAAATGGAATATAAAGCATTGGTTATCACACATGTCAGTGTTGTTTATAGCCAGAACAGAAATTTCCAGGTATTTTACAATGCAGAAATGCCATACATCAAGGAGATGGAACTCCCATCTCCCATCTCCTTGCACTCATTAATTTTTGAATGATTTATTAGTAATAATTCTATAACCTGTTAAGATAACGATATAAAACTTTATTGGGTTTTTTACCATGAGATGATCTATATACATACCAAGATTCATAATTTTTCAGTCATTGTCCAAGTTCCCAGACATAATATCCAAAATGATTTGCCTTTTTATTGGTAGAATACTTCTTTTATGCTCTTTAAGTTGGCATGGCAGAATATTAAAAAAAAAAATTTCTGAAAGAACATGGGTGTTTGTTCAAACTGAATGAATATTCCTTTTTTTATTTGTATCTGAAACTTGGTGTTCTTGTAAATTTACAGCTCATGAGATCAGTAGAGTCTGTAATACACACACCATACAGCAAATCTGTATTTGTATATTTTCCATCTATGCCATAAGAGTACTCGATGACATAGACTCAAGTACAATGCACATTGCAGTAGAGAAGTTCTTTTCAAAATCCTTTCTAAGACTTGGCCAAAGCTCTGTCTTATAAAGATTTGTGATTGATCTGATTTCAAGTCCTCAATCAAATTGTGAACTCACAATTGTCTATCTCCTATGTATAGAGTTGCAATTGATATGAACCTCAAGTTAAGTTATTCATCATTACAGTATTGCTTCATTTCCCCCTCTTTTCTTTCATGAACTGTATTCTTTTATTCCCTTTCTTTAGAATCCTGTGCTTGCAGGAAGCCAAGGTCTCTCAGATTCTACCGAATCTAGGAAAAGAAAAAGAGAAGAGTAAGTCTAAAAAGAAAGTGAAATGGCAAAACCCTTTTAATGCATTCTTTTTGATCAATTTTATAGTCACCATTTGTTATCCATGGCATTAGATTTAAAGAGAAAGTCCACCCTGGTATGAAGTTGATTTGAATAAAAGAAGCAATATGAGAGAAACAGATTAGTGAAAGTTTGAGCAAAATCAATATTATAATCAATCATACTTGAATGTAAATACATGTTAAAATGATCTGTTTGAAATGAGATATTGCTTGAGATATTTATGTCACATTTATTGCACCTAATGTGCTGCCATTTTCCAGTGATACACTTTTAATTTATAATACTTCTTTTAATTTTCTTATCCTGACCTGGATGGAGTTGAGGGGCTGTGGAAAGGAAGACCTGTGGGTCATGGTAATTGAGTTAACCTTTTCTAAACCCAGGCAGCCCCATCAACTCTGATCCAGGTCCTTTCTTTACAATGTTTATTCCTGTTATTGTGTTCTGTATTGTTTTCGAAATGCCGAGTAAATAATAAATAAAAAAATAAATAGATAAGAAATAAGGAAGTTATGAATTTTTGAAGTTGTAATCAATCAAACACAAATTGGCAACACCCTGACGTATCTTGTGAGCTCCTCTCCCATTTGCTCAGTACGGAAAATCTCGTAAATTTTCTCGTAAATTTTCATTTTCTTAGTTTTTGATGAAGGAATGCATTTGTTTCATTCAGGTTTTGTGTAAAAAAACATATGATCAATGATTATATCTAAGGTGCATGTATGATTGAATATTTTCGTTAGAGAAAATGGAAATTAATGACTTTTTGGGTACAGGGCAAATGGGAGAGGAGCTCGCAAGATATGTCACAGAGTTGCCAATTTGTGTTTGATTGATTACAAGTTCAAAAATTCATAACTTTTTTATTTCTTATCGGATTTTGCTGAAACCTTCACTGATCTCTTTCTTTAATTTTTCTGCTTCTTTTGAAACCAACTTGTAGTCAGGTTGGACTCTCCCTTTAACTGTTTTTGACTGGAATCTGGAGCAGAATCTGTCCATTTCTGTGCAACAGGTTTCTGTTTACATTTTGACATAGTGGGTGTCCACTGTCCAGATTGAAATTATTGGGATCTGTGTCTAACATATCCCTGTTAGTGTAAAGGCCTGTGTCATTGAATTTATTTTTTCTTCTTCTTCAAAAATGGACTTTGACAGTTCATGTGCTTAGGAATAGCCTTTTTGTAACTCATTTAGTTTCCCTATGCAAATTCACCCCTGATAAATATAAAGAACTGCTTTGTTCTAAACTTTAAATGTATTCCTTTTTTTTTCTTAGATCTGATTCAGAGCAAGATGCTCCTTCATCCACCAAACAGTCATCTGTTAAATCAGATAAAGAAGAGGAAATTATTGACCTAACCCTAGAAAACCTTCTCACATCTACATCATTCAAAGAACAAGAGGTAATGTATGTGTTATGTTTTTGTTTATTTGGCCATTTTTACAAACATGCCTCTGTAAGTGTATATTTCTTTTTCTGTGAGAAAGATTATGAATAACTGTTCTTCTTCATCCTCCATTCTCTTTACAGCTGATTGACGGTAATGGTCATTTCAGAGGGGGAAACTTCTTGTTTTCAAAATCATTTAAATGGAGAACTTAAACCCTTGTGAATATCTGCTCTATAATGCTAGTATTTTAGTATTGAAAAAAGTATTCAAAATGAAGGTTATATGAAAACTAAAGAACAAGTCATTTGATGAGAAATTTTTTTGATATATGGGTTTTACCAGAATATATCAACAGCTTTAACAGCCTTTTCATTTAGTTTTCCACATGGTGTTACCAAAGGCTTTTGATTGTGAATATGTTCACTCACCATGGAGACCTAAAGAGAAAGTCTGATTATTGATAACATTTCTGATCTCTTTTACAGAGTAAAGAAATGGGGCAGGAGATTCATGACTTATTGAGTATGCCAACAGCTAAAGAGAAGTCCATCAAGGAGGCTTTCAAATCCAAGGGAGGTATGTATACTTGTTTCATCAATTTCTGCATATTTTTTTCTTTTGTCTACAAAGAATTAACAATGTATATCAGTGAAATAAACCAATAATGATAGAAAGATATTCAAATTCGGGTCATAAGATTTATTTAATGATGACTAAAAATTATTTGATATTTTCCTCTTTAACACATCTGCATGACTCATATCACCCAAAAAAACATTTCTTTCCCATGTCAACATTGTAAAATTTAAAGATTTGTGATAGAAAACAAATGCTTTCTAAATTGTTTCTATCATTTTTGTAAAGAAATTGCCCTATAACCCTGGCTTTAGGCAAGCTGCCTCAAGGTGCTGAGAGCATTCAAGCAATTGTTCCTGCCAGGTGCAAATTTACTGCACCTGTGTTGAGAGTGACAAATGTAGAATAATGTTTTGCCAAAGGACCTCTGTGCTGTGGCTGTGACTTGAACTACAAGTCTAATATTTTGACACTCAGTTCCATAATTGTGCGCAAGTGTAAAAGCATAATGATGATGTTATTAATATTTGTGTATAGAGCTCATATTGCATTATGATATAATATGCACTTTAAAAGTTCTTTGGAAATTTGGAAAGCATTTGTCTTGACTTCTCTGTTTATCTTCTACTTCATCCCATTTTCAGGAACTGTCCATGAATTCTGCTCTCATGGTACAAGAGATGAATGCATGAAGGTGTCTGGAACATCAGACTGTAATAAGGTACACCAATCTCCGAGATAGCCAAACATTCTAATCTTACTGTTTCAAATTTAGGAATTATTAAGTAAGATAGAAATCTTAGTTTGGAAGGTTCCTTATTGATGGAGTGGTAATATTTGAATTGATCTAAATTTTGACCATTTTAGAGAGCATTTGATTATCATGGGATGATGTAACAGTATGCCTTTTTTGATCAACAAGATATGTCATCTTGTAGTCAATTTCATGTGACTAAATGATGTTAAAAGTATAGCATGATGAAAACAGATGTTGCATTCTTTCTTCAACTGGGCACAAATTTTTAGGATATCAGGACTATAAATGCTCCAAGATGTGCATCATTACTATTTGATTGATTTATATTATATACATCATTGCATTCTAGTGGTATAATGCTGATAGGGTCTGTTGTATCATATTTGTGTTTACATGTAATATTGGTAGTGTAAAATTCACATCACCATGCTTCCTTCAAGACATGTTTTTGTATGTATTTTTGTCTTCTTTAGCTTCATTTCAAGAGGATAATTAACAAACATACAGATGGTAAGTTCCCCTCCTTTGTGCTACATCAATAGACATATCTTAGACAAATTCTTTTTTTCTTTTTCTTCATATTTTCAAGTCTCCATAGGCTATATTATTGAGCAAAAATTAAAAATGTTTTAGAAATCAATCGAAGTGATATGTATCATTGTATCTTTAACTCAGATGGACATGGAACAAGGTACTTTTAAATTTTTTTCAATTTCTTTCATACCCAAATTTATTGTAAAGGGATGGTATATACCACCTGGACTTCTGCCCCCCGACAACCCCCCCCCCCCCCTATTAACAATACATGTCTGTGGATTGCATGGACCATTAATGATCAATAATGTATGAAATTCCATGGTTATTGGCTATTTAATTTCCTGGCAGTGATATGTGCTCAATAAAATTGGTGGAAATTTGATGTCAGAAATATTTTTTTTTTTTCAGTCATTACCAGGACTAAATATTACCTTCCATGACTTAGACGTAAATATCAGTAGTATACATCAATCGAGATGAAAAATTTACCTACCAGTACATTTATATCAAATGTATTGCAGTGCAGTTTATGAATTTTGATAAACACTTTTAATTTGACTGCATTTTCTTTCTCTTGTCTTTTTAGAATCACTTGGAGACTGTTCCTTTCTCAACACTTGTTTTCACATGGACACGTGCAAAGTAATCACATGGGAATAGCACAGTTATTTTCTATAATTCATGACTTCCTTACATTTTTCTCAAAATAGATTTGGAGTAGTTTTGGAAAACTTTGTTTAAAAACACCAAAAAACAAATTTGGGAAGCTCTGAAGTTTCAAGGCAGTGATGTGTGTCAGGGATTAAGTTTACTGAGAAATATAGATAGGCAAAAAACCTTTGCAAGATTTCAAGTAAATAAGAGTAAATGATGTTTCATTATGACCTTATTTATCCATCAGTGACTTTTTTTTAGAAATGTATTAAGATACTCTAAAAGATATAAATAGGCAAAAGACCTTTGCAAGACTTAAGTAAATAAAAAGAGTAAATGGACATACGATCTCTGGAAATGCTTCATGACCTTGGATGTAAACAAGATGAAATGATTACCTACAAAGTCTAATCATCCAGGCTATTTGCATCTAGCACACACTGGAGTATTAAGTTGATCAGCTTTAGCAGTTGAATATGTGAGAGAAAGAAGGGCTAAACTCTAACATTTTGGCTCTAGTTGGTTCGACATATTACTGAAAAACCAGAAACTTTTGCAAATTGTTAATTTTGCAGCAAGAAACTTTCACTACTTGCAATAATTTGATCTTGTATCAATTGTGAGTTTATTATTTTGCAGTATGAAATTTTCATGAATCTTGACCACTCGTGAAATTCACTAAAGCATCATGCACGCAAAAATTTCTGGTTTTGCATTATTTTATTGATAGCAGACTTCATTTTCTAAAAAATTCTCTCTCTCTTCCTGAAGTGAACAAAACCTCTAATGCATGCAAGAAAGATTAAGACTCATCAAAATATGAATTTTTTTCTTGATAACTAAAGAAAAATATGAATTTTTTTCTTGATAACTAAAGAAAAAAATGTTTTGATGGAGTTGGGCCTTTCTTCCTCTCATGTATCTATAGTTGTACAAAAAATGTTGTGAATGACATGATAAAACTAGATATCTTCAAGAAATGTCCTAAATAGTCCCTACAGTTATCCAGTTCTTGTGTATTTTTGTTTATATAAAACAACTTCTGCGTGACTCATGGGGTCCACCTGACTTTGGGCCAAAGCATGTTAGCATGCGAAAGTTTCTTCCCATCTGCATTTTGGCCATTTGTATTTTCATTATGAGATAGAAGAGAATTATAAGAGTGGTGACCTGATTTCACTTATTCTTTTCTGCATTATACCCATCTAGTATGTACACTATGAGGTAGAAGACTCTAGTAAGAGTGGTGATGAAGTCAAGACTTCAGGACCGGTGGCCTTGCAGAGGATGAACAGTAAACTGGGTGCTAGCGTCATGACACCGCCACAGGTATGCACAGAAACACCTTTATTTGAGAACATATTTCAAGATTGTAATAATATTAAGTTCTAAAATTTGAATTCAAGGTTTAATGGTAGAAAATCAACTCAAAGCTCATTTTGCTTTATGACAAGGATATTTTTAAGTGGTCTGTTGTATTCCTGTGTTGACATGTCCTTTGGAAATCGGCAAAGAGGAAAATAAAGAAACAATGACCAATTTTAATATTTTTAAAATCTGTCTGTGTATTTCTCTTTCCCTCTCAGTCTCTTTCACTCATTTACCCCCCCCCCTCTCTATAATAATAATCATGTTCTTTTCTTTTATAGTGCTATATAAAATTTATAACTGATCAAAGTGCTTTACAGAATAGATTAATTAATACATGATAACTTACATGTACAAGATATACTGTAAATATAACATCTCTCTCTCTCTTTGTTTCTCTATGTAGTGGGTTCAGTGTGACCTAAGACACATGGATTTTGAAGTGCTTGGTAAGTTCTCTGTCATCATGGCTGATCCACCCTGGGATATTCACATGGAGTTACCCTATGGAACCATGCAGGATGATGAGATGAGGAAACTTAATGTACCCATCATGCAGGATGAAGGATTTCTCTTCCTCTGGGTCACTGGCAGGTCAGTAGCGTTTGAATCTATTCCTCTACTAAAAAAGCAGCTTAAAATGAAATTAAATTTGAAATTGAAATTGCAAGTTATGTCAGTTTTCTTACATTTTTTTATTGTCAGTCCATTAATAGTAGTCTTGCCAAAGTGTTCCTTCGAGTTCTGAATTTTTGAAATTTGTATTGTGCGTAAGATGTGGATATAACCATCCTCCTTTGGATATGAGTCGTGCTTCCTCGCATATTGATTTATTGTTGATATTAAACCTAAGACTCTACTACCTTAATAGTGTAGGTTTAGTTTTTCAGGGCTCTTATTCCTTGAAAGATTACATGGTGTAACCCTGAAAAATTAAACCTACAATTCAGTTTCTCCACCATGAAAAGTATCACTGATGCTTCACACCTTAATCTTGTATAATGAAAGAGCACCCGCTATGGCAGCATTAGATTAATGTAGACCAGTGCTGATGAAAACCTGACCCATAATGTAGGTCTAAATTAGCCCCTGTCACATATATGCCTAGTATACATAATTTTGGGTACAAAATTTGGCAAAGTCCAGATACGCTCAAATACAATCAAATTCTTGGCCAAAATCTGTTTCTTAACGAACTCCTTGGCGTATAAGACGAATGCTGATTGTATAATTAGTGTACAGTAACGAATGACAGCGCAAGGGTAGCATCCATCCAACGAATGACAGCGCAAGGGTAGCATCCATCCAACGAATGCTGAGTGTGCACAACGTATTGATCAGTACGATTGATCAGTATGTTAATCAGGGCTCTTATTTCTTGAAAGAAATTGTATTGATCAATACGTTGCCACATGCTCAAACCAACTTCATACCAACTCCAAACAACCAACGAAATCTTGGCCATTCATCACAATGTAATTTTCTGGTCAATCTGTTGTCAGTCTGGAGTCTCGTTGGTGTGACTGTGGTATAAGTGATCTTTCTGCTAATTCATGGTTTATAAGGTCACATGATAACATCATGTGATCAAATATATTCGGCTTCAGGATTAGAGTTATCTTTATTTCATGTTGAAAATTTTACCATTGTAGTTGGACCTTTTTGTAAATGATAGTATCATTGTATAGTGTGTATAATTCCTGTAATCATTTACAGAAGCCTACATACATGTAAAGCCACTTCCATGGCCACCATTTCAAAAATGTTGCAATTGATACCATGACACCTCTACCTACCATGAGCACATATCGGTGAAGATCAGTGACAGAATAAATCCCAAAGATTTGCAAAGAACGTCAAAGTATTTAGAATATCTTAAGGCATTTTTATTTCATTTTAACCCTTTTCCTCCTAAATTCTCTCATTCTCCTAGGCTTAATGCAGTAACCAACCTGTTTTCATGGACAATTGGTTTAATAATTTTAAACTAGTCCTTGATACAGAATTTACCTGTAGTGCTTTCCATTGACCTTTGTCTGCACCCTGTGGAAGTAGATCTGTCAGCTGCAGAATCCTCTAAATCCAGCTCCTGGGCGTTGTAGATACCTTGACCTTCGACCTTTTGACAATCCCATAAACCCCCCTGTGTTTATCCCACCTACAGGTGTTCACTTCTTCATAAAACGTGCCGACCTACAATTCCCAAGCCCAAGATATTGCACGCTGAGAACCAGAAGGACGTTAACTCATATCATTTTACACATAGCTAATAACGCTTTTCTGACTCTGAAAGCACAATATGATTGTGCTTTAATGCACGTCTCATACCTTAATAACCATTACATTCTCTAAGTGCAACCTCTTTTTGATATTGATATTGAGCTATGTAAACATAATTGAGTAGATGTATGTTAACATGTTGACTATAAATGTCAGTCAGAAGTGGCTCTTGAAAGGTTTAATAGTTATTACTTTGGAGTTGTATTTCGAGAGATTTGAAGTTATATCACCACCACATAGGGAATCATTAGACCTTCTAACCTGTACCAATAAATCAAGGATGTATTCTTTGACAGTCTGGACAGGACTTTGCTATCTCTTAAAAAAAGTTTTAAGTGATGATCTTGAATGTGCATTTGTATATGCTGGTAAAATAGCATTTTCTCTAAGCCATATCACTTGTTTCAGAAGTGCATTTTTATAATCAAGATACTTTGAGTCATTGGAATATATCATACTTTAATAATATTTTGTTCAAGTCTTCCTTTAGAAGTGATAATACCTGAAGGGAACATAGACATTTGATGATGAGAGATCACTTTATGTAGTCCTACAAGTGCACATTTCTTTACTTTTCCCACTGAAGTTGCTATCAGCTGTAGTTGCATTGTTTTGTCTTTTTACCCCACATTTTTTCCTTTTTTGTATAAAGAAATATTTTTATCAACGTGATTACATCATTTTTCAAAGAATCAATTTTTGGGCAATTTCAGCAGTTAGAGCAATCAAAATTTGCAAACATAACTTGTTTTACAACCTGAAGTTCCAATGAGTTATTTAACATGCCCTAGACATGACTTCTTTAAACTTTTTTCAATCAATTTTAAGAATTGAAATGAGTGAAGACTTTGCAATATATAGAATATGTGCCTCTTTTTTTTTTTTGTTGATGTAGAGAAAGATACTAGAGGTGTCTGCTAGTGGGTGGCTTCTTCTCACATATCCTCTAGATATTAATTCCTCAAGACATTCATAAAAAACAGTGTTTTGAAGCTCCCCCAGGTGTGAGATTTATGATGTGTTAGGTGTGAAGATAGGAAGCGTGGGTTTATGATGAACATACCACTCTCTCAAAAGAGGACTAGGGTGTGTTTACACCAACTCTGATTCTATTACTGACTCTTTCTGCTCTAGTTTTGTTTCTCTCCCTGCTCTCTCTCTCTCTGTGTCTGTCTGTCTGTCTCTCTCTCTTATTCTACCTCTTTCCATCTCTATCTCTATTTCTTGCTTGTATGCTTCTTTTTATCTTCATATCTTTTTCTTGCTTGTTATATGCTTCTTTTTATCTTCATATCTTTCTCTGTATCTCTCTATTTCTCACAATCTCTTTTTCTCTCTGTTTTTGTCTGTCTGGCTTAAGCCCACTGCACACTATACGATCGATGTTTGTATCAAATGCTATTATATTTCCTGCAGAAATCAGATTGCAGAGCGATCAGATAATGTGCGATGGGCTTAAGTGTCAGTGTTAACTTCCATTTTTAAAAAACCTAATCTGGGCCCCGTTGCATAAAACTTACCATTAATGGTAACTCTGCTATCAATGGTAACTACTATGGTAACATCACTCAACAGCCAATCAAAATCAAGGTTTCCATGGGAGTTACCATTGATGGCAAAGTTACCGTTAATGGTATGTTTTATGCAATGGGGCCCTGTTCCAGAATATGTTTATTGCAACTTCATTCTGTGGGATTTTTCTAGTTGTTGATCCAGTAAATCCCATATCTGGCTCTAAGTCCTGGTAGACCTTTTGGGGTTGACCACTTCAACTTTTGTTTTGCAATGTGCATGCCTTCGGAACACAATTAATTCTTCCAGCATTTGGATAAGGGATTCAAATAACTGTCATCTTGAGAAGTTCTAGCTGTGATAGAGTTACATAACTGATGAGTAGGTATATGGTAGACATTTTGTGAATTAGTCCATTAGTTTTGTCTCTGATGAATACTGGAGTGCCAGGAATATAAAAGACGTAAGGGATATGCAAAAACCTACTATTGTCAGTAGTCCCTATAGTACATGTAGTAGTTAATTTCTGTAGTAGAATGAATCAATTATAAAACTTGAGAGGTAGTGGGGATGGCCCCACTGATATGCCCTCAACTTGGCCCATTTGAGAAGCAGAGGTAATTGGGTTTTATCACCAAGGCACACTTTCTAAGCACATGTTAAATTTGACAGGTGAGCCAAGTTTCTCAACCTCCCTTGGTACCAATTACATGTTGTAGGACTTGCAGGGGTCAAAGGTTAAATCGTGAACCTGAGATGCCCTTATGAGGGTGTTTTTTGTGTTCTGCACGCTTTAAAAATTTGAAACCTGTTATGTAGTTATCGCAGCAGGGCATAATTACAATGTACCTCCAGAGTGTGATCTGGTTACGGTTTCCTCTCTTTTACCCCAAATCATGTTCCTTCTCGATCTAAATAGTGCAAATGCTAGAAAGGGGATGATAGACAGTTCATTTCTTTAAATACATTGTAGGGCATCTTGTTTGTAAAATTGTGGTTTAATGCAACTCCAAAAATCAAGTACAACTTAACTTTTAAGCAATCAGAATCATGTATTTTGGACTTGACTTTGATTTTGAAAATGTGTTTAGTGGTAAATTTTGATGTGAGGAGTCCCAGGTGCAACAAGAGAAGATATAGGGTGCTTGTTGTAATGGCAAGTCAAGTCTACAATCCGGTGAGCTGAAGTGGTGCATGAAGTACATGTAAATGATTGAGTTTTGCTTGCAAGTGAAACTGGCATGCAGAAATCATAAATGATATGCCTGACAACAAATGGACAGAATATATTAACATGTTTATGCTGTTGATCTGGTTCATTGAATAGTAAGCCATGAAACTTATAATGAAACCCATTATAAATGTGTGTTGAACAAAATTCTAATCTTTTCCAAAAAGTTTAAGAGATTAGGGGGCAAAGTCCCTTTAACCATGTCTGTTCTTTTTTTTTTTTCTCAAATGACAAGTGAGACACTGTTTGTCTTTCCTGCAGGGCCATGGAGCTTGGTAGAGAGTGCTTACAGCTCTGGGGTTACAGGCAGGTAGAAGAACTGATATGGGTGAAGACCAACCAGCTACAGAGACTGATCAGGACTGGACGGACTGGACATTGGCTCAACCATGGCAAGGAGCATTGCCTGGTGAGGTCACATCAAACTCTTAAGAATTCATTTCTCTCTATGAATTCACTGAATTTATGCTTTTGTTTCTATGACACATGCTCCAGCAACAATAGACCTGTTCACAAATATATTCAAATTCTATGCATACTTTTAAAACAAAGGTTGTTCTTGACAACCTGAAAGCTTGTCAGAGGCTTGTCAGACATAGCAACAAGTAATGTATGCAAACTGGATTCCAAGTATTGTAGTAATTAATAACAGGTTAATGGAATACCTCATTACTAGGTCCCCAGCAAAGAAACATCCATAAATTTGAATAACTTTGTGAACAGGTCTATTCTAGACCTTTCCTAAAACTCAATTACAACCCTAACCTTAACCCCATATCTAGCATGTGTTGGATCACCTACATCAGGGCCCTGTTTCTTCTCCTCCTGTGGAAGGACCGTCTTTGATGACCGGACCTGCAAACTCCTTGACAAAAGTAAAATTGAAAACAAAAATAATAAAAAGAAGTACAGAAACCTGCACGTAGATGGCATCATAATTCTGAAACAACAACAACATCCTCCTCCTCCTCCTCCTCCTCCTCCTCTTCATTCTCATCCTTCTCTTCTTTCTCATCCTTCGTCTTTGTCTCCCTCTTTCTATTTCCCTTCCTTGTCCTATCTGGCTGTCTCCTCTGCAAACCTTTAACCTTTAACCTTTACTCTATCTCATTTTCTCTTTAAGTGTGGTGTTAAAGGCAACCCTGATAACTTCAATAAAGGCCTTGATTGTGATGTCATCGTAGCTGAAGTACGTCAGACGAGTCACAAACCTGATGAGATCTATGGTCTGATAGAGAGGCTTTCACCCGGCACCAGGAAGATTGAGCTGTTCGGTAGAATGCACAATATACAACCAAACTGGTAAGCGTACACCTGCATTCAGGATGAGTCACCAAAAAAAAGAAATCAAGATTTAACCCGAAATATCACTGTAATCAGTACAAGTAAATTTAATCTGGAGATACATTATAGCCTATCATGTTTTCTTTAATTTGGTAACTTCATCAACAAAACCTGGCCATGGAAAGCTGAACAGTAGTATTTTTCGTGATTCATGTCATATTTGCCTCTGCCCAAGTTTTGAATGAAATGAATGGCCAACCCAGGGTCTAGTTGAATGGTCTCACTTTCAGTTTAATTCACTCACACATGATGAAAGTAACTCCTGAACATCATTCATCCCAAACTTGGATAAAGGTAATTGTGGCATGCCTTTAAAAATGGCCAGTGCTCTCTCATATGCATTTGGATTAGCAGCCTATTATACTACGGTGAAACCTGTCTATAAAGACCACTCAAGGGAGACAACAAAAGCGGTCTTTATGAGCAGGTGGTCTTTACAGGCAGGTTCCAATAATACATGTTTCAACGAGAAACACTTTTCAAGGGAAACAAAAATTATTGTATTTGTAGACAGGTGGTCTTTCTATACAGGTGGTCGCTAAAGCAAGTTGGACTGTATATGATATATTTTAGTAGTTTCACTTGGTTTATAAGATATCAGGGCTTGAATATAGGTTTCCTTCTTTTTCAATCACACTGACACTAGTCAGCAGCTCTTAGAATGTGTAATATACAACAAAACTGGAAGATTCAGTTATTTCAATTTAATTTAAAAGATATACACTTAGTCAAGAGCATTTAGGTAGTATGCACAAATACGCAAACAGAATGGTAGGTGTGCACATTGTCAAAGAGCATTTTGGTAGAATGCACAATGTCAATTTTTTTATCTACATAACATACAACCTTCAAATTTTCAGCACATGTTCAAATGCATGTAATTGTTCTCTTCCTCTTCTTCTTCTTCTTCTTCTTCTTCTTCTTCTTCTTCTTCTTCTTCTTCTTCTTCTTCTTCTTCTTCTTCTTCTTCTTCTTCTTCTTCTTCTTCTTCTTCTTCTTCTTCTTCTTCTTCTTCTTCTTCTTCTTCTTCTTCTTCTTCTTCTTCTTCTTCTTCTTCTTCTTCTTCTTCTTCTTCTTCTTCTTCTTCTTCTTCTTCTTCTTCTTCTTCTTCTTCTTCTTCTTCTTCTTCTTCTTCTTCTTCTTCTTCTTCTTCTTCTTCTTCTTCTTCTTCTTCTTCTTCTTCTTCTTCTTCTTCTTCTTCTTCTTCTTCTTCTTCTTCTTCTTCTTCTTCTTCTTCTTCTTCTTCTTCCGTTGAGTACAGTCCTCTCTGCAGAGTATAGTCCCTACAATTCTGCCTTTTTGTGCTAGAATAGATTCTCATAGCATCTCTTTTTAATGATTTTTGTCTTTCATCATCTTTCCATTTCAGGGTGACGTTAGGTAACCAGCTGGATGGAGTTCATCTCGTAGAACCAGAGACCATCAGAAGATACCAAGAGAAATACCCGGACAATAATGCCTTGAAGGCACCTCAGAAATGACCACAGAATCAGCTCGCCCTTCCTTTAGGCTGCCCAACCTTCTGATTACCTGTATCATCCAAGAGGACAATTCTAGGAAACAGACTGGATCTATACCTTCCTGGACACCAGAATCTGTTAATTCCTTCCCCAAGGCTGCCCCACCTTCTAATCCACTGAATCGCCCAAGAGGACAATTCTGTTAAAAAGGCTGGCCCTATGCTTGGATCCTTTGACTAGGGAGGTAATTAAGATCTATGTATTTCTGAAATGACTTCAGCATCAGCTCATATGTTTCGTTTCACTCTGTTCCCCATCATAGCCTGTATTGTCGAATTTGACGATGCAAGGAAACAGAGTGGATATCTGCCAGACTAAAGCTGTACTTTCCAGACTTTTAGGGCCCAGGTGTAGTGATGAAGGTCTGTATGTTTCTGGAGTGACTCCTGAATCAGCTGCCTTCTTCCCCTTGGCTGCCCCATGTCCTGCCTCCTTCAAAGATTGTATCATCCCAGAGGACAAACTTAGATAATGGGTCAGATCTATGCCTGAATTCCCGGACTTGAGACCAAAGATGTGATCAAGATTTCTATGTTTCTCAAATGGCTGTAGAATCTGCTGCCCCACTTCCCCTTCAAGGCCCATGTTGTCCGAGATGATGATGATGACCACTCTGGGAAATTGTTCAGATCAAAGTGTGGCTGAAGCTTTGCTTTGTGGACTTGTGATGTTCCACTAGATGCTCCTAAGATGCAGTTAAGGAAAAACAGCATTTAGCAGAAGTTACAATTGTCTGCACCCTGTG
This sequence comes from Heliocidaris tuberculata, assembly GCA_025618425.1. Classification (NCBI taxonomy): domain Eukaryota; kingdom Metazoa; phylum Echinodermata; class Echinoidea; order Camarodonta; family Echinometridae; genus Heliocidaris; species Heliocidaris tuberculata. The sequence goes on along the minus strand of CM046845.1, from coordinate 33,440,189 downwards.
TAAGAGATAATGGGTCTGGTTTTTCATCCGGGAAATTGTTTAGGTGGTTTGTGAACAAAATATTAGGGAATGTAATTATAAGAACTTATGGCTAGAGCACCTTGAGCTCCTTGCTGGTGGATATGCAAATTCTTATTAAAAATTTGTCAACTAGACTGAAAATCGAACCAAAATTATGAGGAATTAGATGGATATAAGCAGAGGAACTTTGGAGTCATAATACTTTCAGTATCACACTCTATTTGAATGTTATGTTTAGTTAAAGTAATGAAATTGCATTTCAAGATAAACGGGCGTAAAGTAATTCTGAACTGTTGATTATGCACTACATGGTAAGTTTGGATCGGAAAAAAATACACTTGGAAATCAAATTCACTAAAAGGCACAACACATGCTCTTACATATGACTGCATATTTGCACATGTGTCCCGAATACACATTTGTTTATCTTATATTTCTTTGCTCATTTTCAGCTATTACATATGTTGGCATTTATCAATCTGTTCAGTCCTTTGTAGACTTGACATTCAATGAAAAATTTTGGTTTTATTCTGTTAATAGTTTCTTTTCATCATTAACAGTACCATGATGATCTTTAATTTCATAAATATCTTCATTCACCAAAGATTTGCCTCAATCTTATATTTTTGAAAAAGACAGATTTGTGTCTTTAGTGGAATGATTTTTCATGCAATAGAATTATTTTACAATGTGAGAAGTAAAAACTTTTATTTCATAGATTTCCATTTTCTTAATTTATATATTTTATGTGGCAGTACTGTTTTCCCCCATATTGTACCCCTGCCATTTTTCCAATTTAGAATTTATTTTACACTTGATGTGGTAATGAAATGATACTAAAGTTTGTAAAGATATATGGCATATAAACATTTTTATTTTTTGTTTGATTGACTGTCAACTAGATCATTTGTTCCTTTTATTCTCCTGAGGTAATATGAACAATCCCATTTCTTGCTAAGTGAGACATTTACATAAACACCTCCTGAACTCTTCATCTATATCACATATCAGATTTAGGCACCTTGTCAAAAGCTATTGTCTGTTCCTGTCGCTTCTACATGTAGCATGTGGAAGCTTTTATACTGTTTATTGAAAATGATGGAGGGGATTATTAAGCCTTTCATACAGAAGATTGCACTGGGATTCTATTGTTTTAAGTGTGGCCTTTTGGGCCTGGGGTTTGTCAAGGGCGCCTTAGATTTTGCTGGGATTAGGTATCTCAGCAATGGGGATAACCACTCTGATGCTTATCCTCTCTGACCCAAAACTCTGTAAACCTTGCATGAACTCTTTTGGAAGTATGCCAAGATAACACCCTGTGATAAACATTGGAGTCTAGCAATATGTTTCTGTCTGATGGAGAAATTTATTCTTTCACACGTGTGAAAGGATTGGACAAATTGTTTCTCAATAAAATGTCATTGACAATGGTAATACTTGCTTCTTGTGTATTTTTCATTGGAGTAGCATTTCTGCAATGAATACAGTGTTACTGCCATTTTCATCGTGATGAGACCCCTCCCCTCATATGATGGACCTAGAAAGACAGTGCCCCTAAATGACACCAGTGACATTGCAATGACAGGACCCATGCTATGCCACTGATCTTCATCATCCATATATATATATATATATATATATATATATATATTATCATCATCATCATCATCATCACCATCATTATCAACCCTCTCCCCCATCATCACCATCATCAACATTACCACCACTGTCATCAACATCATTATCATCATCGTAACCATCACCATCTTCATCATCATCACCATCACCATTATCATTGTCATCATCATCATCATCGTCATCTTCATCATCATTGTAACCATCATCATCGTAACCATCATCATCGTAACCATCATCATCGTAACCATCATCATCGTAACCATCATCATCATCTTAACCATCATCATCATTGCCACCACCACCACTACCAACACCATCATCATCATCATCATCTCCCTCATCGCCATCATCATTGATAGTGATAGTGTGTTGAGCTCTCGATTATAGTCTGCAAAATATATACTAGTATACAATAGATATACAAAGGGATTTATATATATATATATGTATAAAGGGAGGAGAGGTATGGAAAGAGAGAACGTGAGAAAATGGGAAGCTGAATAATTTTGTTGATTTTTTTTTTTTTTTACCTTACTCTATAAGGTACACCTTTGGAAACTTCCCAAACTACACCTATCGCAATTCATAAAGTCTTCTTGAAATGATCTCCAAACCCTTGTGTTGTAAATCTTTGACAATTCAACCACTGACTGCGACGAAATGATAATACAATAATACCCTCAGTTCACTTTCGCTAAGAAGATAAAAACATCCTTTATTCCAAGAACATTTGCACTTTGATTACCACAAACATTGTGATTGATAGAAGGCTTTCTCGAACATCACAGAAACATTTGTTCCATTCATCAAAATTCTGTTTTCTAGGACTACCAGTGGTGTATCCAGAAATTTATGAACCCGAGATCAGGGGTGGGGGTGTGATGTATCTCGGCAGCCCAATGTGCTGTAGAAGCATAGCAGGTTGTATTGATATTCTTTCCCTTTTCTATCATGTATTGATGTTCTTCTTAGGCATTTATTTCTCTTTTTGTCTACTTCATCAACCATTGGAATCTTATTTTTGTCTCGCAACACCTTGTATAGCTTTTGGATAATCAAAGTTCATTACTAAGTGAATTTTGCTTTTTCCCTTTTTGTTCTCATTATTTTCCTACATCATTCCAACTTCTATTTCAGTGTTTCTGACAATCGGTCACGAGAGAGAGAGAGAGAAAGAGAGAGAGAGAGAGAGAGAGAGAGAGAGAGATGCTATCATGTTAATGATGACCACTGCCCAGTAGAATATCAATGCAACCAGCATCATACACCATCACCTGTAAGCATAACTGATGGTGATCTCCCCGGCTTTATCACCCTTCCCCTTAATACAGTGTGAAGAAAAAAGTTGACAAAGTATCGATTTATTAAATGAGCAAGTGATTTAATAACATGATTGTTTTATTGATTTAATTCAATTTTTTTTTGTATGGAATGAAAGATGTGAAAGGTCCTGTAGCAATCGAGGGCCGGGTCCAACTTAATTGATGTCGTATCCGAGGGACAATCACAAAACAATATGCCAAAAAGAAGGGGCTTTGTTGTTGTATTTTCTTCTCAATAAGGTATGTGGAACTCGTATCCGATTATTCTCTGTAAAAAGGATTTGATATGTGACTGTCACTTTTGTTTGTAATAAAATCACCAAACTCTTAGAGATAGCCATCGAATGCTCCCCCAAGACACGAATGAATGATCATAAATAGAATGGTCTAGAAATATGAAACTTAGTTATGTCTTCTGGGGCCCGTTGCACAAAACTTGCGTTTAATCGCAACTCCTAAAAATCAAACGCAAGTCCTAAATGCGCACTCCTGATTGGCTGAAAACAAAGTTGCGTTTGATTTTTCCGAGTTGCGTTCAAACGCAAGTTTTGTGCAACGGGCCCCTGGATGTAGAATTCTAGGATCCAGTGGCGTATAGCTATATAATTATAGGCCGCGTGATTCCATTCTTGCGAGGGGGCAATCTCACTATGTTTTTTTTGTCTCTCTCTCTCTCTCTCAATACATTGAAGAAAAAAAAAAAAAGAGGTTCTTGGTGATACAGAATCGAAGAATAGCGTTGAAAAGAGACATACTGAAGTTTTTCGTCTTGCACTCACCACGGCAAACCGCAAGAATCAACCAGAGCCCTTTATTTTTCGCGCGCATTGATCCTTTAGTTTCAGTTAGATGTATTTTTGTTGCCAGTCAAGGGGAGCCCTCCGAGCCGTCCCGCGCTTCGCCACTGTCGTGACTGTCATGATCTGCAACCATGGTGATGTGTACGATGGATTTTTATTCTCAGCTCTTCAACTGTATTCTTCTTTGTCTGTCTAAACAAACATACAGCAGCACGAACAGAACATTCGTGACTTTTAACAACCCTAGAACTTTCTTTAAAAAAAGAAGATAAAATAATAAATAAGACGTGTATGGGGTATAGGGTATACATTCAACTTCAACTGTTGATGTGTAGAACAAACCAGGAGTCATCTATGCTTTATGTAATATTGTCATGAAACTAATAATCAGTCCGCTACTCACTTTAATATGATTTGCCACTTAGGCCCAATTCACATCATTTTACACAATTTTTGTCATTATTCCTCAGACTGCTTCTCGCATTCTCTGTCACCTCTCCCTCTACCCCACATCCATCCCCATACCTCATACCGCGAGCAGAGCGAACGAGGAGGAATTTAGAGGGGTTTTTATAGTGAGGATAGCCATCGGCGATGCATGTTTTGTTTTACTGCATACTTATGTCATTTCGTCATGTATATTATGGAAAATTATGAAGAGACCAGCTCTCTCCCCGAATAATGGTCAATGGTAAATAAATAATCCTTTGCTTATGAACTTTCAAAATTACATGATGCCTTTTAAAATGTCTAATATACAGTATACATGTATACTTTTCACTGGATTTAAAACTAATTACCGTCTATACATACAGTGCGTCCCCCCCCCCCCCAAAGAGTAAACAGTTGGAAAAAGTCTCCCCAGATAAATATTTCTGAATATTTTCAATATATTTTAATTCTTGTAGATAGCTGAGGGTCCCTCCTGTACAATAACACAAAAAAACATCTGACTAGTTATTACGCTTCAGTGATCTCAAACCACTTTTGTGAAAGGGTGCAAAATTCAGATTCGACAAGAATTGGTATTTATTCTGGATGGTATCAACAAAGTTGAGAACCGTTTGAAATTGACAGTTGGAAAAAGTCTCCCCAATTAAATATCTCAAAATATTTTCTGGAAAATTTCATACCTGTGGTTAGCTTATGATCTCTTCTATCAAATGACACTAAGATATCTCACAATATTTTATGCTTGAGTGAGCAAGAGCCACTTTTGTGAAATGGTGCAAAATTCATTCTTGACAAATGTTTGTTGTTGTTCTGGCTGGTATGGGCCAAGTTGATATTCATGAAAAGACTTCGAAATTTTATATTCTGATCATTGAAAGACTATTTATGAAAGAGTAGACTTTATTCAATGTATTTCCTGATATATCCCATCAAAACTTTATGGTTGAGTAAGCAAGCTAGATGAAATTAAAAGACTCACCAAACGTAACATATCCAGGAAAGTAGTTAATTACTAACTCAAGCATAAAATATTGATGGGATGTGTAAGGATATACAGAGAACAAATTGCCTTTAAAAATATTGATCAGAATATGGAAATTTCTAAGCCTTCACATGACTCTCAGCTCGGCTGATACAGCCAGAGCTAATATCAATTCTTGTCAAGACTGGATTTTGCACTCTTTCTCATTATTGGCCTTTGCTCACTCAAGCGTAAAATATTGTGAGATATTTTGGTGTCATTTGATAGAAGAAACCCTAAGCTATCCACTGGTATAAAAAATTTCTTAAAATATTTTGAAACATTTATTTGGGGAGAATTTTTTCAACTGTTTATTTTTTTCTTGGACGCACTGTATAATGATATATTAAGATGTTAAAAATGTTTAGCAGCATTTTCTTGAATCCCCCCCCCCCAAAAAAAAATTATTACGAGGATGCCAAATACTTTTAAAAAAATTACATATTATGTTCTTTAGTATTTTTTTGTTGCTGTTATGAGTTTATATTCATTATTTTTATTGACTATTATACTGTTACTTAGTGTTGTTATCAGGGCCTCATTGAAGGCCACCATTATTGGTGATAATGAGTCACCCTGTCTAAATATCAACAATAAATAAATAGATAAATAATGTCATGATTGACCGAATATCGATCATTTCAAATTTCTCAGGAAGCTATAGTCCCCCTTCCTCCCGCCCCCTCTCACCAGTGAGTATCAATAGCGTCTTGTATGCTGTAAGCTCTATTATTTTATATTTTTTCCTTTTTCTAGCACTAATGGAACATATAATATTCTTCACATTATTGCGGTTTCTTAATGATCATTAAAGCTCTTCATCCAGTACCATGCCCCTTTCTTGATTGCGCAATATGTTTTTCTCTCATCCACACTTTTCCGTCTTCCTTGATATCCAATTACAATTCTTCAATATCAGGAGGCAGTACAAGGGAGCACATTGGGGTACCCCCCCCCCCCCATCAGTTCCTGTACAAAAGTCTATGGGAAAGTTTTGTTAGATGAATCATCCCTTGTTTTAAAAATACATTTCTCTCTCTATTTTGAGGCCTTGAAAATTAATCTCTTCTGCTGCTCTGGCTCGATCGAAAGGGGGAAAAATGTCCCAAACATATTTCCCCCTCCAGTCTGACAATTCCTTTTAAATTCCCGGTGCCGCCCGTCTCACTGAGTACTTACTTATCAGCCGCGTCGCGTCATGTTCGAATGTTTTACACTATATTTTCCCGGATCCGTAGGGGCGTAGGATGGGACTTTTGCAATAATCTTCAACCTTGCAAGGAAAGACACAGACTTGATTGAATTGAAATTTCAGAACAAAACGTGTAAGGCATCTTTAAAAGTTCCTTGTTATGATGAAAATCTAACATTTCTACGCTCTTAGACTGATGTGTGTATAACACAGAGGCTTACAGAGCGGGTAGTGTAGGGGAGGGGGGTAGGAGAGCCGGTTGGGGGGGGGGGGAGAAACGAAAATTACCATTCGGGATAGATATACGTCAGCCCCTTGTGCCTGTACGCCCATGTCATGGTACACTGCGATAAAGCGATGAAATACCAAAGCTGAATGGGACATGGTCATTAGAGGCAGTATCGTTTTTACAAAGATGATTTTACACTGAACATTCCCAATTGAATACGTATAATTCTTAAACATATCTAAGTGATTTTATACCACTTTCAACTAATAAAGGGTGTATTTTCAAAACGGCTGTGTCATGAAAATTAGTTATCGACGATTATTTGAATAATTATAGAAATTCTCATATTCGTTATCCACTTATTTGTCGTCATAAATTTCATGAATAGGTTGAACTCCGAACGGAGCAGGATGTATGTGTAAAGACAATTTTGATCAAAGACTTGCATTACATGTATTTAATGTACTTAATTAGTTATTGTAGATTGCCGTTATATCTTATTCATTTCATGTGCTAAATATGATGAGTATCTTTGACAATCTGAGTTATAAATCGGTGTATATGAACAATTTTGTCTAATCCTCCCTGCACCCTTTAACCTATGCATGTATTTTCTCCACAATGCATCCTTTCGCCTTGTACATTTCAAAGGACATTAACTATAATTTATAAAAAATAAGAATAAATCATCGAACTCATGATCTCAAGTTCTAAAACCCAATTAAAACAAGAAAGAGGAATTAGAAACTTATTAAACCTCAATGGGGATACACCTACAAGATTTAGAAAAGCTGATTGTTTTCATATCAGATTGTAACAGAAAGGCAATAAATCATGTCACGTTCTCTATAGTAAGTGTATTTTTTCATGAAAATAGTTATGAAATAGATTTCTGAATTGGTTACCCAAGTCTCTCTTTCCGTCTGTTTATTTGACTGTGGTGGGTTTATCAAACTCTTACACTTGTAATGGATACGGTTGGATTTCCTTCTCTATTTTTATTGATACTTTTTTTTTTCCTTTTTTACTTCGACTTTTTTCAAAACATCTGTTTTTATGTCACCTTTTATGAACCCATAAACTTATACCAAACTTACATACCTTTTACATAGAATTTTCCAAAATATACATACATAATTCTTATGATTTTATGTCTCTCTCTCTCTCTCCATCTTTCATTTTTAATAAGTTTAAATCTCATTAGTGTACTTTCACTACCACAAATGCAAGACAAGGAAGTATATATTTTTATGTTTAATACTTTTATTAATTTTGTATTTTTTTGCATTGATTTTATTTTGCCTTGTCTTCCCTATCTACTTATAATTATCAATTTCCTTATGAATTCCTTACCTATTATCCCCTTTATCATTGCCTCTTATAATCTGTCTATTTCCTCTCTCCAGTGGCGTAGCTACAGGGGCACGGGGAGCACGTGCCCCCAATCGAATGGTAAAAAGGAAAAAAAAAAAAAGAAAAGAAAAAGAGAAACAGAGAGAAAAAGAAGACGAAAGGTCCCATTCCCGCACCCTCCCCCAATCAGTGACCCTCGTAAAGTCGCATTGAGTTTTCCGAGTAAGACCGTGCCCCCCCCATGATTCTAGTGCCCCCTTAATGGCTAGACTCACGCTACACCACTGCCTCGCACCCTCTCTTTCTCTCTCCCCCCTCTCTCTCTCCCTTTCTCTTCAACCAAACATGAAACTGCTTATTCAAATAGAGGCGACCGTAATAATATAGGTTATCAAAATTTATTTCATATAATGTATAATTCTCAAAAACGTGAGCTTCAAACAGGAGATATACAAACAGTACGAAATGTTATCATTTTCAGGTGTTAATACAATTTCAGCAAGTATACAAGAAAAATGCCTCTAATGATGCTAAAAGAGAATAATGTAAAGTTACAAGGATATCATATAGGGTATAAAATATTCATATACTATTTACAACTTTTGAAGGAAGCAAATGTTTACCGAATACAAGCACAATGCAAATGGATGGTCAAAACCATGCAAACAGTGTTTTGTTGATGATAATGGTAATACATGCATATAGATTTGTATTCACACAACAACCAGTGACTTTGATGAGTAGAATAAATCAGAATGTAAGAAAAAAAGTGTTTCAAATATCAAAATAAGATGAGGTGAGCTTATTTTTTTTTTATACTATCGATGGGATGATCATTTTTAGGTTGCATAGAACTTGTATTACTGAGATCAATTGCAAAGGCTGCAACATCTAATCACAACGGATTCTTTACTATCTAGATCGATTTATCATTTTTTGTTAATATCAAGCAACGATTGTACTTTTCATGCAACTGTTACAAAATAGTTGACTAGAAATCTACACAACTAAATCAAACATCACTACAAAAATATGCCTATTTGATAGGAATACTTCCGAGACAATTACATAGCCTATAATCCGGGCAGTTTTACACACACTGCAGATTTTATAAACTTCTTCTTTTTTTTTTGGTTTTCGTACGGTCACCCACACCAGTCTTTCATCGTTTATTAGTGAACCACTGCCAAACAAGTCAGAATTTCAATATGTTTGAATTAGTTATTTGTTATATATGAATATACATGCATCATAATCTGTATCAAATTTATGATTCTCATAAAAACACATATTGTTAATAATTTTCAATGAATGTAAATTACACCAAATATTAGTAGATTCGAACAGTGAAAATGATAAACAATATTATGTAGCCAAAATGTAAAAACTGAACGATATCCCTCCAAAGTGATTTCTTATTTGAAATTTCCAAGTGCAATCATTCCTTCATTCGATGTGTCCAATATCCATTTAATTTCTAGCTTTGGCATGCACGAAGAAAGGGATATACATGTGTATCTTTGATATATGAAAATGATGAAATGTCTGCTACAAGTGGATCACGATGGGAGAATGAAGGTCGCCATTTTGTTTTATATTATGTACGTCATCACAATCCATGGTGGGAGGTATGACGTCATCTACTTGGTTTCTCCAGTCTGCATGGCATTGAGGTTCAGCTCATCCGATGTCGTATAGTCGTCCTCGTCACCGTACTCGAACGTAGCGCATCGTCGAAGTCGTTTGACGCTGACATTAGGATCCAGGATGTAATCGTAGCATATTGCTCCAAGGAGACCGCCGACCATTGGTCCAACCCAGTAAACCTGATAGAAAGGAAAGAAGGGTAAAAATATTAAGATAAGTGAAGGATTTAGAGGAGGGCGACACAATCGGCCCTGTGCCCCTTTTAAAATCAATATGACAGACTTAAAAGAAAAAATTGTTGGAATGGGGCCCCTTTTCAAATTTTCTATCTAAAAGGGACCTGAACTAAAGAATGTGATTAACTTTTTTTTTTTTGGGGGGGGGCTTGTATTTTTTGTCGGCATGGTGCCCCCCTTTTCCAAAAACCTTACACAAAACCTGGATCCAACCCTGCACAAGGTCGATATACTTGAAAGCCCCGGCAGAGGGTGGGGAGGGGCGGCGGGATTAATGGAGAACCTCCTGAAAGGGAAGAAATTCTTCATGGCATAGACTAATAACAATACTTCCTACCATTCATTCAAGTTAAAGTAAAGCGCACGTATAAAGTTATTGAATTAAATACTTCTGATAAAATCCTGGGCCTAGCTCTTAAATAAGTTATGACGAAACGCAACTCTAAACAATCATAGGGGGTTTCGTAGGTTTTTTTTTTCCAATTCATATTTTTTAGTTACTTGCGTTCGAATCGAAGCTTTCATGTATAACAGGCCCCTAATAATTAGCATATACAAATAAATTCCCTAATTCTTGCGATAAATATTTTCTAGTATTCAAAGATACACAAGACGCTGAAAAAGCTGACTGCCATGTAGCAAGACTATGGTACGCGATCAATCTTTTCATGCTATTTTAAGCATTAGTATGACAGCTATTCACTCATCGTAAATGATGCATGAAATACCACATCTTCATTACATTATTAAAATATATCAACAAACATGATATCGAATTTGAATAAACACTCGCTTAAAAATCACAAATTTTCTTATTTCCAGAGTAAACAAAGTTGTAATGTCAATGATATAAGAGTTCATGATGTAATTATTTAAAATACAGTACATCAATAGCTATATTCTGGTATGCAAAATTAGACTCATTCTTTTACACTTCTTCTCATTGTCGTGTCGCTACACTTTCCCCAGCCATTGTACGATAAAGGCTTACACCAAACCAAAGAAGTTCAAGTTTGTTTGAGGTTCCCCATGTTGTTGTGTTTGACATTGCTCGAGAAAATATAAATCAATATTTTGTGCAAATAAGACAAGGTTCACCGAGTTCTGAGACGTGGCCAAAGTAGGAACGTCAATGCAATTTTGAATATCGTCCAGTCTGTCCAAAACTTTTTCGAAATGATATGATTTTATGACTAATATCTCCCCCGAGTTTACATATTTGATTCATTCTGTTATGACCCATGCACTCCCATGCACCTAACCTTAGATGTAAACTGATACATGCTATACAAAAAACGGAATATCATTAAAATTGTCAGGAATGTGAATTTATGTCAGTTGTTTAAATTAACTTGCAATCATATTGCCCATGCAGGTAATTGGCGAAATAATGAACCGTTGCTGACTGTTAATATCAGGACTGTTTTATAATGTTGAATACTAGTAGCTGAAGCCATCAAGTCCTGTTTCATAAAACTTCTCATCAATAACAACTGCCCCATTTCTATGACAAATTTGCTTTCAGCCAATCAGATTCAAGGATTTCAGTAGCTTATAACAATTATTGTAACTTGTTATTGATAACAAGTTTTATGAAAAGGGACCCAGATCTAAACATCTAACCCATTACCTTGTTAATAAATGAAAACGAATCCCAGCCTATACCCGCATATTGCCGTTTGATTGGCCCAAAGGGCCCTCTATATGCCACCCCCTACCCCAAAAAGCAATCAACAACGAAAAACTTACATTTTCTCTGGAAAGGGTTTGTCGAAATTGTCAATAACATTTGATCATATAAATACTACCCCAACAAAGTATTCATCTTATTGAAGTGTTTATAGGTCGATTTTATGGGTTTAACCGTGATGACCAAAGACATCACAAAATAAGTTCATATATGATCATTCTATGCATTCCATTCAATACTTTATTTCATGAGACAGAAGACACAATATTATACTGGTTGAGGAATTTGCCTTGAAACAGGAAGGACATAAATTCGAATTCAAGTCAGGTTACGACTAGATCATCCCATACGGGATCAAATCCTCAATCCTCATTCTATTCCATATACACTAGAATTATGATGTTGTACAATCTCTCCTGACTCCGTACCTTGTACCCATTTTCTTTGCTAGATTTAGCATCACTGAATGGACAAAACCGAAACTGGACAAATAAAGGGCGATCTTAAATCAACATTTTCTTGCAAAGTCATGACCGATTCTTATTGTGTATGCTTTTTAAACAATTTCACTTTAAACGTTATGTTATCGTATTTTTACCACAAAGTAATTTGACCCAATTTGACGCATGTGACTTCTCTGAAATGACACAAGGTACTTCAAAAGTCGCCAGAATAATTTGCTATAGAAGGGTGGGGTTGGTACCCATTGGTTGACCAATACTTCCCTCCAAGAGAGAGAAAGAAAGAAAGTGAGTGAGTGAGAGAGAGAGAGAGAGAGAGAGAGAGAGAGAGATTGGGGGGGGGGGGGTGAGGATGTGGGGGAAGATTTTAAAGCCGACGCTGGGTTTAAGGCAGATCTGAAGTCGAGTGTAACGAAATAAATTCGACTGAGGTCTTCAGTTTTCCCTCAAATCCAGCGTCAGGTTTACCCGGCAACCTGCATTGGGAGAGGACCAATCTGACTGTGCTAGCTAGGCTAACTCCTTGGGCTTACCCAGTGAGCAGTCCAGACTCCACCTACGACAGCCGATCCCAGACTTCTGGCAGGGTTCATGCTAGCTCCGGAATACTGGATCTGTAACGAAAAATAAAAATAAAGAAAAAAGATAAATAAATAAGATTCCAATCTTACCCAAAGACTAGAATATATCCCTAAACCCGAAGGTGAATATGTCAAGCTATACGTTTACTCTTTGAATTAAGTCATGGCAGCTCTAAATATTATTGGTATTGTCTCTTGTCAATAAAATCATTGATGAACACCTAAGAGGATGAATTCATAAATGACTGGGGGCAACTGCCCCATGCCCCCAGGATCAACCTCCTGTTTTCGTCTATTCGATACGAAAGTAGCATCATCATCGTCACCATGACCACCATATTCATCCTTACCATCATTAACATCACCATCATAACTATTATCATTATCAACACCATATTAACTATCGTCACTATCCTTATCATCATCGCCATCATCATCATCATCACCATCACCATCATCATCACCACCACCACCACCATCATCATCATCATCACCATCACCATCACCATCATAACTATTATCATTATCAACACAATATCAACTATCATCACTATCCATATCATCATCATCATCATCATCATCGCCATCATCATCGCCATCATCATCATCATCACCACCATCATCATCATCACCATCATTATCACCATCACCTTCACCATCATAACTATTATTTTCAACACCATATTAACTATCATCACTATCCTTATCATCATCATCATCACCATCACCACCATCATCATCACCACCGTCATCATCCGAAGAACAAAAATATCAAGGCAAAAATAAAGATGATATGAGATTACAAAACAAGGAAAATCCTGACATGAAAAACATCAATTCAAGTTCTAGCAATAATCTTGAATAACAGATAACAACATTTTTAACAAAGTTTATTTTTCTCCTCCAAAAAACCGGTACAGGGAGGTACCGATATCAGGGAGGTACTGATATGCACTAGCGGCAAAGAAAAACAAACGATTGCAAGTCACGGTACAAACTATGGTATGCATGGGAACGAAGACGACACTTTGTGAATAAGACCAATATCAGAACAGAATTATGAACCATATTAAACAATCCACTTGGGAATACATAAATGACCAACAATAAATGCAGATGAATGACAACCATTCTTCCATTGTTTGTATGGACGCGGCTCAAAGTCTGAAATTCTGAACATCATCAATAATTATAGTTACAATGATAAAGGCACGAAGTAAAAGCAATATTTATAGATAAAGCTTGTTTATTGAACGACTAAAAGACAGAAATCTTAGGACCAATGATTGCTTCTCTTTTTAACGATAATGTTCGATTATTCGATTTCATTATTTATGGGAGAGAGAAAGAGAAGTTGACATAAAAATAAAAACAAGTTAAAAGTGTGATTTAATATGACATACCAGCCACCACAGACTGTGATCAGACACATAACTCATTATTTAGATTAAAATAATGAAAGCTAAGAAGATGGAGATCGAAGATTTTACATTCGATGGTGTTGTGATTTGTGATAGAACTGAGGTGGTATCAATACATGTGATGAATAATTGTTAGAAAAAACTGCGAAGCGCTTTGTAACTCCAAAGAAAGGGCACTGCTAAATGCTTGGAGGGTTGGACTGGACTGGATTCACTGTCAGCAATTCTTTTGATTGGCAGCCATTAAGAGGATAATAATAGACACCAATAATATATGTGAAAGTATAATCAACCACGGACAAGGTGCTTAGTATAATAGCTCCCTTGAACCCTTTGCATCTCTGTGGTTTGCTTTCATCCTCATAACTATGATCGACACTGTTATTTTATAAAATGCTGCTTTCGACGGGGGCTTGATTTTGTGTGTAAACAGAGAATGCGTCCGAAGTTCTATACATCTCCAATAAGACATTTATTCAAACGGATCAAAAAAATATTGGTGCATCAATAACGTGCAAAATCTGCCTTTGGTATTACATTTGGGCAGTCATTGTTATATTGGCCCAGTGCTAATTGCTCAAACAAATATTGACAAAGTAGGCCTAATTCATACTTTTGTTCACCCATTGCCAAGGGATACTATTGACCGAGATTGGACAAACCAAATATTTCACACTTGACCTTTATCAAAGTAAAAATGACATCAAACATCGCATCAGATTGAAGTACAAGGAATTCAGTGCTTATTATTATTATACTGCTCACAGTATAGATTAATACGACCTTTATTCATCTTGTTAATAATGACAAGCTTTAAATTTTTCTATTAAAATAATCTAAAAATAGCATATGATATCCAAGTGAAAAAAAAGCTCTAAAATCATTTCTTACCATTGTGATTATTATTTGTATTCCCTTTCGGAACTTATCGTATTGTGCATAGAAATTTGATAATTATCATGAGTTATATAAATCAAATTATGGTCTTTTGTTTACAATTATAGTTTTATTTTCTGTGTCTTGCTTGCTCTAACTTGTTTGGATTTTCTATTAGTATTACTATTTTTATTTTTTATTTTTTTAGTTTTTACTTTTCAAAATTTATTACAGTGGTTTATGTTTATGTATTACTGTATCTTGATTATGGGAAGTATGAACCATGTTACTCTTTCTCTCTCTCTATCCTATTTTCTCCTCCTCCTTCTCCCCCGCCCCCGCCCCACCTCTCTCTCTCTCTCTAAGTGAGCCAAACGAGTTTATAAGGAAGTCGCTGAAACATTCTTAATGGAAAATGAGGGGGCGTGTGTCCTTTAGCATTTTCCGACGAGTTTGCTAACAATTTCACCGGGATCAGGACACAAACAAAACAAAAATAAATGATTTAAAAAAAATGATAATCAAAATTTACCCTTAAGAACAGAAGAGGTCCTGAAAAAATATATATCCCAATAGACACTCCAAATGAGGGTGTACCCCAGCCGACTATCCTGCCTATATTCAGAACGGCTTTGGTTTTACATTCCACATTCACATTTTGTAGACTGGTATTTGAAGGAAGTTCGATATCCCTAGCTTAGTTTGCAGACAACTGGGCTTGAATCATTATAAAGATGTCTCATCTTGATCTATGCTTATAGAAGCATGCTAGAACCAAGATATGTCATGTCCATGAATGCATTATCAATCATTTCACATGCCTATGTCACAAAGATGAAGATGAATACAGACTATACAATATCCAAGTAAAAAAAAAAAAACCAACAACAAAAAACAACAAAAAACGTAATGGTTGACTATGTACTTGATGTTTTAAATGAAAACAATTGTGTAATACAACGTTTTGGAACTATCAAAATTAAATCAAGTTGACTAAATATTGCTGAAAACTACAAACAATGAAAAGTACTAGACACAGATCTGAATACTTGAGACTACACGAACATGTGGCATTATAATTCGGTCCAAAGTTGCAAACTATATTTAAAGTCATATCTAAGATATGAGAGCACTTCCAGAGCATTCATCGTTTTCAAGGGAAAATTGCTACATGTCATTTTTAAAATTCTTCTATGCACATGACAAGAAAAGAATGAGAAAGTCGGCAATTGAGTTTTCATTTTTACGAGTATTCAGTCTTCTTTTTAACAAGAATGTTATGGATTTTTATTCGCATTTGTTCAATGCCACAATGATATGACGTTTTATAATTTATGTTAGGTTTTGACAAAAAGATATTTAATAATAATTTAAAAAAATTGCATTTCGAGTAACTATTCTCTTTGACACACTGTCTGAATACAATCATGACTGCTCCCTGATATTTACGCTGTTAAACTGTAATGTCCAAACAGAACTGATGGGCGAATATAAATAGAAAGCAATATTGCAATATATTTGACTTTGATTTATTATACGTTTGATAGGTCACGTTGTAATGACCTGTATATAAGAAAGTTGGTGATATGGGAAGCCCAATCATTCGAGATGATATACACTTAAATCACCACGTGGGGTAGAGAGAGATGATATTTCAGTGCAAAACATAACAATGAACTAATGATGATGATGATTTATTGAAAGTGATAGCTAAGAAAACAAGACATGCTTGTAAGTAAGCTACCAGAGGGACCTTTCGATCCTTGGACCTCCCTGTAGAAAGGGACCACTGCCCTATACCACTAAGCCAGCAGTCCCTATGCCCTATACTCTTCGCTCAACTGAACTTTCATTTCCTCTATGTCCTTTGATATCCAGGCTTTTCGCATCAAAATTTGGATTTACACCAGTTTGCTTCAACGAGAATGACAAAACCGTAGATTTTAATTTCAGTTCATCAATGGTCATTCTTTGTGAAGTGAAACAAACGGTTACAAACGTGACCATCGAATTTTGCCTCATTGCCGGAAAAAAAAACAGATTAAATTTTAATGATTTTTTGATAAATATCACCAGTTTCTTACATGAAAAAGATTTTCTTTCTTAAACAAGAAAAAGTTATTTCCCAACCACAATGTTTTTACAGAGACATTTATAAAAACACCTTTTTTGAGTGGTCACACACATGACGGACCCAATTTTCACCTCTGAAAGAAAAGAATGTTCACTAATTTATGGAAAATTGCTTTCAAACTGCTCAGAGCAATCCCACCAAATATAACAATAGCAATAAAAAGTGAAAACTTGCACTCCAAGGGAAATACGAGAAACGTAGGTTTGAATATCAACAAGTAAGACCCTTTTTCGTCATGTTCGTGCGAGGTCACACACGACCGTGACCGACCTAATTTTGACCTCTGAAAGAAAATGATGTACTCTCATTTAACATAAATACCCTCCATTTTTTGGAGGTAAGATTGTTAATAATCCAAAATGAGAGACTTCTACTAAAAGACAAATGATAAAAATTAGGTTTAAATGAACCATTTTTCAGGATTTTGGTAATAGACGTGACTGAGAATGGCCTAATATATTTAATTCTTGAAGTATAAATGACATAAATAAAGGCAGGTTTCTCACAAAAATAATAAAACGACAAGGTGAATAATTTACATAATGTTAGTTTGTATAAATTATAAGGAATGCTTAAAGTATAGGTAATTCATAGTCTTCTGGATGTGCGTGCTCTGCTTGTATGTTTGATTCTAAGAAATTTTCTTGAAAAAAAAAATATCTTGAACTTAGTTTAATAGATGTTTGATATTGTTTCATTAAAATATCGGAATAACATGATACCCATAAGAGCACAAGTTATTCATAACAAAATATTTACAATTACATGTATATTCTCAATGAAAAATGTCTCAAAAAGATTACAGCTTTATTTTCGCTATTATTTTTTTTTTTTTTTTTTTGAGGGGAGGAGGTTGGGGAAATGGTTGGGAATTAATTTTTCTCGCCCACACTCGTCGCAGTTTTATTGTAAAGTTCAAAATACATAATATATAAGAAACAAAGTTTCTCTGTGTGTGGGCATGGTCAAGGTATTTGTATATAAATGAAGAACGAAGGAGGAGGAATAGTTGACGACAGTGGTGAGCTACAGGAGGGCACGGGGACACTGTGCCTCCCCCATCGAATGGCGGAAAAAAGAAGAAGAGAGAGTGAGGAAAAGGAGAGTGGCAAAAGGATGAGAAAAGAAGATGACAGGATCCTGACCCGAACCCTCTCCATAATCGGTGGACTTGTTCATTCGCATTTCATTCACTGAGTAAGCCCCCCCCCCCCCCCATGGTGCCAGTGCCCCCGGAAATAGCTGGATATACGCTACGCCACTGGTTGACGAAAGGATCTACAACGGCACGTGCAACAGCTAAGAGATAGTAAAAAGAGAGAATAAAGACAAACTTTGGAGAGGAAGAGAGAGAAGCTATTTCTGGAGCTATTTCTTGGGAGAGGTTTGGCAGACATCCCATATAGCTAAAAGGATTTGTGTCCTGGTTTTGAGTTTGTTTTGATCAGAGGAGGAATGACAGACATAAATCAAAATCAGGTGGGACTGTGCAATCATATCTTCATTTTTGTTTGTTTGATGAGTTTCCAACGAATGTTTATACCTTGTTTATCTTTATCTCAAACGTTTTTATGACAGTGATTTTGGTGACATGTACAGTTGCTCCCAACTCTTGAATGATAAGAAACTTCACGTGTGTCCCATTTTTATCAAGTGTAAAGGATTTCACAAAATTCAACATTTCTCCTTCCTTCAGAAGTTTAGATAACATGTATTATATTTAAAGGGGAATTCCACCCTGATATAAAGTTGGCTTCAAAAGAAGCAGAAAAAAATTAAAGAAACAGATCAATGAAAGTTTGAGCAAAATCCGATAAGAAATAAGAAAGTTATGAATTTTTGAATTTGCAATCAATCAAATACAAATTACCAACTCCATGACGTATCTTGCGAGCTCCTCTCCCACTGGCATGACTTGCCCTGTACTGAGAAATAATAAATTTCCATTTTCTCTAAAGAAAATATCTAATCATATACATGCACCCTATAAATCGTTGCACATATCTTTTTACACACAACCTGCACGAAACAAATCTATTCCTTTATAAACAAGTAAAATAAAAAATGCAAATTTCTGAAATTTAATGTACAGAGCAAATGGGAAAGGAGCTTGCAAGATACGTCACAAAGTTGTCAATTTGTGTTTGATTAATAACTTCCAAAAATCGTAACTTTCTTATTTTTCAATCGGATTATGGTCAAACTTTCACTAATTCTTTTCTCTCATTTTTCTGTTTTTAATCAAATCAACTTACTTCCAGGGTGGACTTTCCCTTTAAAAACAAGGAGAGTTAGAGAGAGGGTAGGAAGAAATAAAGAGAGAGAGAGAGGGAGAGAATACGTCATCATCAGTAAACCGTGTCCCACACGAGTTATGTAATGTCAAATGTCAATCACTTCATTGTGTACAAATCATCATAATTCTGTAACTAAATTAGAATACAATAACTTGTCTCTCAATATTTTCTCAATTTCATGACCCAAATAATGTTGTTTATATGTAATTTTGTTACATAATTACAGCTATTTATATACGGAATTTAGGAGTTGACACTTGGCCTTCCATATATCAATGGACAAAGTTAAGTGAGATTTAACTTGGGCTGCTTTCGAGAAAATGGGCCAATGTCCCCATTCTGTCAATGGGTACCTCCTCCGCCCCATTCTTCATTTATTTTCTCCATTAAGTAGTATCACGGCACCTGCTGTATTCATCATTGATTTATGTGCATGGGTGATCAGTTCATCCCCATCATACTCATCACGAACAAGCTCTCTATTCCTCCTATACGATAAGGACCGTGTCCCTAGCTTCCCTTCTAAGAAACATTTGACACAAGCGTGTGTGCCTCGCTACCACACTGTAAAAAATTTGTTTAGTTTCTAAACACTTTTCTGTGACAGATTTAAAACACTGCGACGTGTTTATATATTGTACGGGTGAGCTAAACCCATGTGTTTAAGAGCTAAACACATGTGCCTATTTTTTTCATCTTTCAGCACGCCTTAGGTGTTTACTAGATGAACATGTTTACCTTTTAAATGGTTCTAATGTATAGGCTAAACACCAAATGTTTACAAAATAATCATTTGGTGTTTACAGCTGTTTAAATACTAAACAGTGTGTGTGATTATGGTGTAAACATTTGGCGTTTAGCCTATACATTAGAACCATTTAAAAGGTAAGCATGTTTATCTAATAAACACCTAGGCGTGATGAAAATAAGCACAGAATGTGTTTAGCTCTTAACTTAGCTACAATATATAAACACGTGGTGTTTACACCATAATCACACACACTGTTTAGTATTTAAACAGGTGTAAACACTAAATGATTAAGGTGTAAACATTTGGTGTTTAGCCTATACATTGGAACCATTTAAAAGGTAAACATGTTTATCTAGTAAACACCTAAGGCGTGCTGAAAGATGAAAAAAATAGGCACATGTGTTTAGCTCTTAAACCCGTACAATATAATATAAACACGTCGCAGTGTTTTAAATCTGTCACAGAAATAAACATGTCACATGTCGCATTTTTTTTTACAGTGCAGGCAACCAGCAACATGTTTAATTTGTTATTTAATAGGAAGGTAGCAATATCTAGTAAACTTGTTCTAATTTCGATGGTTCCATAAGTACAAAAATAATATTTTAATGGCTCGATGTTAAAAACTTTGAGGTTTCGCTAACCTCAAGTTTAAAACTATATACGACGGTGCCGTGCGATCATCGTTGATGGCAATTCAGGTTGCCCAAATACCTTGCCTGTTTTTGCACCAGTCAACACAATTCTCTTTTACATTGTAACCAGTGAACATGACTTGTCAAAGAAAATTCATCCAGGTGACAGTGTTATCTCATCACATTCTCATAACACTGTATACTGCGGGTAAATACATTGCACATGAAATGGCATGTAGTCTTTTATTCCTTTGCGATGAAAGAGTCATATTTGACCTCGTAATAATGATTCATCTAATCACGCATGAACTCCAGTGAGATCGACATAACTTTCATTATAAATGAATAAAATTAATTAACTGTGTTCATTTGGGCTAATAATACTGTGCTAATATTGGAATCTGCCTTGATTTATTATAAATTATCAATACTCATTACTATTATAAAGCTACTTTTTATTACATTGTATAAATTGGGGGGGGGGGGCTACGTAAAAAAAAAAACAAGATTATTGGAAAAGGCAGCAAGATAAATATAGACAAATAAACAAGGAGTGAATTATCGCACCTTTTGTTAACTTGCACATTAAACACATTAAACGATTTTCAAAAATGTGTTTTAAAGCAGTTGGATACAGATTTATGCAAAATTCACTATTTTCGTTCTTTCTACAAATGTTTTCAGTAATCTACATTAAATTTTGATCGACTAAAAGGTCCTACAATAATTTATCATTTAAATTTAATTAGGGGAATCAGGTGTTTATAAACGGTGGTAAATTGACTGAAATTATCCTAAAATAAGCTTCGTATCCGGCAGTCAACAATATGCATACACAGATGAGAATGAGAGGCAGGGGCATCATTGAGATGGGTACAATGTGTAGATGCAGATGGAGTGAAGAGAAAATGAAAGCGGTCCACTAATCCTATTTGTAGACTGCATATATCGTGTATGCAAGCCTGTATTAAATGATTCAACCTATATGCCCTTGGTTTATCATTTTCATATTAAACACAACTTCACTAACGCAGTGTATCATTGCCCAGTAGTAGACGAATGGAAGGGAATACGATGAGGAACAAGAGATAGAAAGACAGAGAGGAAATAGAGTGATAGTACAGAGGAGATTGCAGAAGATATAACTGGGAACATGATAGAGAAAGAGAGGGAGAGAGGGAGTGAGAGAGAGAGAGACACACACACACTTTTTTTTTCTTCAAAACACACACACACACACACACACACGGGACGAAAAATGGGGACTATATAGGTAAGGAAAACAGGGGGTCAAAGGGGAAAGAAAGGAGAGAGAGAGAGAGAAGAGAGAGGAAAAAGAGAGAAAGGAAGAAAGACAGAAAAAGGGGATGAGAAAGAGTGAGCGAGAGATAGAGAGGGGTGGGACCATAGTAGGACAGATACTCGTTAAGAGAGAGATGGAGGGGGAAAGGGGACAGAGAGGAGAGACAGGAAGAGAGAAAGAGAAAGAGAAAGAGAGCAAAAGAAAGAGAAATAAGAGAGAGAGAAAAGGGGGGCTGAAGAGAGAGGGACGTGGAACGGGGAGAGAGAAAGACGGAGAAAGAGAGAGAGAGAGAGAGGATGGGGGGGGGCGGAAAATATAATGTAGAGGTAGACACAAAACAGACGCTGTAAAACACCGCCCTTTTAACGCTCTCCAACATTCTTTCTGGTTTAAACCTATAATGGCCGGTTATCACTAGCGCAGGATCAATACAAAATCCACTTGAGAAATGCCAGATAACAGTTGAGCACCCACTTAAACCTATAAACTGATTACTTCAGAGGTACCTTTGCTCATCTTTATTAGTTTTCCGACAACGTAGGAGGTGTTTCTGGTACGAATACATGACCTTAGTTCCATGCTCCTAGTCGATAAATGAACCATAAAAGCTTGTTTAGGCACTGGACGACCCATCGTGTAATAAATAGGATTATGTATAAATCCAAGAGAATCTGCTAATTGACGGCGGGGTTTTATTCCATTATACCGTTGACATTGAAACGTATGTATGAATGCTATATGGCCCTGTACAAGCGGGAAATATATACACCACCAATGGCGTCATAAATACTCACACTCAGTTAAACAAGACACGTCATTTTGTGTGTCACATTGTATAACATAAATGAGAAATGATATTATTAATTTTATGTATGATTGGTAAACCTTAAGCCCTCCGCACACAAAATCGACTGCGATCCGATTTGGAAATAAATCGCAATAGCATTAAACAAAGGGGCATTTAAAAACATAAAATTTACCTGATTCAGGTTCTGGACAACAATATGAATACAAAACAGTGAGTTTGGCGCGCTGTATTAGTAAGTCTTATACCCGGAATAAGGGCCAAATTATTTTGAAAATGTAAGATTGCTCTGACGTCACTACTCGGAGCCGATTTGGCCTTCCCTCCACAAGAAAGCTTGCAATAGGCTGTATTTTCAATTTTACTATAATATATATATATACTATGACTTACCCACTACCAAACTAGTCAATTTAAATTAAATATTTGATTAACATGAAGAGAAATGAGTAGTAACAAATTGATCCTCTATACATGCAGAGACAATGTTAGTATAGATTTCAAAACAAAAAAAACAAAAAAAAAAAAAAAAACTAACCCAGAATGTGAAGCACCAGCGGGTGCTTGCATGGTTAATACCCGAAATCTCACTTTTTCGATCGTTTCGTACTTTTGACGAAAATGCTTTTCTTTGTGACCTAGCTGCCATTGACTGGAATGAATTGTTAGTAGTTCAGCAGGATGTTAACTTAAAATTGATGACATTTCATTCATTATTCCTCCATTTGTATGATAAGCTTACACCATACATTACAGTAATAAGAGGATCACCTTGGATTAACACACAGTATATTGAAATTGCAAGAGAAAGGGGTTTTAACAAAAGAAAGTTTAATGAATTAAGGACCCAATTAAGAAATTCAAATGTTACAGAAACAAAGCAAATAACTTTAACAAAGAGCTAAAGAAGCTTTTATCAAGACCAATTACGTAATGCGAGTAATGACATGAAGAAGAGATGGAGCATTATGAAAGGCTTAATACCAAATACAAGTCCAAGCATTGGGTCAAACATTGTGATTGATGGTGAATTAGTGACAGATCCATTCAAGATTGCTTCTGAATTCTATTCTATTTTTAGCAACATTGGTAAAGCAGCTTTAGATAGAATGAACAAAGGAAGTATTGGAAACAAAGTTCTGAAAGGATTGAAACGAACACAATCAAAATTTACCCTTAATTGAAGAAGTCTCTATCGATTTCATTCAGAAAGAACTGTCTACTTTGAATTGTTCTAAGTCCATTGGTCTCGATGACCTGCATCCTGTATCCTGCATCCTAGACTACTGAAAGTGCCCACTTTATTGCATCGCCCATAGCTCATGTATTTAATTATTCAATACGCACAGGGGCCCGTTGCACAAAGAGTTGCGATTAAACGCAACTCTTAAAATCAAACGCAAGTCCTGAATGCGCACTTCTGATTGGCTGAAAATAAAGTTGCGTTTGATTTTCCTGAGTTGCGTTCAAACGCAAGTTTTGTGGAACGGGCCCCCACGATTTTAAATTTGTCAAAATTGTTCCAATACCGTAGGAAATCCTCCAGTGATTTGAATAACTTCCGTCCAATATCCCTTTTATCTGTAGTATCCAAAATTTGGGAAAGGGCGTTCACTCACAATTACTTACTAAATTGATAAACAAAACTTGATGAGTGACCGCCTCTATGCAGACGATACGGCTATTTTTTTCTCCAGGTTATGGTGGAAACTCGGTACAAAAACAACTACAAAGAGACATAAATATCCTTAGCAAATGGTTTGGGGGAAATGGTATGATTGTCAAATACAGACAAAACTAAAGTCATGCTCTTTGCAAATCGTAAGAAAAAAAGATCTCAAGATTTATGAATGGCAAGAAGCTTCATCACGTTACCAAGCTAAAATATCTAGGAATTGTAGTTGACCATCACCCAGATTGGTCCCCTCATGTCAACGAAATTGTAAAAAATATCACATATTCTGTCAAGTCCATTCGAAGAATCAGACATTGCTTGAATGAAGTAACTTTAAGACATTATAATTATACTTTAATTCTACCCCACATCGACTACTGCAGCATAGTTTGGGCATCTTCAACGAAGAAAAACTTATTAAGACTTCAAAGATGTCAAAACAAATACGCCCGCCTCCTATTAAATGCCTATTATTATACCCCAACAGTTAAATTACTAGATACTCTTATTTTGCAGTCTGTCATAACAAGATTCAATTTCCAATATTGTGTTTTGATTTATAAATCATTACATGGTTTGTCCCCTCCATATCTCACTAGACTCGTTTCTTACCGCAACACCATTTACCCCACTCGTCATGTTTTAACTAACCAACTATACCTACCAAAACCCAAAACTGAACATAAAAAACGCTCTTTCTCATACGTTGAAACTAAACTCTTTAATTCCTTCCCGTTGTACATTGGAACATCCCCTTCTCTCCCAACTTGAGAAAAAAACAAAAACAAAAACAAAAACGCCTTAGACAATACCAGACCACCTCTTGACTTAATGTAATGCTTCTGTAACCATCCCAATTCACTTAGTCTATGTACTTCTTTTTTTAAAAACTGTTCCTTGTATTTTTTGTTTTATTTGTTTTTGTTGTTTTTTATTATCATTTCTTATGTTCCTTTCAACGGTATGTTACTATCATTAATCCAATGTTATATTATATTTGCATGTTTATTTATTTTCTATTTTCTGTCAAATGTTATGCTACTGTCATTTACCATATTATTTTTATTGTTTTACTTGTCATATAGTAGGGCTCCCTTGTAAAGCTGGCCCTCTGTGGCTTTGAGTGGGACCACCCTGCTTTTTATAAAGAAAATGTGAATAGATAAATAAATGAAAAAATAAAAATCTTAATAGAATATTCTCATGAATCAAGAAATACAAGAAATGTCCTGCTTGCCTATAGTACCTCCTTGGTCTTGTGAATATGCTCGACAAGTTACAAGATCCTTTTTTATTTCTATACGAGCAACATCTTGGTTTAATGTTTATTAGCATATCTGTTTACTCTATTTCCAAGGGCCCCTGGCGTTAATGTTAGGATAACACGCAACTCGGAAAAGTTAAACGTAACTAGAGTTTTAGCCAGTCAGTATTTCGCGTTTGATATTAATGTTGCTTTTTAAAAACAGCTTTTCATGCAGGAGGCTGATGGAAAAAAAATAGTTTCTATAAAAGCTTACACCTGTGGTATGAACTTCTACTGATTCCAGACAGACCGGAAAGGATGCACGGTGAAATATGTTAAAAATATATTTCCAAAACCTTGACACTCTAGAAACTAGGCCTAAGTACAAACATAAACGTATATCTTAGAGAGATTAACTTGCATAAAGCGATCAGTATAACGTAAAAATCGCAAAAATGATTTTTAAAAAATGTGTGAGAAGCGAAATGAATAAAAATTCATCACATATTAAAATTTTTCACTCCATAAATTTCCGACACGTAAAGAAAAGGTTAACGCATTTTCGGGTGCCTTTTGGGGTCTATGCTGACTGATGACGGGGGAGGGGGGGGGGCACAAAGGGGGCACATCTTTTTTGTGTATCTAACATATACAAATTTGGGTTTTGCAGGGGGTACGTGATCCTCCCCAGATCCATCACTGAATTGATACTCTCCATTCCTCAGTAAATAACTTTTTATTCATAATGTTGCCAATAAACTTCCTTTTTTTTTCTAACGTCAGATAAGAAATAAGTTTCTGGAGAAAAAGATCCGATAGCGAGAAGCGATAGTTTAAATCCAATTTGACATTGCGTCGCGCCGGTGCCGAGCAGCTTGTAGAATCAAAGATGAAATTGAACATTTGTACAATGCTCAAAATTTTCATCTGCATTCTCCAGTCCCAAACGATGGTCACATTAAATTTTGTCCGATAACGATAACAATATTTTCAATTTAGTATAATTTTTTTTCTTTTCTTCTTTCTTTCTTTCTTTTTCTCTGTTTGTAGGTGGGTATGTGCATGTTGTGTGGGTGTGTGTGGGTGTGAGGGAGGGGTTATTCTAATTTTTTTGTCTGTTTGTCTTGTGACTTTTGTGGGGGGAGGGGGGCGGGAGCGGGGTCAGTACAAATCAATCTCCGATTCATTCAGAGTGATATAAGTTGACCATTCAATAGTTATTATTACATGTAGGTTATATTAGCAATATAATACCATATATCTTATGAATTTATATTATGACTTTACAAGGTTCATGATTCGACTTATATTGTTAATGTTCATGTTGAGATACACTATATTTTGTATGATTGAACTGAATGAATCAATAAATACTACTTTTAAAAAAAAAATTGATTAAAATGCACTGTGTACTATGGATATTATGTATTTTTGAAGGCTGTATAATTTTCTTTACATTCTGATAGGTTATGTACATTAAAAAAAGATATTCGTGTGAGTATGCTTGTGTCTGTTAATAGTAGCCAGCTCTAGGGTGTACCTTTAACCCTTTCAGGACAGGAATTAAATTGATCACACTTTTTTTCTTCAAATTGGCAACAATGATATTTTTCTTTTAATGCTACACGGTTCTAAAGGTGTAATGTCTTTGAAAGCAATATACATGGTTGGTAAGTTTGTTGAAAAGTTGATAAAATGACCAGTTTTGATAAAAGATGATGATTTTGAACATCTCAATGTGTTGCCAATTTAAGGACTTTAAAGCTTATTCTCGTTTTTAAAATTCCTGACATCAAACGCAGTATAGTCATGCAACAAAAATGGACATAGTATGTGCAGAAATTTTTGCTCTTTCTACTCATGTATCTGGTATATTTTTTAGAGCTCTGAATCAAGAGTTATTGAGCCAAACCACAAATTGTGGTCAATTGTCTCAAAAGGGTTAATAGTAGCCGCGTCTGTTAATAGTAGCCAGCTCTAGGGTGTACCTTTAATGAAAAGATATCGTCATCGTTATCGGACATAAATGTTTGAAAAAAAAAAATCATGGCTCTTGTCAGTAGGTGAATTTGTTTATTATTAAGATGATGGAATTCACTCGTCACCATGGCCTCTACCTAACGCCTTGAGAATGGGGTGCTGTGATTAATTTAAACCCTTCACCAAACAAGGTGAGGTTGGGCCTACAAGTCTTTCATACAGTGGCGTAGCGTGGGTTCAGCTATTTAGGGGGTCATTATGTAATGGTGGGAGCCACCGGTCTTAGTAGATGGCTGAAAAACGAGAGAATAAGGCCACATGATCAGGATGGAAGAAGTTAGTATCATCTCAATTTCACTTTTTCATTCCTTCTCTTTCTCTCTTTTCCTCTTTCAATAGTTTTCGCCCCCGTGCTCCCCCATACGCTGATTGCTGACTCTTAAATTTGGATAATGTGCACAAAAATGTGAAAACGCGAATTTTCACATACTTTGGCTTTGTTAAATTCTGCGAATTTTATCATTCATGTGTTCTCATCATCATTCTCACGTACATGGATGCCCTTCGTTTGTCAACCTGAATGAATTTACTGATTATCACTGAATGATAATTTGTGCCTCATCTGATGAGAATCGGACGAGTTGGTATGTACCAACATAATGATGATAACAACAAACAATAATTAGGATCTTATTAACCAGGGTAGCCTCAACAATATCAATATCGCTCTCACTAAGGGCCCGCCAGGCAATAATTATCAACCCAGCATTGCCTGGTGCCCATTTACAACTGGGTCGAAAGGGGAAAATGTGGGCAAAACACCTAGTCCAGGGCTGTAAGCACACTATCTTGTAAGGATCGAACCCAGGGCCTCTCGTAGAGTCAAGATCCTTCACCTTTATACCAGGGTACTCCTACAAACAGAAATCAAAGAGGAATATTCGCTACACTTAACTCCTATATATCAAAATATGTGAATATTAAGTATTCTGAATTATTATCAATATTTCAAACTGTGTGCATATTCACCGTGGCGGCCTTGTCCCCCATTGAAAGGCTGGCTGTGCCAACGCTTTGAGAAAACTAAAAGACGCGAAAAAAAAAAAGAAAGAAAAAAAAAAAAAAGAACGAACAACCAATATCAACACCAGGATTATTTTCATTTGACATCAACATCATCATCATACTCAACAATATCATCAGGGAGAGAAAGGTAAGGTGTTGGGAAATATTAATACTGACCGCTCCAAGATGAGCAACTAAAACAGCGACACCAATAGCCAGTGGTCCGGATCCTCCAGGACTGGCTCGTTTACTATCAACTGTAGAGAATATGACGAGTACCAACTGGAAGGTGAGACACACTTCCATGAGGAATGCCTGCCAGTCTTCGACCCCCGTACCCGGTGTCGTCGGCCCGACGCTGTTTGAGACGGAAGAAGGTGTGATGAGGTAGACCATGCCGGCCGCGGCCATGGCTCCCAAGCACTGAGCAATCGAGTACGCCACACATCGCAGTGGAGTTATCCTGTGCAGGAGCCAGAATGCCACCGACACCGCTGGGTTGAGATGACCACCACTGATGTGGGCGGTAGCGTGGACGAACGTCGCCAGTGACAAGCCGAATGCGAGTGCGATCTGAACTTGGCTAGGGATGATGGGTGGGGCCCAGCTGGTAGTCGACGAGATCCCAATGAAGATGAAGAAAAACATGCCGACCAGTTCGGCAATCACCGCCTGCCAAAACTTCCTCGATTTCAGCTCTTTCGCCATCGATTCGCTAGCCATACTGACCGGAGTTTCTAATCAGCGACTTTCTCTCACCAAAATATAGATGAATTATGATCAGCAAAGCTATTCGAATTGTACAAATATTTAAACACTCACAAAACAACCTTCTGTGATAATATTCCTTTCAGGAGTGTTAGAATTACGTCTTGAAGATGATCACACAAAAAGTGTTAAAATAAACTCTGAAGACGATTATAAATTGATACTGCTCAGGCTCAATTATTGATCCAATCGACAACGAATAATCTGAAGGCGTGGAATCTATTAAAGAACGTCACCTCTATCGCACAGGGAATCATCTAACTAACTCGATCATTGGTGTGCAATGCGTAAATAGGTAGGTACGGACGAGATAAGCGGTGTCCAATGTGAGTAGCCAATCAGCTCACACCTTCAACGTGGACATAAAACACCTCTCAACCAATCACAAGCGCGTAATTTTTTTCTTCTTGAAAATGTAGAGCTTCCCTGCTCTCTAAAATAGGTGAAAAGGATTGTCAATAGTATTGTCAACACCGAGTTCTGTTTCTTGGAGCAAGCGACGCCTCGTGGATTTGATCAATATTGGTTCAAAGTAAGGATAAAATGGCTCTTTTGCGGAGTAAAAGAGATCAAAGCGATGATGCAAAAATGATTACCGAAGCGTCATATCGCATGCAGGTATCCCATTAACCCTGAATCTAAAAAGACCGACAATAAATAACAGCAAATCAACATAATAAGCATCACGTCGGAACAAGCAACCATTCTTCATTCAACTACGAAAATGGTTGCAAGTTGATCTTTGAAAATAATTGCAGTACCAACATCCCCTAATCATGCTGATTCCTCCTCTGATATCATCAACAGAAATACTTTCATCATATGAGAACTAGTACACGTTTCTACAATAATGTAGTCGTCTTCATACGGGCGTATATAAGTCAACATGCCAATAAGCAGAATCAATTATACATAGGTTCATTATCATTCGTCCAAGGCTGAATACGCGAACACCAGTTTCTATCTAGGATAAAACACTGACTAATAAGGCTATACGACAGAACGAGATAGGCCTGTGGATGGGGTGCAAAGGAAAATGATGAGGGGCGAAGAGTAGTTTTTGAAGGGTGGAGGGGGTTCTAATATTTAGGGATGCTTTTCCTACGAGATGGGCACGTGTATCCTCAAGGCATTCTAAACTTGTAGGGAACAAACAATGTGTTGCTATTGTTTTTTCAATTAATTCATTATACACTGTAAAAAATGTTGCCTTGTTTTCACAGGAAATTCCTGGCAGTCAGGATGCCGGGAATGCCCTTTTTTCCACAGTTTTTATTACCAGAAATCAGCATATATTTACAATCGCCCGACATAAAATTACAGTTTTTTTTCCTGTAAAACAACAGCAGTTTGTTGGGCGATTGTAAATATATGCTGATTTCCGGCAAACCAACAAACTTGCTGTTGTTTTACAGGAAAAAGACTGTAAAATTGAAATAACGGCAAATACTTGTAATTTCAAGGGCCAAAAAAACCTGTAGTTTTACATTAATTTTTTTTTTACAGTATACTAATGGACAAATCCGGAACATCTCGGTGTCCCATGCGACATAAGACTATTTCACTAAAAAATGAAAAAAAAAAAAAATATTCGATATTATCACTGATTAATGTTTCTTTCTGATACCATTATGTAATGACCACAAACATTTTTTTTCATCGACTATTGTATAGTCGGTAGTCTATAGGAAATGGTTGTTTTTTTTTCAATCCGGAATCGACCATTAACATAAAAATCAATAATTGAGGAAATTATTAATCATCTTAAGTGGTGCATTAGATTAATTTTGTGGTCTGGAACAGATAAAGGCGCAGCGAGCTAGCATTTTTCAAAATAGTAATACAGTAATTTTTTTAAAATGTAAAGATTTTTATATGATTATTGTAGTAGTAACCCAATCTATAAGATATCTATTTATCCATGTTTTCCTCTTTTTTCATCATATTTTCGATTATAATGAATCATGTCTTAACCATGCGAATTCGACGTCCCGCAATATCGATGGCGTATACGGACGCACTTTTGCCAGTGACCTCTGTGGCTCAAAAAAATTCGCAGTATTTTTGCTTTGCGAGCAGCCAAACATTTGAACTTCTTTTTTATGAAAATGTTTATTTTTTTCATCAAAGTATTAATATTAGATAAATAAAGCACTTCGCTACCGAATACTTGTAAATCATGGAGAATATCATTCTGAACATAATGTCCAATAAGGAATATGAGATAAAAAGTCATGGCCTATAATGTAACTGTTAATGTGTTCCAGTGGCGCAAATCCATTTTGAAATAGGGGGGGGGGGGGTCACCACATGATTTAACTTTTGTACCTGTCCGAAATGTCTGAACATTTTCTGACAAAAAAACCCCAAAACAAAAAGGTTATCACATTTGGTGGGGGGGGGGGGGGGGGGGGGGGGGTGGGGGACATTGGCCTATCTTCAAAATCGTGGGGGGGGGGGGGGACATATCCCCCTGTTTTGGGTCTAGTTTTCTTCCAAAATTCTCTGACAAGCAAAAAAAAAAAGATTAACACATTTGGGGGATATTGTTTTCCTCCAAAATTCTCTGACAAGCAAAAAAAAAAAAAAAAAAGTTATCACATTTGGTGGGGGGGGGGGGGGGGGACATGTCCCCCTGTCCCCCCCTGGATTTGCGCCCATGATGTGTTCTAAGTGTTGACAGATGTCGAAAAGTCTCAAATTTTCCCAAAACGGAGGTTTATATAACTCTTTGCAGGGTACTCTACTGATTAGCAATTAAGTTGACCATTATCAAAATGGTGTTTATATACACCAAAGAGATGTACCATATCTTTCTTCTGTCTAAACCATAAGTCTAAACACTCTATCAAACTCATACTGAAACTAAAGTTTAAAAACCGCATCAATTTTCACCCTAATATATGAAAAAAAAACCTCAAAACCATGTTGGTTTGTATTGATATAGACGGTTGCCATGGTAACGATCCGTAAGGTACATGCATATGGTCGGCATCAAAATTTGCGGAATATGATTATGAATTCATAATAAGTTTCAACGATATCTAATAATCATACCAAAAAGTTACAGGGAAAGATGTTTAAAGGGTACAATGGGATCCCTAAGAAATTGAATAAAAGCCCATTTTCATCACCTTTGACGCCATCTTGATTTTCACCACGAGAGGCAACTTTTTTGTTTGTTTTATTTGTTTGTTTGTTTTATTTCCGTCATATGAAAAGAATATACAATCACATGAATATAAAGCAAATAATAAAATTCATATACATATACAACACAAGCCAAACTGTATGGTAGTATGGCATTAAATTGAACAACACAATAAAGAACGATTGAAGATACAATGTAATCAAGGAAAGGCAAGAAATAGACGGCTTGATAGCCCATTTTCAGCTACCAGTGCAACTGGTCTTCCATGGGGATCAGATACTAAAAGAAAAAGAGAAAAAAAAGTGAAAGAGAAGGAGAAGAAAAAGAAGAGATGAAGAAATACATTATTAACACTATATTAAAAAAATAATAATAATAAATTAAGGTCTCATTTGCGAAAGTGCTCGTTTGAATAAAGGCAGAGATGTGCAATTTTGGATACATTGTGGAATGCTGTTAAATAACTGAGCACCCCTGTAGAAAAAAGTGCGTTTGCAGTTGTTTGTTCGGGGTTTCGGAAGGGACAGATTCTTGCCACGTAGGTTATATAAGGTCTTGAGGCGTAAAAAAATTTTTTTTTTTGTTAAATAATTTAGTGTTAGTCTATTAAAGATTTTAAACATCA
Source organism: Heliocidaris tuberculata (assembly GCA_025618425.1). Classification (NCBI taxonomy): domain Eukaryota; kingdom Metazoa; phylum Echinodermata; class Echinoidea; order Camarodonta; family Echinometridae; genus Heliocidaris; species Heliocidaris tuberculata. The sequence continues at coordinate 33,406,813 of CM046845.1, read as the reverse complement.
TAATTCTAATATGGAATTTTTGCCGAGAGTCTCCCACTGCAGTATTTCACGCATTGCAGTAACAGAAAAATGTAATTGTGGTTTTATTTCAGAAGACTTCTTCCTGCTCTATTTTGCAGCTTTTGTAATTGATTGATATATTTGTCGTTGGAAGACTGCCATATTATATCCGCATAATCTAAATTAGGTATAGGATGACACTTTGGTATATAATTTTCAAGTTTCTTCTATTAATGTATTTTCTTAGACGACGGAGAAATGAAACCATGCGACCAACTTTTTCACAAAGATGTACATCCCACTTCAGTTCTTCACCAATGTACACACCCAAGCACTTCAGAGCTTTCACATGATTAATTACATGACCTCTGATACTTACATCAAGCCTATTATGTTTTTTGAGCATGTGTCTGTTTCCAATGAGCATGCTCATGGTTTTGTCAAAATTAACCTTCAGTCTAGTTTTGTCTGTCTAGATTGACCAACTCCCTATTTAGCGTTGATTGAACTATAAGTGGTTCTTTATGGGAAAAGTAAATCACAGTGTCATCTGCGTATAAATGAATATTGCATGAATGAAATACAGAGGGAAAATCATAGATAAAGATTATGAAAAGCAATGGACCTAAAATAGATCCTTGGGGTACCCCCAGCCCAATAGGTAGTTCCTCAGAAATGCAGTTGCCTATACAAGTTACAATTTTCCTATCTGAAAGGTAACTTTGAAACCACTGAAGTGACGTCCCGCTGATCCAAATACTTGTCAGTTTCTCAAGACATTTAACATTCACCAAATCAAAGGCTTTTTGTAGATCTACAAAGATTGCATCAGTATAATTTCCCTCATCGAAAGCCTTTAACCATTCATCCGTGACTTTGATCCATGCTGTATAAGTAGAGGGTTTTGGACGAAATCCTGATTGCTCTACTGAAAGAATATTGTTTTTATTCAAATGCTGCACAAGCTGCTTTGGATCACCCTTTCCAGCAGTGGCGTAGCCAGGATTTTTCAATAGAGGGGGCCAGACGTGAAGGATCCAACCGCGTAGCCTACGGTAGCCAGGATTTTATTTTAGAGGGGGCGGTTATGAGCACGCGAAGCGTGCTCCCCAGGGGGGTGGGTGCAGGGAGAGTGGAGATACCCCTCTCCCGCGCGAAGCGCGAAAGCTCTGACGTTTTATAGCAAATTTGAGAGAAGTATAACGGCTCGTAGCACCTTTTTTTAGGCGGAAGGTTAGTTCGACGTCCGGACAGCTTTTCAATTATCTGGACGCAATACTGCACTGTATGTAACAGGGGTGGGTGCAGAGAGGGGGTGGTTTCCCCCTTCCCGCGCGAAGAGCGAAAGCTCTGACGTTTCAGCAAATTTTAGAGAAAAATAACCGTGCTCGTAGCAATTTTTTAGGCGGAAAGTTATAGTTCGACGCCCTGATTGCTTTTCAGTTATTTGGACGCAATATTGCACTATATGTAACAGGGGTGGGTGCAGGCAGGGGGAGTTATTTCCCCCTTTCCGCGCAAAAACCTTGACGTTTTAGCCTTTTGGGGTGCAAAGGAAAATTATGAGGGGCGAAAAGTAGTTTCTGAAGGGTGAAGGGGGTTCTGATATTTAGGGATGCTTTTCCTACGAGATGGGCACGTGGCTTTTTTTTCTCACTTCCCCCGCTATTTCGCTCTCGCTTTTTTTTAATGGGCTGAATGGGGGGGGGGGGCATGGCCCCCTTGTGCCCCCTGTCTACGCCAGTGCTTTCGAGCATCTTCGATAAACAAGAATAGAAATGGGTCTAGTTATTTGGGATTGATCACCCTTTTTATTATTTTAATTTTAGCAAATTTTAGCAAATTTCTTAGGAACGGATTTGTTAATCAGAAAGCTTACTGGTCGAATGATTTCATTTATGGACATTTTTAGAATATTTACGGCTACTCCATCCAAACCTACTAATTTCTTATTCTTTAGGTTTTGTATTTCTTTCAAAATATCATTCTCACTTACAGTACAAAGTTGCAACGGATGTTCCACGACGGTATCATTTACATCAGAAGCTAGAGTATCAATTATCGCAGAATCAGAAACTAACCTGGTGGCAATATTTGCAAAATGATGATTATAGTGGTTACCCATGCGCTGGCACTGACTAGGTGGAGGCGGAGAAGATGAAGTTTTCTTGGGTATTAATGTAGATAAAAATTTTCCATGAATTACTTGAGTTCTGATCCTTAGTTAAATGTTCCGTATAATAATACGGAACATCTTGAATATCTTAAAGATAAAAAGTTTATTTCGTTTAGTCCTGGGAGATTCACGTATAACCCTCTTAGATACCCTATTATTTCGTTTTAAGTAACAAAGAATAGTGTTACATGAATGTTATGATACATCCAATAAAGCTGAATATTGTTGGTATTATAAACCAAATACTGGGGGAAAAAAAAAACAAGCTAGTGAGTAACTTTTTTCCAGTATTTGATTTATAGTACTAACAACAGAGGCGTCGCTGGTGTGGGGGGTGTCACACCCCCACTCAAAATTGCTGTCGGCAAATGTGCCACCTCTGTCGGCTAAAAGAAAAAGGAGGGGTGAAAAGGGAGAGGGAAGAGGAAAGAGAAAAGGAAAAGGAGAAAAGAGAAAAAAAAAAAAACAGAAAAAAAAAGAAAGAAAGAAAGAAAGAAAGGAAAGGGAACTTAAAGGAAAACAAAAACAGAAAGAAAAGACCAAAATAAAGATTTATCAAATTTCTTCTGAAAGTCATTTTGATGAAATAAAGTTTTCACAATAACTGTTTCATAAAACTTGTTATCAATAGCAAGTAAAAATAATTCATATAGGCTAATAAAATCGTCTCATTTGCCTGGCTGTGACCAAATCTGGTAAGGAATTGTGGCAGTTGCTAGTAAGTTTTATGATACAGGGACAAGTTGGAGCACTGCGCATGTGTGAAAGGAGAAACCCTAATGTAATAATGTCAGGTTATCAGAAGACTTGGAAATGAAAGTAAAGTGTCACTAATGAAGATAGGAACTCATGCTGTGTCAGTGCTGGTAAGACATGGGTTCTATTCTTCAAACTGTCGTGGATTATTACATGAGAATATTGTATTTTTTTTAATGAAGCAGTTGTAAGATTTCTGTGACAGTATATCCAGGAACATGGCAATATCCATGTATCAATCATTTAGGATAATCTACTACCAAACCATATTAATAATTAATCATAAATCTGTAAACGAAGCATATTCTAACAAAACAATATAATAAATCTTGTCAAGCTTATGAGTTTATATTCAAGAGAGAGAGAGAGAGAGGGGGGGGGGGGGGGGGGGGGGGGGGGGGGGGGGGGGGGGAGGGGGGAGGGGAGAGAAGGAGAAAGAAAACAATATCATTACTGCCAGGCCTAATATAAAACGTAAACAATTCCTATCAAAATGGTCGAACATCACGATAGCACTGTTTTATTTTTGGAAGCCAATCAGCATTGCATGTGTGGTAAAAAACTAACCCAGTTTTACGGGTTTATTAATTAGGAAGAATCGCAATACTGTCATGAGTGGACAAACACGAACATAACATACATATAACATTGGAAATGAAATAAAAACAAGATTTTTTCCCATATATATATATATATATTACATATTCAAACATTAAGGCCTATTACATTCGAAAGTACTCTTAAGAATGTCATGATGTACGTGTAATCTAGATTTAGAAATATTGCAAGGCTACCGGTAATTATATAGAACAAGGACGATAAATTTCTAAGAAGTGCCACTCAAGATTTAGTAAAACCGTGAGAAACGGTTTATGTGAAAATAATAAAGAGAAGAAACCAGACAAGATTTGGTGAGTGATCGTGGCCTTTGTAACATAAAGTATTTCACTGTAGGAATGACAGAACGTCAATCAATCGTAAAACAGTCGTATATGATGACAGTGTTAAGACTTAATGATTTCTCCCAAACATATAAAACAAGTATTTTGTTTTTCCTCTCATCATGCTCATGGGAAAGGGGGATCGTCCCCGCCCAACTAGAAAAGAAGATTAATATCATGAAATATCACGTAACTAATATACGTGGTATAGGTGTAATAAATAACAGTACATGCCCTGATAATGGGTGGTGCATTATTGCGACACAAGAACAATGCCAGTCTCTAAAGTGAAGGCCTATATATGAGTCATATGTATACGATTTGACCATTTCTCGTTGTCTCCTCATCTCTGCATATTAATTACAACACACTGTTGTAAAATAATACTGAAAGGTAAAGCAACTTTAATTGGTAGGCGAGGGTCACCTGCATCCCTGCTGAATAGAGTGTATATGATGAATTGCTTATAAAAGGTTTGTCAGGGGCGGCGCTATAGGGGGGGCAGAGGGGGCGACCGCCCCCCTATGATTTTTCAAGTAGTGAAAAAAAAAAGAAGAAGAAAAGGAGGAAGAAAAGGGAAGAAAAGGGAAGAAAAGGGAAGAAAGAAGAAAGAGGAGTATTAAAAAGAGAGGTCTTAAACATATAACTCTATATTACCCCTGTTATTTAATGGAGAAAAAATATGACGTCATCTTTAGGTCGTCTTGCCCCCCTATCAAAATACCCTGGCGCCGCCCCTGAGGTTTGTAAAGAATTACAAATGAAAGGCGTAATTGGAGGCATAAATGTTTTATTGTGCGTGAGAGATTAGATGCGATTTTTTTCACAATGAATACGTTAGTCAATTAGTAGTAAATCAACTTTAATGGATTTCTGGTAAACTGATCAAAAGTTTCAGATTCTATCGCTGAAAATTGTTGACGACATCATGCATGGGTTTTGTCATTCTTTAGGTTTCCATTAATATCATAATTTTTCTTTGGACGATAGTGCGTTCTGCATTCAGATAACTGATTAGTTACTATGATAGTTGCCTAAACTGTGCACAGTGCTTCCCAATATATCCTCGCATAAGTGTGAGCGAGTACATGTACTTCCATGCTATGACACCCCAAATTTCTACAAATCAAATGCACGATCACCATTATGAAAGGACATTCATTACCTAGTGAGTGGAGATGGTGAACATTGTTACCATGAATTAATCAAGATTATAACGTATTTGTTATCATTGATCGACAGACACGGAAGTGTAAATTGTCATTTAAAAAACAAAACAATCATACATCACTCTCTGAGACATTATTCATCTTATTCTTCATTCTTTTTACCGGTTCAAGATCATTCTGATTTAATAGCAATGAATTTAATACTTACAGCACATAGATGCGCAACCAGAACAGAGACTCCGATGGCCACGGGTCCCGATCCTCCGGAACTAGGACGATTCTTATCCACAGTGGCAAAGATGACAAGAACCAGTTGAGAAGTTAGGAACATTTCCATGAGGAAAGCTTGCCATTCCTTGACGTTAGTTCCAGGTGTAGTAGGTCCGATCGCGTCATTGATGTCAGGAGGCGTGATCAACTTGACCATGCCGGCGGCGCTGATAGCCCCGATGATCTGGGCTAACGAGTAGGCTAGACATCGTAAAGGGGTGATCCGATGTAGCATCATGAACCCAAAGGATACAGCGGGGTTGAGGTGACCACCGCTGATGTGAGCGGTGACATGGATAAACGTGGCCAGTCCGAGACCGAAGGCGAGGGCGATCTGCACTTGGCTGGGGATGTACGGTGCTTTCCATCCCGATGTCGAACTGAGCCCGATGAAGATGAAGAAGAACATGCCGACGAGCTCCGCCCCGACGGCCTGCCAGAATTTAATGGACCTCAGCTCATCAGACATCGATACGGCCTGCCTTGAAGTAGGCATGCTGTGGAAATCTGGGGATTCGATCGAGAGTATAATGATCAGTTTACAAATTAATTCAAATTCAATGCCAACTTCTTGAACAAAAGTTGCTTTCCCGGGGCTTGCCCGACATAACTCCAACTAACACATTCGCTGTGCAAGGTGGATTCCCTCTACAGTGCGTCCCCCAAAAAGTTAACAGTTGGAAAAAGTCTTCCCAAATAAATATTTCAGAATATTTTCGATATATTTTAATTCTTGTAGGTAGCTTAGGGTCTCTTCTATTAAATGACACCAAAAAAATCTTGACTAGATATTACGCTTGAGTGATCAAAAATCACTTTTGGGAAAGGGTGCGAAATTCAGAAAATTGACAGTTGAAAAAAGTCTCCCCAATTAAATATAACAAAGTATTTTCAGGATATTATCATACCTGGGGATAGCTTAGGGTCTCTTCTATCAAATAACACTAAAATACTTACAGTATCTTACGCTTGAGTAAACAAAAGCCACTTTTGTGAAAGGGTTCTAAATCCATACTTAATAAATGTTTGTTTATGTTCTGGCTGATATTAGCAAAGTTAAGAGTCATGAAAAGGCTTGGGAATTTTATTCTGATCATTAAAAGACAATTTAAGAAAGAACATACTTTGTTCACTGTATGTCCTGATATATCCCATCAAAACTTTATGATTGAGTGAGTGAGCAAGCCAGGTGAAATGAAAATACTCACCAAAAGAAACATTTTGAAACATTCAACAAAGTAGTTAATTGCTCTCTAAAGCGTACAAGATGTTGATGGATGTGTAACGATATACAGAGAACAACATTAGTTATTTCATAAAATAATTGTCTTTTAGTTCAGAATATGGAAATTTCTAAGCCTTTTCATGACACTCGGCTTGGCTGATATCAGCCAGAGCCAATATCAATTCTTGTCAAGTTTGGATTTTGCACCCTATCACAAAATTGGCTTTCGCTCACCCAAGCGTGTATTGTTAGATATTTTGTTGTCATTTGATACAAGAGACCCTAAGCTATCGACAGGAACGAAAATTTCCCAAAAATATTTTCAAACATTTATTTAGGGAGACTTTTTCCAACTGTTAACTTTTTTTCTGGGACGCACTGTATAATATAAAAGAGGTAAATTGAATAGCTTAACCAACGTTAACAAAGGGTTCTCGTAAAAAGCGTCCATGGATTTGAATGCATTAGTTAACAGGTATATTGTTTTAATAGAGTCACTAACCGTCTACCATTCTGATCTTATCGTGGAATCAAGCTGAACCACGGAACGAAATAGGTTTTCCGGATTTGTAATTAAAATGGGTTTTCGGAGTATTTCAGCTTGATTTTTTTTTTTTTTTAACTGGAAGCATTTCCAAAGAAGATAAATGCATAAAATACCCCCTCTTTCCTTTTTTTTCTTTACTTACTAGAAAATAAAGAGAATATTAAAAAGGGAAGATCGAAATAAGATAAGGCAATAATAAAAAGGAAGCGATAATTTTTTTTACACACACTCATTTCATAAAGAAGAAAGACAATAACTTGACAACGGTCCACAAAAATTGCATTCCACCGGTAAAACTGCATGGTGGTGGTAAGTTAAAGTTCCTATATATAATAGGCCAGGAGCCTGTCCAGAAATAGTCACCCCATTTTACATGATATTTGACCCCTTAAAGTTACTTAGACCATCCATGTCATGCACAAAAAAGCTTGTAAGCCTGTACGAAGCCGCCGGGTTTGGCCGCCAGAGCCCCCCCCCCCCCCCCCAGGGCTCCAAGTCGGGTCGATTTCAACCCATCGAACTATGCGCCAAACTTTTTCAGAAGGAAGTTGAATGATTATATTATGCATTACCAAAACACAAAAACTGACAAAAATTTTCCATTGGGATGAGTTGTCAGTCGGCCCCTAAAAATGGGGGCAATTTTTTCCCCCGTGAGGCCCAAAGACCAAATTTTGAAAGAAGGAAGAGGTGTGGGTGTACATTGAAAAAAATATAAAAACTTACAAAAACTTCCATCGGGAAGGGGGTGTCACACGGCCCTGAAAAAAAAACACCAAAGTGCCCCTAAACTAAGCTATGCCTTTGCTGCCCAAAATGTTCTGGATGAAGAGAAAACCCATTTTGGGGAATTACAACCAAGTATCTCATTCAATTTAGGTCAAATTTACATAGTACAATTTTGAGTATTGTCATTTTCTTGGGATATTCAATTTGGTGTCAAATGATTATTTCAGTAATCAGATAATAAGTTATTAAATTGTGAAAATTGTATTGCTTTCTCAGAAGTAGTGGTCAAATTTTATTGTCAGGATTATGTAAACACACCCATTGTCCATCTGCACCTGTTTGACAAGACACAATCGAGGAGCTTGGTAAGTATACTATGTGGTTGCCATGCTGAAATCTACCATTCATGTGTTGATTACATAGATACCTTGCAAGCCCTCTATAATGCCTTGTCAGACAGGCGCAGATGGGCAATGGGTGTGTTTACATAATCCTGACAATAAAATTTGACTACTTTTGAGAAAGCTTTTCCAAGTAGCCCAAGAGTGCCATTTTCTACTTATGAAAGAGTGCCCTTGTCACTCTGATAATGCCCCTTTTACTTCTAAAAGTGCCCTATTTATTTTAAGTAAATGCCCTTTTACTTCTGATAAGTGCCCCTTTTCATCTATAATAAGTGTCATTTCCCACTTTTGATAAGTACCCTTTTTTCAAATGTGATGAGTACCCATTTTTATTTCAATGTGCCCCATTTTCTTTCCATTAAGTGCCCTTTTCCCCTTCTGAAATATGCCCATTTCCAAATCCGACGAGTGCCCTTTTTCAAATCTGGTGAGTGCTCCTTTGCAAAAAAATTCTGATGAGTGCCCATTCCCCTTTATGATAAGTGCCCCATTTCACCTCTGATGAGTGCTTTTTTCCCCTTCTGATATTCGATGCGGCTTTATCTTTTAAAAATTACCCCTATTTCTACCGCTAGAGCTGGGGACAGGAGGGGCATAATTTATGCTCCCTCCCCTGCCCTCCCCCAAAGGAAAAAAAAAAATCTCTTCCCGATTGCTCACATACGCCCATAATTTAAAGCAACTTAAGACAATATTTAAAAAAAAAATGCCCAAAGCTTGCTCGCACTGTTTATGAAATCAAACAGATCACATCAAGTAAATTGACATAAGTTTTTCATTTCCATTACGCCTTAAGCACATTAGTCATGTGGAGTTGGCGCAATACAAAATAATACTCTGTATTATTATTATGAAGAGAAGGATTTCATTCTTTTATATTTCTTATTTTTTCGTTATAAAGAGGAAGTCTTTTGGTCGAAATTCTTCCAAGAAGAAAGATAACTGAAAGCTTACGATTTTTTTATTTTGCACGATGGGTTGAAAAAATAATGTTTTTAAACTGAAAATTCAAAATTTCCCGAACAATCGTGTTTTTGACGACAGAAATTTGGAAGGATTCTACCTCCCCCAGCGCAGTAACGCCCCTGAGCAAGCCTTTTCTTATTGCAGGGAAGCTCAAAGGAATGTGTTAAACATGAGTAATATAGGCTCATATATTTATAATAGCCTAATGGACTATATCCAATCGTAGCTGTAAAAAAAAAAAAAAAAAATTAGGGTAACAAATTACAAATTAGTACAAGAATTTAACATATTCTTACACGGTACGGCAAAATCATGCATGTGGTAACATCATCCATGGATTATCACAGTGATTGACCCCTCGGATTTTCATCATTTTCCCAACTAACTGAATAGAAATAATTGGTTCACATTATTTCTTCAAGATAATAACTGGCTGTAAGAGAGAATTTCCAAATTGCGTTGACAAAGTCTGTTGGTAAACACTTATTTTAGGTGTGGGGGCTGCCCTCTCTCCTCTGAGGGTATGCTCAAGCTGTCAAACAAATATCAATAGTGACTATAGTCACTGTCTTCTTGATTACATTCCATACTCACCATTGCCTTGATCATACGCTAACAAGTAAGCTTCAAGCACGGGGTAGTACCCTAACTCTATAACCCTAGCCGGCCCTAACCCTTACCCTAACCTTAACCTTAAAGTACGTTATACCATGACCCTAACCATTTTGCGATAGCCACTAGGACCGATGAGGTGTCACTACAAACACGTTCAAAGTTATACTCATAACTCCATGCATGCTTTATAGTGAATGCAATGCTTCTGATAAAAACAAATACTTACTACTACTCAACGGACACGACATGATTATTCCAGTGAATGAAATAAATTCGAGCCTTATTCCGCTCCTTCTTCCTCAGATATAACTTAGATTGTCACAATATCCATACAGACACAAACAGTTCTCACATGACAGAAGCCCAATAATTCCGCCAGCAATATTTGCTTGTGTCTACATTAAATGGACTATTTACTGCATGTAGGCCTATACTTGCTCAAGACTGAGGTCTGTTTATAACATTATAGTCAACGCCCCCTTGTCAGCGAACCAGGAAAGTTCAAAGGTCAAAGGGCATGCACGAATCCAGGGCAAGGTACATTTAAAGATGTGCAGATACCAGGAAACCAGTGACATTGAAGGACTTTTACCTACAGAAGTAACGAATAATTATATTCTGGTATAACTTATTATCACTCTAACAATAAACATAGCCGTGAATGTGTTTACCAGCACAGTATTAATTCCGTGAAGCAAGATCCATGAACGGCAGGTTCCCTTTTTTCACTTTTTGCTTTCACTCTTGGGACCCCCGTCCCTCCTCCCGGGCCTTCAAAATAAAAGTAGCTACATGCATGCGATATGATTTGATTATTTTGATGTGTAGTATCATTTCTCAGTGAACCAATGTGAAAATGTTTTTAAACTACATGTATATATAGAGAAAAATTCCAAACTAAGACAGAGAAGGTGGGTGTATCATATTTGTTATAAAGTTCAATACAATTTGCAAATATTCACACTGAATGAGAAGCGCTTTTAAACTCAAATAAACAAACAAACAAACAATCAACTGTCCGAACTATAGGCCCACATGGGCCCCATCTTATAAAAAGTTGCCATTGATTTAAGTCAATAGCAAATCGAAAGAAATCGCAACTCCTATCTCTTAAATACGCAGTTGCGATTAATTTTAAAACGCGATCGACTTGAATCAATCGCAACAAAACAGGCCACTGGAATATTAATTGTGATCAGAAAATATCGAACAGCCATAACTGACAAAATAATTATTTTTCCTATGATATGCATGATGCCAATATTATTAGTATACACCTATAGTAAATCCATTTAAAGAAAGTCCGAATATATAGTCTTTCATCCCTCGATTCATTCTTCAATATTCATCCATCTATCAACATTCTTCATCCAAATCATCCTAAACTTATCCCTCTATCCAGCCTTCAATCCATACATCGACTCAAGAATTCCTGTATATCCATACATCCATTCAATAATTTATCGCAAAATCACTGAAAGACGGCCTCCCAATTCGGTTTAGTATTAGTGAATGAATCATTTTAATGATCAAACATTTTTCCCAAAAATATCAATATACCTCGAAATAATCACGAAAGAGGAAATCAACTTACACGTCGTGTGTCCGGAAAGGTTTGTTATCCGGAAAGGTCAGTAAATCGAACTCCTTTTCTTGCAAATTTTCATAAATCTTTCACATGATAGGTTGTAAAAAAGTACGATTTTTTTTTTTGTTTTTAAGAATCTTTTATTACTTCCTTTTTCAAAATAACATTTTCGCAAATAATCAAGGTAAAATATACAAACAAATATATTCACATGCAGTATCATTGTGCCAAATTACATAATAATAATAAATAACCATAATATTTTACATGCATGTATTAAATAGTAAATTATGCAAAATATGGAAGTCTTTATTGTGATAAAAAAGGGGGAAAATATAAAAAGAAGATTAAAATAGAAAAGGAAGAAAATGAGAGAAAAAAAAAAAAAAAAAAAAAAAAAAGAAGAAGAAAAAAAAGAAAAGGCCCCCCCCCCCATTGTGTCCGCTGTTCCGCCTCAGATTTTAAAAAACTACAGTTCAGAATTTTCTTCATGATTTTGATGTTATTAAGCACGCTTAGCTCCCCATGTCCATCTCTTCGTCCGGGAAATCAAAATGTTCCCATTTTCTAAGGTGTAATGAGAGGGTACCTCTCTCCAAAGCCAATTTTTTTCTCTTCTAATCGATTGTCTGACATCATTGCTTTAATTTCTTTTTCGGTCGGAGGTGTCGCTCTTTTCCTACATTGGAAAGTCATATATTTAACTAATAGAATAAGATGATTTACTAAATTTTCTCTCCCCACATTTTCCATATTAATTCCTAAATAAATTTTCTCCCAGTTCAAATCTTTTAAAATAGGATACTTGAATTCAATGCTAACCTTTTCCCACATATTTTGAATGTGAACACACTCGTAAAAAACATGACTATATGTTTCCTCTTCTTTCTTACAAAAGGAACAACAATTGTTTGAAACTATACACCAAAACGATACAAATGATGGTTTGTATTTATAATGCTATGTAACATTTTGAATTGAAATTCTCGTAGCTTGCTATTAAGAGTACATTTCCTTAGATTAGTAAATGCTCTTTCTGCACATATAATGGGTATATTAAACGAATCTTTCAACTTATTCAGAACAGATGAATTTTCAGATTTGTTATCAAGTAACTGTAGATATAATCTTTTTGATGGGATTTCACTTAATGGTATTACTCTGTCACCCAATACAAAGTTGATTTCTCCCTTATCTAATCCTATTTTCTCCTCTTCTTTTCTCACCATTTTTTTCTTCCAACTATCTGGGATCATTCCAAAAATATATTTTATTCGTGATATGTTCCATGTAAACAAACCTTTTCTGATGAAATAATCATCCGATCTTAATCTACCATTCTTTTCAATAATGTGCTCCAGTCGAAATATGCCTTTTGCAAATAGGCTATGATCAAATATACTAGAACCACGAAAAATTATATACTTATTATTAAAAAGGAGTTCCTTTCCTTTAAAATCATCATACTTCTCTCTTAAATATCCTACTTCTAACCACGTATCTAATAACTCTGAATAAAATGGAGGTAGATCTATCCTTAACATTCCAACAAAGTAATTGCATTGAAAAATAAATTTTCCTCCATAAAGGTGCATTGCATATTCAAAATATTGTTTCCATTTCATTCATTGATCTCCCATTAAGAGTCTCTTAACCCACATGATCCTTTGCACTTTGATAAATAATCGAAAATCCATCATTTTAAGCCCCCCTTTCTTATAATTTAAGAACAAGGTACTCCTTTGAATTTTATCTTTCCCTTTCCATAAAAATTCAAAACACATTTTGTCCAAAGATTGAAACACCCATTCTGGAACAGGGATGAGAGATGCTACATACACTAGTTTAGAATATATAAAAGTTTTCAATAATTGGATTTTTCCCATCAACGTTAGATCTCTCTGTTTTCACCATGTTAAGGACTTTTTTATTTTACTCAGAATCTCTTTGTAGTTCATAGACTCCTTTACATTTACATCTAAACTGAAATACACTCCTATAGTATTCTAACGAGTTGTACTTCCTTTCCAAAAGGCAGCGACCTACTTATGTCTTTAGTAGGACCTATCATCATAATGTATGTTTTATCTTTGTTATATTTCAAACCAGACATATTCTTGAAGTTTTCAATCAAAACCTCCAATCTTTTCAACGATTCCATGTTTCGAACAAAAAGTGTTATGTCATCTGCGTACAATATTTGTTTCACCTCAGTTGAACCACATCGAATACCTAAAACATGATTATCATTTCGTATCATATGTGCAAGAACCTCAATACATAGAATAAACAGATACAGTGATACTGGGTCTCCTTGTCTTACTCCCCTTTCTATTCTAAAATAACCTGTTGAATTTCCCCCATTTAAAATACAACTAAGAGCATTATTATACATTACTTTGATCCATTTGCGAAATAATTGTCCAAATCCAAACTCTTTTAGCACTTTTTGTATAAAAAACATATGTGAAACCGAGTCGAATGCTTTCTCGAAATCCACTGCTACTAAATATCCGGGTATGTTGTTATGCGTCGTAAAAAATAACATATCATCAATCAACCTTATTGCTTCACCGATATTCCTATTTTGCATGCATGTAACCAACTTGATCCGGTAAAATTACCTCTTCTAAAACTTCCTTAATTCTAATTGACAAAATTTTTGAAAGAATTTTATAATCTAAATTTAACAAGGATATTGGTCTATAATTTTTAATCATTAATGGATCCTTCTCTTCTTTTTCAATTAAAGTAATTTTCGCTTGCCTCTGAGATGCAGCTAACTCACCATGACAAAATGCTTCGTTCAAGGATCCTACAACTAAACCCCCTACCGCAGGCCAAAATATATTATAAAATTCCAGTGTTAAGCCATCATTACCTGGTGACTTATTAAGTTTCATTTGCGTAAGTGCTGCTAAACATTCCCCTTCCGTAATAATTCCTTCACACTGCTCTTTTGATTCTCTACTTAACTTAGGTAAATCTTTCAAAAAGAGATGTAACCCTGCATCTATATCTTTTTCTAATATATCTGGCTTCGCATATAATTGACTATAGAATGTTTTAATTTCTTGATTAATTTCCTTCTCATCACAACTTATACATTCACCCGTTACAAACAATCTCCGTATCATGCTTTTCTTTTTATTGGACTTTAGTAGCTGATTAAAATAATGAGAATTTCTTTCCCCATTTTCATACCACGATGCCCTCGACCTTATTTTTAATCCCTCGTTAGCGTAATCATATATAGTGCCTGCAAGCCTCTCCGTTTACAATCTAACGATTCAAAAATCTGGGCATCTACATGTATCCCATCTAACAATAACCTTTCTAATTCCTGAATTTCCTTCTCTAAAGTATCAATACATTGTCTCCTAACTTTTGCTTTCTGTTTAGAGTATTTTTGAGTAAAGCTTCTTATTTTCATTTTAATAAAGTCCCATAACACTCGTTTGTCTTTTATTTCTGATTCAAACTCACTTTTTAGCCGAACTATTTCCTGTTTCATTTGGTTAACATAAGTAATGTCATTGCATAAGCTACTATTAAATTTCCAATATGAATGTCCGTTTTTCTTTTCATTATTCTTACTTTTCATAAACAAAAACACATTAATTGATGAATGATCTGATGCAACAGACGGAATATTTTCGGATCTTGCAATATACCCCTCTAAACACTCGGATATGATCCAGTAATCCAAACGACTCTGCATAAAAGGATTTTTCTGTTTGTATGTAAATTGTCTCTTAAGCGGGTTTCTCTTCCTCCAAATATCTATAAGATTATATGTATCCATAAACTCATCCATTTGTGCATTAAAACTATTTTGAACTCTATGTAAAGAATTCCCCATATAATCTAAATCGAAATTCCTTATCATATTAAAATCTCCTCCTATTATTATTGAGCTTTTATTTATTTTTACTTTATCTATCTCTCGTACTATTTTACATAAAAGTTGTCTTTGCTGAGCTTCTTTATCCCTGGTGGGAAAGTAAACGTTACACAGAATAACATTCAACTCTTGAATGACACATTGCAATATGATATATCTACCTTCTAAATCCTGCACAATATTGTTAACCTCAAAATCTACTGAGGGGTTTAGGTTAAAACGCCTTTACTATGGTTTGTACCGTGGCTGAAAAAGCACGGGCCATTCCACATTGAGCCCCATCTATCTTCAACATCCTTGGTGCTGTATGTTTCTTGCATAAAAACAATATCTGCTCTTTTTTCTCTACACCATGATAATACTCTTTCTCTTTTACTAATATCTCTAATCCCTCTAACATTGATCAAGAAACAATTGCATGATATATTAAAAGCTTTACATTCCTCCTCCATCATTTTGAGAGAGTATGGATCAACTGAAGCTTCCGCATCAGAAGGATGGACCAGGGGAGCAATGGCACAGTATGGCAATTGTTGACTTCCAAAACATTACATACAAAACTACTTACTTCAAAATTTCTGAACATTATTAAAAAAAAACTGGGCAGAACAACAAGCCAATGATTAAGGAAAGAAAGAGAAAGAAAAAAAAAAAAAAAAAAAAGGGGAAGAGAAAAAAAAAAAGAAAGAGAGGGGGCAGAAGGTTTGTATAAGAAAAATGTATATATTGACCAGCAAAAAAAAAAAAAAAAAGCAAAGGGAAACTTGACCTCGATTTACAGGACCCTTCTTCCTCCATTAAGAACAAACCAGCAAAAGGAAGTAAAAGAAATCATTTAAAAGTTAAAAGTTGGCCGATTCATGATTGATTTAAACCAAGGTGGTGCATGAGTCTATCACTTACAATGCACATGTAAACAAAAGGGGAAAAAATACACTGCGACCAACTATACTTCATATTTACAATGGGAATATTCCCAAACTTGCTCATTGCCGAGATAAACATGTTATGTGGCAATTGGTTTCTGTATAAAAAGCATTATTACAAAAGAAAATGTAATATTGAGAATTAAAAACAAGCAAAAAAGTACAACACAGCTGTTTACACCTTGCAATGAAACCTGAAATTATATATTAACATGCAAATTTCTTTCTTGAAACGACAAATGCAAATCTTACAAAACCACAATTAATGCTTTGAAAAATACAATTTGCATATAAACCAAGCTAACTGTATGAGCTTCCAAAATTCGTAACCCATAATGTTAATGAACATATTACATGAAAATCTCAAATTCTCTCCCTAGAATATTAATCATTTAAAGGAAAGTGAAAAAAAAAAAAATCTCACTAGCTTAAGAAAATGAGCCAAACCTGAGACAGCAAGTCCTCGATGGATGCATTTTGGCCAGTACACAAGGCGAAAGAAAATACGCGAGCTAGCTCCTCCCCTCAAATTTCCCCCGAAATAGGCTTGTCAACTTTCAATTTTGGCATACCAGAGGAGCAAAACACAAACTGAGATTAAATGACATAAATAATTTGCACAATATGGCCCCAACAAGATGTGAACTTCCAGAAAATTCATAATCCAGGCTATTCACCCCTTGCAGGGATATCCAGAATGCATGACCCGATGTATCAGTGATTATAGAACTATCTCTAAACAGAATACTGTCTTATGAAAATACAGGAATGCTTTTATCTGTCTACTTTAGGACAAAAGAAATTAAAGAACTACACAATCGGAGCATTCCTTTCAAAATTCCGTACAGACTAGACCTAATCATGGTTATTGTCAGTTTGGCCAAGCGGAGGGGCAAAAAAAAAGGAATTTCCATGTAAGCCATACAATGTGAACTTTCCAATTCGTAAGACAAAATTTCAAAGACGTTACAGGAATATCTGAAGTTCTATTACCAGCAGCTCAATCAATCAACAATTGAATGGAGTTCTCACTTGCCTGAATAATTATGCAAATATCAAGAATCAAAACCCTAATGGATACATTGACTTCCTAATTTGGTCAGTACGCGTGCTGGGGAAAAAAAAGCACGCTAAGTGGCCCCTCCCCTCAAATTCCGCCCAGACTAGGCCTCTATATCGCATGACTGAATATATTCACCTTGACCTGAAATTTAAATTCTATGCCCTATTGGTTTTATACTTGAAAACATGCAAATTATTACAAGAACAAAACCTCTAAAAGGATGCCTTAAAGTACTGTCAGTTTATTTAAGACGTATAGTTGAAAGGAATTTTCCACTACTACGCAAAAATTTATTGAAATACTTTCTCCCCGATTATGCCAGTATACGCAAGCTGAAAGAAAGAAAATATGCGATATGGCTCTTCCCCTCAACTTCCGCCTAAATAGGCCTCATGGTCTGTTAATTTAGCTAAATAGAGGAGCAATATACAACTCACTTTAAATGACATACTAGTAGTATTTGCATAATTATATGACCCCCACTACATCCGACCGACTGTTCACCCTGTTGGCTGTAGCTATCACTTTTTGAATGGATATGTAAATGTAACAAGTATACTGATACCTTTTAAGTATTGTCATTCTGTTTGAGACAGATGGTACTGATATTAGTGATTGAAAGGAGCTTTCGCTAGCCTGAATGAATGAAGGAATCTAAATACTTCACGCGAACTAAAAGAAAGAATTTAACTCAATGTGTCCCCTCCCTTCATAATTCTTCCGCCCAAACTAGGCCTCACTGTCTCCCATAGGCAACATGTATTTAGCCAACCTAAGGAGGGAAGGAAAAGAAAAAAAAATTATCTTTTGTTTCCTTTTCTAAACAACTGATGTAGCTTTTGCACAATAATTAGCCGTTACATGTGAACTTTCAAAATCATACGATCATCAGTCACCCTGCAGGAATTTCTCAATTCCTAGTGTAACATAACACTTAATAAACACACACATTGATAAATGTTGAGATAGTTAGAGAGAAAAAAAAAAAAAAAAAACAATACCAATGATATTTCAACCTTTTCAAGTTACGTGTATGTTCTAGAGCCAACTTTTTAATTAATCGTCAAACATCAACATGATTTACACGGCATTACTACTTTTACTTTGGCAACGTGTGCAATTTCGATTCTTTAGACAACTGGTAACCCTTTACGATGATATTTTCCACACTATGATAGGCAAATATTCATCGATTTTAATTGTATACTTAATAGTTAAAAATGTACAATATAGCAAAAGATCTCTAAACATGCATATTTATGTAATATTTATAGGCTGCAGAGATTCCCCTGCATGCATGTGTTTTTACAGCAGACAATGTGAACTCCCTAAAGGAACTACTGCAGGGTCAGTTATTTAGGTGGACGGGGGACGCCTCTCCCTGGAATTATTCGAGGTCCCCCCCCCCCCCACCCCGAAAATTAGAATTGTGAACAAAACTCTAAAAAGCTGTTCCAAACCGCGCAATTTTCTTTATCGGTTATTTAGGAATCCGCCAAAATAAGAAAGATCACATTCTTGGACAAAAATGTTCATTATCATTACCACTACCTCCACCACCATCATCATTATCACGCACCACCATCACCATCATCACTACCACCACCACCACCATCATAATCATCACCACCATCACCACCATCACCATCACACCACCATCACCACCACCATCATAATCATTCTTTATTTTCATTATCACAGTCACCTCAATTAATGCTTTTTCTTCATCTGTGATCATAATCAATATTAGATCCTAATTTCTGGAAGGCCAGGGGGCGTTTTATCAAGTGTCTTGTCAGTGATTATTACCGACTTGCTCTCAGTCAATCAGAAGCAAGGATTTCAGTAGCTTAATTACAGTTATTGCAACTTGTCGTTGATGACAAGTTTTATGACACAGGGCCCAGGAATCAATGAGCATTTGATCGCGGCATGCATGCATATAAGCGAGTTCTACCATAGAATTATAGCACATTATAGATGCAACCATGATGAATATAAAGAACATAACAGGCCTACCATGGCATAATGCTATAAACGAAAGATTGACACGTTTATTTCCCAACAGATCAAAAATTCAAAAGCATAAAAAGAAACCGCACATACCCTGTGAAATAAATGATGGATGATCCTACACTCTCAAAGGGAGGTCTATAAGCTCCTTATGTCAAATCCAACTTCTTGAATATCATGACATAAAAGTGTTTGAAAGAGGTTTCTGCGTCTGCGCAATCGTGAAGAAAATCGAAAGGCGTTCGAGTGAATCACATGAAGAGTCGAAGTGATCTGAGGTCACTGGAGAAACTGGCAAAAATCCTCACCATACCCATGTGGCCGTGGACAATTTGGTGCAGTGCAATTGGTTTAGAAAGAAAATGACCTGTGACATAATTTTGACGCGTACAAAATGAGTGCGCATGCAGTGCAGACGCGATGAGTCTTTCATGCATGCATAATTATGCAGTAGTTAGTTTTTATATTTCTTTATTTAAAAAGTTAGGATTTGCCTTTTTTAGGAAGCCAGTTATTATTTTATCTAATTTCAACGTCATTATTAAAATGCCGCGAGACGTTCACGGCAATTTTCTTCCCCCCTCTTTATTTATTATATTCTTTATTGTAACTATATTATTTCTAACTTCACTATGATTACAAAATCAAATGTAAACTTTTTGTAATTTACAATAGCTTTCAATTTTGATTTGCCCATTTTTGTATTTTTAAAAAAATTTCAGAAAAACAATTTTGTTTCATTATACTATTTCTTTGATTTTGAATGTATACTTGTAATATGTAACTTGCTTGATTTTCTTCATTGCCCGAATAAGGGTTACATATTAAGAAAAAAAAATCATTGTCATTGTCATAGCTATTTATTTATTTATTTATTTATTTATTTATTTATTTATTTCTGATATTTAGACAGGGTGACTCATTATCTCAAATAGCTATAGGCTTCTTTTTTTTGCAAGTTTGATATAATTTGATGTTATTTTTCTTTCGAGATTGCTTTTTATCACTCCAAGATTGTCACTGCATTACAAATTCTATGACTGATACAGTTTAGGAGACAACAAGGCGAAGTTATATATATCATGAAAAATGGGAAACCAAGAACCAACAAACGTTGCCAAGAACTGGATGGGGGGTGGGGGGGGGGTCAAATAGATGACCCTGCGCGCCGCGTAACCAAAATGCGCATAAGGAGCATTATGCACGGTTTAAACGCGCGCGATGCGAATTCTGACCAAATTTACATTCATGATGCATAAATAAAAACCACCAATAGCTGCAAAATAAAAAACTATTTCATGTGCAAATGAAAGGCAAGTGATCGGTAGAGGAGTGGCGTATCTGAAGGGGGGGGGGTATGCAGGGGGAATCCCGGCTAAACCTGATCTATGTCAATATCAGCAAGAAAAAAAAAAACACAAAAAAACAAAAAAACAAAGAACACTTGCCCGGCCTTGATATTTTTTTTTTGTGTGTGTGACTTGGGGTGTAGGGATAGATTTAAGTTATGTATAATTTTTCGTACAATGTTCATTAGCACAATTTTCGTTATGTCATTTTGCTAAGGAGAATTTTTTTTAGAGAAAGTGACCATACTTCATAAGATAAGAGGAACATAACAAATTCTTGACTTGAGAATTGATGAGAATGTGGTGTCGATAAGAACTCTTTATAGACAGACAGCATGTGAGGTGATTTGGTTTTTTTTTCCCTGAACCCTGAACATTTTTGTCCTCCAATGCACAAAGCTGTCTTGGGGCAGAAAAATGAGTAAGGAATTGGAAAGATAGAGGGCGTAAAGCAACTTAGGCCAGACTTAGGCCAGCTGACTTTGGCCTCGCCATAGAGATCCTATATTAGAATGATTAGAACTTGTATAGAAAAAAAAAAATAGAAAAACTAATTTGTCGACCTTATGAGTGTTGTTGTTGTTGTTGGTTAATGGCAATCAGTCAATTTTGACTATTATCACCAAAAAATTGTATTTTTTTTTTTTTACATATTTTAGGTTTGAATTTTTTTTTAGATATATACAAGTGAATTCTCTCTTTTTCAGGTAACTTTTTTATTATTATTTTTTCTTTTTTTCCTTTTTTTTAAAGATAAGTGATATCATGACAATGTTTCCGAATCCTGTCCTTTCTACAGTGGCATCGTCCTGATGACAGACCTGCTCGTGTAATAATTGTTCGGATGGTTTCTCGGAAAACAAATTTCCTCTGCATGTCTCTCGGGTGCAATTCTACAATTCATGAAGAATAAGGCTGTGTAAAGCTTGCACTTAGAGTCTGCCATAGTACCGAGTTACCCCGACCCCCTATTATGTAAGGGTACTAAATGAAAAACCGGGGGTGCTGATTCTATCGTTGAGGTCGGGATCGGCAAGAAGTGCTGGAGTTTTTGTATGAGACAACGAAATATGCATGAAATGTGGAAACATATTATTCAGTATATTGTAACCATGTAAATCCATCATGGGCGTATACGAGACGGGGGGGGGGGGGGGGCTGGGGGCTGCAAACCCCCCCCCCCCGAGGATTTTGAAATTGCCGATATTCGGGCAACAACCACCTCATAGTCAGGCAGCGAGGTGTCCGAATTTCTTCGTAATATTATTCGTGATGTACGTACCAGAATATGTAATTTCTGTCATTTTCATTATAGAAAGTGTCAAAATTAGAAACTGGAAAGTTGATACTCGGACCTGAAAAGGCGTCAGCCCCCCCCCCCCCCCCCCACCCTTGCAAAAATGTCCCCCAGTACGCCTATGAAACCATTGCCAAACTCGGTACACTTATACTTTTATAGACATATACTTAATTAGTGAAGTAAGGTATATAAGATATGGTTTGAAGGGGAAAAATGTAAAACGAAACTGCTCTGATGTATATGAATCAAAGAAGGCGCCATAATCTTAAGCTTAGCCAAATAAAGCTTTAATAGCTGCAGAAGGTTATTCAATGTCCCATCCTTGTCCTTGCGTTGTCTTGATGTATTGTCTCGTTCTGTGTGGTCTTGAATCGTCTGTCGTGTTATATCCTTTTATGCCTTTGTTTTATTTAAATGATATTCTGTTGTATTTATGTTACTGGGAACCTGAATTACATTTGATATCTTTTAAATATCTTTTTTGTTGTGTACCAATCATTGTTGATGACATGTAAATATTATGATTTTTGTCTTTGATTTAATAAAACATACAATTAAAAAAGAAAGAAAAAAAAAGCAAACAAAAAAACACTGCTTTCCAAGGTTTCCTCCACAATACAGCTAGCATTAGTACCGCTTATAAGGTAAATTCCACTTGTTTTAAAACCGAATTTATGTGCCAGATTTAGTATCATTCTTAATCGTTGGTTTTTCTATGCTCATATTGATTTTTTGGTAAACGGAAACTCTTTGTAAATTATTTGCTGTTATTGTGGAAATGAATGAAATGAAAAAATGAAGTAAAATAAAAAATAACTTGTGCCATGATTTGAATATTTTTCGAGTGGAAACTGAAAAATTAACCTGTAAATGGAGCTTAAAGTCAGTTATGAATAGACTACACACAGTGGCGTATCTAGGTATTCTGGCGCCCGCGGCAAACTATATCAAATCTGCGCCCCCTTCATGCCCAAACTCAGATTAATGAGCGTTTTTAATTTAGAAATGATGGCACTATACGCGAAAATAAGTTTTGATGCGCATAACCAGGGTTGTTAGCCCAAATTTGATGAATTATTGTATAAGCGAGGGAGCAACGCGACCGAGTGGCAGTTTTTTTTTTTTTTCTTTTCACCCCTCGAATTGAAATTTCTTATGTATTCTCCCCTTAGAAAAAAAAATTAAAGGGAATACAGTGACCTAGCAATAGATTTATGCGAGATTTATTTATAAATTTTGAACATTCCTATTCTGGGGGCGCAAATGAAATGAATGAAAACCCTGAAGAAATATATTTGAGGAATTTAGCAAGGCAATAGCAAGTCAAAGTGCTTTTGCACATCCCATCTGGGGGTGCAAAATTTAACGAGCTCCTGCTTTATGCAAAGTAACTAGAGTCAATTAATGGTTAACAAGTAACGACATTGTGGGAGCGAAATAGCTAGATCCTGAACATAATTATGCGAGGGATCAAAGCGACCGAGCTTTAGAAAATTTTCGCATTTCAAACCCTATAAAACACCATTTCTTACGCATTTTGTCCTTGACTGGGGCGCAAATAACCCTCAAAGACCACAAATTTTCTTGTATTCTTCCCCTTTTCTTTCTCTCTTTTGCGTTTTTACGCCCCTTCATGTGACGCCCTGGCACGTGCCACTGAGTGCATAGAGTTCAGTGGCACGTGCCCCCTCTGCCCCCCCCCCCCCGCAGATACGCCACTGGCTACACATAAATGATTTCAACCTGAAATTCATTTGACCGATTTTATTTCCTAAACATCTGCCTTGAAACAATCGTCTGGAAAGCAATTATGCATACGTCTCCCCCCCCCCCCCCCCATTATGTCGGCGCGCCCTCACGAAGCACTGTGTACGTGTTCCCCTATAGGTTCTTGCCGACGGCTGTTGGAGTCTGTAGTCGATATCGAGGTGAAAATTCTGGCTCACTTCGCACGCCTTCGATCCACTAGCGTATTCATGAAAAAAAAACTCATAACTGACATTTCAATCAATATGGAAAAGAAAAAAAATTCAAAGTAAATTGTCATAAAATTGCTTTCAAAACTTTTTAATTATGCTGGAAGACCTTATGAGTCTCCAGAGTTGGTCTGCCTAATGGCTATTAAGTTTTCATCCCGAGAAGTGTAAAATCTTGACTATTGGCACAAAATCTAACTGTGATAAAGATACAATTCAGAAATACTATTAAGGTCAGGGCTTTTCACGACATGATCTTGAAAATGTCCATTGCATGCGTGACTTGGGCGTCTGTGTAGATAATGTACTTTCTTTTGATAGCCACATTCAGAACATAATTATATTACCAAGGCAAACAGAGTTGTTGGTCTGATTAGACGTTCCTTTCTCTATTTAGATGACAGATGAGCACTAGCGTAGCTGAGGGGGGGGGGGCAGGGGGGCAGAGTGCCCCTGACAACTTTTCATCGATTTTTTTTTCATCGATTTTTTTTTTTTTTTTTTTTTGCTTGTCAGAGAATCATGGAGGAAAATATCTGATAACTCACCCCCCCCACTGATCGACTTTTTTGAGGGCTGGCGAAAAAAAAAATCGCTACCCCCCCCCCCCCCCCCAACTGAGCGAGTTTAGAGCGCTGGCGAGAGAAGAAAAATACGGGTCTCCCTTCAAGCAGAATTTGCCCCCCTTGTAAAAAAATCCTAGCTACGTACGCCACTGCAGATGAGCATATATTTTTAAGACTATTCAAAGCTCTTGTTCGGCCACATCTTGAGTACGCTCAATCTGTTTGGTGCCCTTGGAAATACAAGCATATTGACGTCTTGGAAAATGTGCAGAGAAGGGCCACTCGACTTCTTTGAAAGCTCTCAGCTACGAAGAAAGACTACGGAAACTGAAACTGCCTACCCTGGTTTATAGAAGCTCGAGGCGATATGATTGAGACCTTCAAAATGATAAAAATATATGATCCAAGTGTATAACGTCTCTTCTTGAGCTCAATATTTTCAGGACGAGGGGTAATAGTAAAAGAAGATCCAATAAAAGTATACGTAGTAATTTCTTTTCCATGAGAGTGGTAAATAATTATGTGCGCAGCCTTGCAGAGCCTGATAATGTCATACATTTTGAAAATAAACTAGATAGGTTCTGGCACGTTCTGGCACAATACTGAATTCAAATTCAAATACAGAGCAGCTTCCCCCCAGTCGTGCCGATACCGCCGGAGTCCTATCAGGCAACCAGGATGTGGACATACTAGCTAGAGGCATCACTATACCTGCGTCCAGAACTCAACCTTACCTTAAGTAATATTTCTAAAATTTTCTTGCTCGGTCGCATGGCGACCTCGCAAAACAACATTGTTAATTCATTTATGAAGCTAGGAAAATACTGGGGGCCACATATACGTGGGCCCAACAGAGTGAAATTTCTAGCACCATTCTTAGGTTATGCATAAGAATACAATCCGAAATATCCCGATTACTTACAAACCAGTTATAGAAACTGTCAATCAAAAACGAAATGAGGCCTAGGCGAAAAGCTATGAATGAATGTTGCCAATGAAATTATAGTAAAAGATTATCTTCATAGTTTACAAATCATGAGAAGATGGAAGGACATCCGTCCCCGTTTGACCCCCCCCCCCCCCCCCCCGAAGCAATGTCCAGATACGCCACTGCTTGGATCAAGAAAAAACTATGAACTGGTATACATTTTTATCTTGGTCTTGATCGTCAGTCATATAATCAGCAAGCTTGGACGACCCATCCCACAATGCAACATAGGACTGGTAATTGTTCGCTGATGTTCGATGCCGAATCGTACATGTAGATACACGTAGGCCAAGTGCACACTTGACGCAGCGAAATTTAGATCAGTTCGATAGTTGGAGCTTAATATGGCCGACGTGTACTAAACTTGGATTACCGGTGACAGATAGGCGTTTATTTCGCGAAGTTCTGCTTGGACGATACATTTCCCCGCATCTAGATACTTTTCTTGCCTCTTCCTTCTAGTTGAAGATAACAGCAATGTCGAAGCCAGATCAACTCCTTGTAATTAAACCTCCTACAGAACTCCGTTTCCGAGGTAAAAAATTATTTTTGAATTTGATTTTCGAGTTTTGAGTCTGACTTGACCCTCATCATGATCATGTCATCAATGATTGACATTGATTGGCATTGGCATTGGCATTGCCATTGGCATGGTCCATGGGTCAAATTATATTCACCCATGCCCATGGCATGTTTATGTTGAATAATGACTATTAATTAAGTTTATTTGGCGATATCATGAAATAGGCCCTCCCTTATTCATGTCATTCACTCCGCACACTAGCACTAGTATAGCATGTATAGATCTATTCTAGGTCTAGTCCACTCGTGTGTCTGAACCACTCAGCCCCACTTGAAACTATGCAGCTGCAACCTGCTGTAGTATATCCAGCCAAAATATCAAATCAAAATAGTGAAACTCAAAATATTACTTACCAGCAAGTTGTCTGTGAAAGTCCCTCTTGTTTGGTGACCAGCTAAACCAATGATTCAGGGAATGTGGAATTTTAAGCATCAAATTTTGTGTTCATTCTATTTTTCTGTTGAGACTGATTGATCCTTCTGTACTGCTGCCCTCTCTCTGTGGAGAGAGGAAATCTGCATTTGTTTACTGTGGCTGGCAGTAGTACAGCAGTAGAGGTCTGCCCTTATATGTTTTCACCATTACCATATTGGTTTGGGAGGACAAGGTTATATTATAACCTTGTTCATTGGATAAGTGGTCTAGTCAAGGATTGTAATTCCGAACAGATTGTATTAACTATTAGTTATACCGAACGTGTACAGTTAAGCTCCTAAAATGTGTTTTCATACGCGTAGGATTACGTGTACGAAAACCACACTATTGAAACAAAGGTTGTGTCTTTTTCCCATAGGTTTGTCACGTTCGGAAATACAGTATCTTTTTCAAGGGACCAAAACGCCGCGTCGTTGGGAAGGGGTTCACTCGGAAGGGAATATCGTACTATTAAATCTACGTTGTCTTTTTAAATTCCATCAACTTCTTTTTCTGTAGGACTTTGAGCATTCATTATGTAAGTTTGACAGATATTTGTTTGATATTTTATTTGCTATCGTTGATTTTCTGAAAAGTGTTCGGACACTGGATCAACCACCATACTAGTAGTATCGGCTCGCCAGTATCGATTTATTGCGTGCAATGCCAACGCTATCGCCTTCAATCATTCCCCCTCAGGCTCAGTCACTTCTCCAATGAACAAGGTTGTAATCATTTTATTTTATAATTTATAATAATTTTTTTACCTCGGAATATTATAACCTTGTTCATTGGATAAGTGGTTATAATTAGGCCTGAGTCATAACGGTTTTTTTTTGACCGGTGCCCGCCAGTGATTTTTCGGCGGAGACCGGCGGACCGATGAAATTTCATGTAAAAAATATGCGGTGCAAAAAAGCTGCATATAACGCGCCGCCCGCATCGGGAAAGTAGCATGTTGAAGAAGGAAAACATGAGAGATCTTAAAAGTACATAATATTTATATTACAAGTAGGCTTGAGTCGTAACGTTTTTTTTTTTGACCGGCGTCCGCTGGTGATTTTTTGGCGAGACCGGCAGACCGTTGAAATAAAGAAATACCGGTACATAAAGAAATTCAGTGTTAATGAAAGACTTTGAAAATCAACCAGTTTAAGAACTAAATTCCCTTATCTATATTAGAACTTTCTCATGATATTAAATTTCAAACCATTAATCAACCAAGTGGGACTATGGAAATAAGATTACCGAGCAGGATTTCTCAATTTTCTTGCTTGAATTTATCGGCCCATAACGTTATGATATTGTTGTATTCTCTATACGTGTATGGGCGCTGCCATCTTTCATCTGTTTGTTTGCAACTCGTAATTACTCCACTAGAGTTAGCCTGGAGTTAGCGCCATCTCGGGGCAAGGTGCGCAGAATCGTACCAGCAGCGCTCACACAGGTTTCAACAATAATATACGGGCCGATAAATTCAAGCAAGAAAATTGAGAACTCTTGCTCGGTGATCTTATTTCCATAGTCCCACTTGGTTGATTAAAGGATTGAAATTTAATATCATGTGAAAGTTTTAATATAAATAAGGAAATTTAGTTCTTAAAACTGGTTAATTTTCAAAGTCTTTGACACTGTGAATTTCTTATGTATTTCTTTATTTCATCGGTCAGCCGGTGTGCATGAAATTGCACCAGTGACCGGCTGCATCGGTCGGGCGCCGGTGGACCGACCGACTCGACTCAGGCCTAGTTATAATCAGTAACTTAAACATAACACGCAAGTGTACGTGTGCATACACACTGAATGATGGGGGACTTATTGATTAAGCCGTTTATTATAATTTAGTAATACTATTAGAACAGTCTGACAGAGTTGTTGGCATTCTCATGAAATAGGGACTTTAATTAGGGCATTATTGTTTGGGAAACCACCATTCACTCTGCACATGCATGACTAGACCGAAAATTCTGTCTCTCGTTCGTTAGCTCTTCACTTAGAGACAGAAACGGTCGTATCACTCTGCTGTGCAAACTGACTACACGCCGACGAGTAGCTGGAAAAATAGCAATAATTTGATTTTTCCTCATATATCTAGATCTACATATTATTATTGAATTGGTTAGGCCTAGGCTCTACTATTTAAGGAATCGGCTCAACTTACCAATTTGACTGAATAATCCGTTTAAAGCTCCTTTTTCAGGTAATTCAGGGTCCAAGGTATTCTCCGTTTGAAAATCTTGCAGCCGTATTCAAACTGTTATTAGTGTGTAAGTCAATGTGTATTCGGTTTGCACAGCAGAGTGATACGACCGTTTCTGTCTCTAAGTGAAGAGCTAACGAACGAGAGACAGAATTTTCGGTCTAATGCATGACATGACTATTATGAGCAGACATGGGCATGGCAGAACTGCCAGAAGATCTTCATTCTGTCACACGCAGGTGTCCTCAACAAACGAGTGTTTTCCTCAACCCCAATTTAGCTTGTAATAGTTCACCCCTAATTCACTTCTTACAGTAGCACTAGCAGTAGCAAGTATCAGTTCATTGACATTAGCCAGTTGGCATTGTTGGCATGCCAATAAAAAATTTAATCTGCACAAATTAATTGACCTGTTAACATTGCCCCCTAAATCATATTTATGTATGATGTGGGACCATAAGCTACACTCTTTGTTAATTCAGTGGTTTATTCAAATTTCTTTTAAATTCTTGATCAAACCGTAATACATAAAAAGTTGTGTTTAAAACAAGTCAAAAAATTAAACGCAAGTCCCAAATACACGATTCTGATTGGATGAAAATCAAGTTGCATTTAATTTTTTGAGCTGCATGTAATTGAAGCTTTTTATGTAAGATCTGGGTACTAATATCTTACTTTTTAAGAGTTAAATCATTGAGAAAATTATAGCAGACAAATGTTAATAAAACACATTTTCTAGTTGATATTGATGTCAATTTCAAATTATGTTTGACAAAGTAAAGGGTCCTTCCATGTAAGCTATGCATATATGCATATCTTGATTTGAAGCTGACTTAGATCTACAAAAGAAAAAGACACCTGGCACGAATGCGCAAATGCTTGCATGGTCCACTCGCATAGTCTCACAGCTCATATATTCTTTTGCTCTATATCATATACCCACATGTTGTGTGTCCAGACAGGTCACTTTTAAACGGTAATTAGAACAGCTTTTCATGCAAACTGTCATTAACCTTTCACAAGATATAAAATATTATGAATTTCAAACATCAAAAGATTTTAGTATTGCTTGATGCTTATTTTTCGTAAAATCAAACGGTAAAATTGAGGGGTTAATTTTTGTGAAGTGTCCGGACACTATACCCCTCCATCATACTTATCTGCAAAAGATCACTTAAATGGCAGTGCAAAACTTGTAATGATCGGGGAAATACAGGTACAACCATTTCCTGGGTAATTGTTAACCCTGGGTAATTGTCTACCTTGCTACTTCACATGATTGTTACGGGAAAAATTATAATAATAATCTAGATTTTTCAATGAGTATTTTTTTGTAAAAGTTTATAGTACTTAGTCTGTCTTATGTTGTTTACAGTTTGATCATTCAACTACTTTTGTTTTATTGTTCGTCTCAGGTCCATTCACAGATGTTGTCACATCTGAACTGACACTATCAAATCCATCTGACAAAATCCTCTGCTTTAAAATAAAGACAACAGCACCAAGAAGGTACTGTGTGAGGCCAAACAGCGGAGTCATGATCCCCAATCAAAATGTCACTGTTTCAGGTAGGTATGATGGAATTTAGAAAATAAGAAAAGGGAGAAGTTGAAGGAATTTTAAGGAGAGAGAGAGAGAGAAAGATATTAAGAAATAAAACAAAACATTTATGACCAAAGAGTTGATGTAATTTACACATTTCAAATAAATAATTTGAATATTACTCATCATTATTGTAAGACTCTACCCAGTGGTTTAGCCAGCCGGGCGTCTGGGCGTCTTTTGAACGCCCATTTCTTCTGGAAGACGCCCAGCAAAATTTGCAAGACGCCTTGATCAAAATCATTTGATGGACGCCCTTTTAATAGTTAAAGATCAATTTGCAAGACGCCTTTTAAAAATCATTTGATGGACGCCCTTTCAGTTTTTGTAAAGATGTTTTGTATTCACGATAATTTATATCCTCGGCTTCTCAGCAGAAGTCGAAGTCGTAAACGCTCCCGCAAACAAGTATCGTACGTGCGTACGGGTCTAGGTTGTAGCTACTTAGTCTTTGCGCGACACCTTTTGTGAAAATTTTCTTTCCGAAAGGCATTATCACTGTTACAATGAGAGGTCTAAAAATTATCATCATCCGTGTAATGAGACTATCGCTAGATCTACGACCGGATACACCACACAGAGAAATTGTTCCTTACCACATTAAGTCCATAGTCACCTCAAAAAATCAATCTGTAAAGCCAAAGCCTGCCTCAAAAATACGGAATTAGTGCCATTTTTTAAAGTCACGCGGCGCTTAAGTCGGGTTGTGAGGAACAGAGTCACCGAAAACGCGCTAAAACTCAAAAAATCGGTGGATTTATGACGGGGTTCTTTACTTATCGCGCGAGATTGATGCTCATCAAGTGAAATGGTATCCGCGTAAAACAAATTGGAAAAGAAAAATCGCCCGGAACTGTGCGCATTCAGTGTATTTATGTACGTACGTACATATACGCAGTGGCGGATTTAGGGGGGGGGGCAATCCCGGCCCGTGCCCCCCCCCTTTTTGGTCGACATTATTACAGTGTTAACTTGTGGTAAAGTAATACTTACATTAATACATGTTTAATGAAAACTTACATTCATGTAGGGAAAACAAATCATCAGAATGTGTAACTTCAACATGTTTTTACCTTAAACACTGAGGGGATAATTCCAGCAAGCTAGGAGTAAACAAGCAAGGAAACAGTGTCTTTTTAGACAGAAATAATGAAAAATTTCCAGCGGAAAGGGGGCGCTGCCCCCTTTTACCCCCGCCGGGGGCGCTGCCCCCTGGACCCCCTGAATGGCTCGCTGCGCTCGCCCAATTTTTTGGACACCCTGCTTTTTAATTTGGACACCCAATTTTAGAATCCTGGCTAAAGCCCTGACTCTACCTACATGAAGATTAAGCTTTCGAAATATACATGTAGGTCATCATACTAAAACAATTTGCATCCCTTCTGGACAGTATGTTTTTTCGGTGACACGACATTTGCTCCTGTGACATTTGCTCCTCCATCCATATCTCGAAAGGTCAAAGGTTAAGGTCAAGGTCATGACTTGTTTTTTGTTAAGGATAATGTGAAGATTAAGATTAGGGTTAAGGTTTGGGTTAGGTTTGGGTTTAGGATTAACATGGCAAAGTTAAACTGGAGCAATTGTCGCAGGAGCAAATGTCATGGAACCGTTTTTTTCGCCACTAGGCAGAGCTCTACACAAACGGGTTGTGTACACACAAACTCCTGAAAATTCACTCGGTGACTCTTGGCCCCCCAATTAACTAAATGTTTACATTGGTCTTTTGCTTGGACACTCATCTGTAAACTAACTGTGGACCCCCAAAACAAAACTTAATGGCCAGAATTCACAAAGGTGGTTTAGACTTTAATAGATCATGGTTTATGCAGATTTTGTGGTATACATTGTATTAAAGTGCGCTTGATTTTGCATGTACACTTAGAAAGATTCAATAATGAACGCGCGTGATTGGCAAAAAGTGCCAAATCCACGCCAGTTGCCATAGTTTAGACCATGGTTTATGTAAATTTACACACAGTTTGTTTAAATTAGTTTACATAAACCATGGTCTAAACCTTGGCAACTAGTGTGAATTTGGTGCCTTTGCCAATCATGCACGTTCATGATTGGAACCTTTTTAAGTGTATGCGCTAAATCAAGCGCACTTATACCACGAAATCTGAATAAACCATGGTCTAAATTTAAACCACTTTTGTGAATTCCGGCCAATGTGGAACCCTGCATTGGGTTTCATTAAGCTATACATTTTGTCTGTAGACATTTTCCTGTGATAATCACCTGTACATGTAATCCGTTGTTTACTGGAACCAGGGGGGCGTTTCATGAAAGGACTTGTCAGATATTTTATCCGACAAATTTGCTCTCAGCCAATCAGATGCAAGGATTTCAGTAGCTTATAACAGTTGTCGGATAAAAATCACTGACAAAATGCTTGATGAAATGCTCCCCAGGTGGTCCCTGTATTAAGCATATGAGAATTTGTCAATTCAGTAGTCAATGGGTTAACAGCAGGGCCCTGTTTCATAGAACTTGTCATCAATGACAAGTTGCAATAACTGTTAAAAGGTACTGAAATCCTTGCATCTGATTGGCTGAGAGCAAATTTGTCGGTAAAAATCACCGACAAGACACTTGATGAAATGCCCCCCTGGTGTAGAATAATGTAACTGTCAAACAGAGAATGTTGACTAGAATTTACATTTAGCTAGGAAATTGTTTAGTTAACTTTCCACATTGCAAAAACTTTGTTTGAAAATGTATAAATATGCATCAAATACCAGGTACTAAATGGGTAGCTACATGTAGTAGGATGAGAATGCCATTGTGGCTTGAATAGCATACATGTATGCGCATCGGTGAAATAGTTACCAGGGAGGTGTTTCATAAAGCTGTTCGTAAAGTTACGAACGACTTTACGCACGACTGGTACCTGTTCTTGGGCACTAATCAGATTCTCAATCATTTTGATTCCCATCAGCTAAAGTTGAAATCCGATATTTGTGGATTAAAATTCTTGCTGTTAAACACGCATCCAAATGCAAAGTTTATTATTTGTTAAAATTGATTAGGGTTATTGGAAATTCAGTCCCACATGTTAAAACACCAGGGAAAACCTAGATTTGGAGTACCTGTTTTTGTCGAGTCCTGTATACTGTTGAGGGTTTTGATCAGTTACTTGATTGGAAAGGCACTATATAAAAGACAGTTATTATTATTATTATTACCTGTTGAATATGTGTCATGTAATACTGAATGATATTTGTTCCCTTTTCCCTTTTTCTGCTGTAGTAATGCTACAACCCTTCGAGTTTGATCCAAATGAGAAGAACAAGCACAAATTCATGGTTCAGTCAATTGTCATACCAAAGGCAGATATTGACTTGGAAGCAGTGGTATGTATTAGCTCTACCTTTCACTACAAGGGTTATTCATATCCAAGGTTTCTGATTATTGAAAAAAGGATTTGTTTGAATCAAATCAAACAAAATGAATTGTTTTAAATCACAGAGAGTTCTTTTTATTAATTATGTTTTAAACCAGGAATTTGATTTTACTTGCCAACAATGTATTTATCATGATGTGCATTATTTCTTGAAAAGCAGTGTATTGACTCTAGTGAGATTTTATTTATTTCTTTGACAGTTCATATAGTGGAAAGTATTTTTAAATTATGAATTAAAGGCCTATTGGCTCTCAGGTTTCTGAACTGTTAAATAAAATGTGTCAACTAGTGCAGTTAAATTTTTAAAAAAGTTTGTGTTGCTGGAATATTTCCTCTAACATTTTTGTTGTGATTTTTGTTTTAATTGATGTCTGTGTCCTTTGTTTGCGTAACTTTAGTGTTTAAAAGCAGAGTCCATCCTGGCATTTCTTTTGAGACATTGCAACATGTTTGTTGTGACCTTCTTTTTTTTTTCCTCTCTCTCTGCAGTGGAAATCATCAGATACAGCTAATGTAATGGACACCAAACTAAAATGTGTTTTTGAATGGCCAGCCAACCAAGCTCCTGCTGCACCTGGCTCTCCAGAAAAGGTACAAAAATCTGTTTTTTCCTTTTTATCCATACTTATTTTCCTTAAAGGTAGTGTTCAGTAGTGGGAAAGAGGGCGCTTTGGAGATTTAATTCTTTGGCAGCTGGAATGAAAATTACACCATGTATTGATGTAAAATGATTAATTTCAAACATAGGTGACATATTGTTTGAAAAAAGTTGGTTCAGAAATGGCTAAAATATTAAAGAAATAAACATTGAATTTTGTATGTGGGCATTATACTTTACTCACACACGTGTCAAATCAATGAGATTTCCGTTTACGCGACATGTGTACGAAACGCTGTGCACCCCTGTGTGGGGAACGGTCTGCGTGAGTGGCCCTAGCCTAGTGCAGAAGATAACAGTTGATACATGTATGTGATCATTTCAATTATTTTACTGAAAGTCACTGGAAATCATTAGTGGAATACCAGATGATCTCATGCATGTATCTTTTTTATGCAAGCCGGACAATACAAGACAATTTGTAATCTCTTTCAAGCCAGTTTTCTTTTTGCTACCACTACTGCACAATACCTTTAAAGTCTTCTCAACTTGTGTATTACCCCCCCCCCCCCCCATACATATCTTTCCATCCCTTTGTCATTTTTTGATTTCTTATGTGTCATTGTCCACAATCCTAAGTTATATACATGTGTCTCTTGAAATTTGCATTGCACCATGTCTTATTTTTCATTCAGGTATTTTATCAAATTATATAGAATATTAGAAATATTGCGAGGTGGGTAGCTACTTAGGGAATTATGAAACGCCAACCAAATAGACGCGAGTCGATTTATTTGATGAATTAACTCTACCTGATAATGAAAATAATTTTGGCACATCTTCAAGAAATATGAACCACTAACGAAACAGATAAAACTTGTCCACAAACCACTCATTTTTGGCATCAAATGACCATCTTATTTGCGTCTCATATATTACATCTATTCTTACCAAACTGCCGAACGAGACAAGTATGGTCGGTTTGGTTGGGTTTGGGAGTGCCATGTTTGGCGAACTTTGGTTTGGTTCGGCGGTTTGGTAACGGCACTACTCGCTTACCTGTGTGTTATGAACAACTCTTTAGTGATTTCATGCAAATCTGTTCCATGCAGGTCGATCCTGCTACAGCAGAGAGCAAACCAATAAAGCCTGCAGTTCCCTCGATGGGAGAGGAGAAGTTAGAACCAAGGGATTTAGATACAATCATCCAGGAGTGCAAACAACTCAGGAGAGAGGTTGGCAGCTTACGAGCAGAAAACACACAACTAAGGGTGAGAAATATCTGCATTATATTTGGAATGGAAACATTCCCTCTCATGTTTTGTGGTTTGAAAATACTGTAAGTTCAGAGTTTTAGACTTACCGTTATTTTAAAAGTATGTACAGTGAAACCACCTTTACCTACCAATATTGTAGCAAAAGTGCAGTTTGATTTAAAAAAATGCAAAGTACATGTACTTATTATTAATCTTCCATATTGAATATGAATACTTGTGCATGAGAAATATAAATATGTATGTATATAAGGAATTAAAACTGGTATGGAGAGATTTTCCCGTATGTGGAAGCAAAAGTGATCTAGTCGACTGTTTGGTTTCCTCAAAGTTTCCTGAGAGTAGTTTCATTTGTGATAGTATAGTATAGTTTTTATTTATTGGTCCAATTAATGTATTCAACATGGATATTTGTTTTGCTCACAGAAAATGGCTTACATATAACATTCACATAACAGAACAATAATAAATATGACATTGGTGACATAATGGCATATTAAATTCATAAAATAGTATTGCATATACATGTATCATTTGGTTATAGTTATAATGGCTTGCTTCCCTTTAATATGAAATATCTAATCTATTTTCTGAAATATTTCGAATTATCATATTGCTATTCATAGAAATTGAAATATATGTATAATCAAATAGAAATTACTCCCCTAGTTATTATTCTTTGAAACATACTTATAATATCTGATTATAACCTATTTTCACAACAAAATTACAATAACATGACGTACATTTGATCAACGTATGGGCATAGTTTTTATTATTCCCTGAAGCATTATTGTGCTTGGTTAAATGCCCTGATTGACTACGGAATGAAAGTGTTTGTGAACCGCTGTGTCCTACACAGAAACTCATAGAATGAAAATAAAGGATGATTCGGATTTGTTGTAATTTCTTTAGCCTTTTGGAGAATTCTCTTATCACATTCTGTCTTTAGGTCTCTCTTTACTCTGGTGATTTTTCCCACTTGTTTAGCTATTTTTCCAGTCTTCCCAGGTCTTTCTTTCTACAGCCTGCATACCATATAATACAGTTGAATAAAGTAACACTCTGCACTATTGATACATAAAACAAATTTAGTATCGTCCTATCTACATGGAAGGAGATCATTTTCTGTAGAAAATACATTCTTTGCTATGTTTTTCCTACTGTAGCATTACATTGCTCTGTCCATGATAACTTGTCATCAATTACTGTACCTAGGTAGTTATATTTTTATACAATGTTGATGTCTCCACCTTTCAGCTGAATTGGTTCCATACAGGAGCCTCTTGCCTTACTAAAATAAAAAATCATCTCTTTCGTCTTTTTGGCATTCAATTGCAGGAAATTATCATTACACCACTCTGAAAAATGTACCAACTCATTTCTGTAATTCTGTTCTCCTCTCCTTGGTTTATAAAGCCAATTATAACCGTATCGTCTGCATATTTTAAGATGATTAAGTCATCGTTTACTGATTTACAATCTTTCGTATATAAAATAAAAAGGAGTGCCGAGAGGACACACCCCTGAGGAGAAACGGTCTTCATGGTAGTTTGTTGGGATAATTGGTCTTGTACCTTCACTCTTTGGGTTCTATTGGAAAGAAAAATCCGTAATCCATAAAATCAAAGACGGCTTCACATTGATCTCTCTCAATTTCTCAATCATGACATGTACTTTTATTGTGTTAAAGGCAGAGGAGAAATCAATGAAAGAAACCCTTGCGTAATGACCTAATTTGTCAGTATGTTGTGCAATCATGTGTATCAGGGTAACCACAGCATCGTTTACAGATTTCTTGGGCTGATATGCAAACTGTAAATTATCAGTGAGACTAGATACAGAAGGAAGAAGGTTTTGCATGATTAATCCCTGCAAACATTTCATTACAACATAAGTTAAAGCTACCAGTCTGTAGTCATTTAATTGTGATGCTCTTTGTGTCTTTGCTACTGGAATTACGATCGCTCACTTCCAGTATTTCGGAATCACCTTCTCCTCTGATGTTGAGAACAAGATCATTGTGTTTGAATTATAGTTGCTTCACAGGCATTAAAAGGATTCGGTAACTTTGTGGAGGCTTGATTTAATAAATTGTTGAATTTTGATAGCTGTCTTGTATAATGATGTTCAGAAGGATAAATAAATAGCCAAGCATAGAAAGGTTTTCAAATATATAATGCTATTATTAAGATATCTGTGACTGAATACTCCCATTTACGAAAGCGTATGGCCATACGCTTTAGTCTAACACTGAGTCTATGGGGGAAAATGAGTCTGGCATTTCCGGTCACTTACATATGTTTACTTTTGTGAAGCACATGATGATTTTGAAGTGCTTTTTTTTTCCTGGGCTTCATTTTTACACCATATTACATACACTGATAGCATGTAAGGCCAGGCAGCTCAGATTTTATCGAGCCTCTACAAAGTTACCAAATCACTTTAAAGGGAAAGTCCACCTGGTATTCAGTTGATGTGAATAAATAAAGAAAAATGGGAGAAACAGATTAGTGAAAGTTTGATCGAAATCCGATAAATAAGAAAGTTATGAATTTTTAAAATTGTACCCAGTAATCAGTCAAACGCAAATTGGCAACTCTGTAAAGAACATGTATCTTGTGAGCTCCTCTCCCATATGCTCAGTACAGAAAATTTCTTAAATTTTCGTTTTCTTAGTTTCTGATGAAGGAATATATTTGTTTCATACAGGTATTGTGTAAAAACAAATGAGCAATGATTATATCTAAGGTGCATGTATGATCTAATATTTTCTTAAGAGAAAATGGAAATCTATGATTTTTTTTGGTAGATGGCAATTGGGAGAGGAGCTTGCAAGATATGTCATGGAGTTGCCAATTTGTTTTTGATTGATTACAAATTTGAAAATTCATAACTTCCTTATTTCTTATCGGATTTTGCTCAAACCTTCACTGATCTATTTCTTTAATTTTTCTACCTCTTTTAAAACCAATTTGTAGTGAGGGTGGACTTTCCCCTTAATGAAATAGACATCCCAAAATGTATATCTGTTGAAAAAATACAATGTCTTAAGCGCTTTTCTGTTTAATTATAGACGGAAGGCGTCAGGCAGCGAAGAGTAGAAGGAGGACAACCCATGAAAGCAGTATCGCCCACGGTCACAGAGACGAAACCCATGCTGCCTTCCACTATGATCATCCTGGCAATCTTCATCCTGGGTTTTCTCATTGGTAAATATGTCTTCTGAGGCAGGTCAGAGGTCAACATGTACAAAGCTGCGTGGATGGTGATGGGAAAGAGAAAACATAGTGTAAAATTATATCGCATAAAATGAAAAACTGTCACTTTTGTTAATATGAATAAAGAAGTGCATAAATAGTGATATCTTTTCCGATGGTAAGTTTATCGGTCTCCCTGTGTTAGATCTGTGAAGTCTATCATGAGTGGAGGTGTGGGGTTATTTTTTTTTTTCACTATTATTTATTGCTATCTAGATATTTCTTTTGTCAAAATCTCGTCAATTGTGCAAGATCTTTATGAGAATTTGACTGGAAATTATTCTGAAAACATTAAGAAAGAACTCAGACTGGAAGATTTATCATCTTGGAATGTATTCAGTTGTAATCTAGAGACACTGAGATGGGAATGTTCATGGTCATTTCAACACACACTGCATTCGAAAAGAATATTTGGAATCCTATAATGACATAAGGAATTATTGTCATTTTATCTTTAGCGTACACATGTACATGTAGGTCACAAAAATAATCAGTTTCTGATTTGACAAACTTAATAATGTGGGATGCTGGGTTAGATTTGTACTGATCAATTCAAATAAGGTGAATCTGAAATTGCATTGTACTCCAATGGTGATGTATGATGCCGAGTATTTGCTACAGTTTGTGTTCTATATAATTATAAATGTATGTTTCTCATTCATATGCTAACAAATGTAAAAGTAATCACTTCTTCCTTCATATTCGATTTATCACTAACTCAAAATATCTGCACAATGCAACATTACATAGTCAATATTCAAAAATATTTTACTTGTTTATATTGTTCATACATGGATTGTACATGTATCTAAATTTCTCTTTTTACATCGTCACTATTTGAGAAATAAAGAAAGCTTTTGTTTCACTCTTAAGAAACCTGGATATTTGATGATGATTGATTACATTACATGTATTACGCAGTATGATTTGCAGGGCCATCAGTATTAATGCTAATGATGCTATCCTGGGTAAAAAAACCCCAACATATTGATATTATTATTATCATCATCATTATGATCTAATTATAAACTGGAGAGTGTATCTCAGCTATACCCTTCCTGCCATAACCATGGGTACAAAAATCCCTTTGCAATGGCTTCAAAGACTTATGTTCCATTTCCAAAATATCTACTCTGAGGAATCTAGTTCTGAGAGGAGGACTGAATTATATGAATTTCCCTTAAGTTATAAGTATGCAGAAATAGGAAATACTATTTTCAAGGGAATCAAACACAATTTTTTCAATGATTAGACATAACATGTGTTTGTGCTAATAAAAGAAAAAAGAAGACTAGTAAGAATTGTCAAGTGGAAATTTGATAAAGTGATTCTAGAAGTGAAACTTGGAAGAAATGCTGGACAGCAAAAAGTTGAGAGATCAGGGAACTGCACATACTAACTGCCCAGTATAGAGTCTTTGAATCTGGAGTAAGTACAAGAAAAGTACACAAATTGGAAGCCTATGCCAAGGTTGATGTTTGATTGTCCAGTATTCAAGGAGTAAAGTCAGTTTAATTATCTTCAAAGTATGTGAAGGTTGTCATCCCTTTTTCGAATGACTGTTCAAATGATCTCAATACTACAATGTTACCTGCACAAAGAAAGGTAGGTAGGTAGTAGTGGTAATACAACACTTTACTTGTACATGTATGATTTGACTGTAGCATAGGTTATATACAACACGATGTACAGCTGATCAGATGGGGCTATTTTTTTCCTGTTATTTATCATTCTTTGCTATAGACTTGTTTATCTGCTATATTGCAAAGTATTATACATGTACATCACTATTATGATAAATATTACAAGCAGAAGACATGCAATGGTTTGGATATAACACAAAATGTGACATATTCAGCGTTCACTCTGAATACTGGTAGTAGTCAGTTGTATCATAAAAAATGAAGAAAAAAAATGAAAAAAAGATTTGTATATTATTGCTATGTACATATATACATGTATTGCCCATTACTGAAGAGGTGTGTAGGTTTGATTAGACCAATTATGATTGCTGTTATCAAAACGTACCAAAAATCCCCATGTGGTTCATCACAGCTTCAACCTTCTCAAATAGCTTGTGTGCACCTAGCCATGGGGGCTGTACAGAGACAACTTGGTTGTTTTCATATTATTTCATTCGTCATTGTCTATGTTAGTTGTTACCGTCTGTCCAAAAGTTCTTCTTTTTGTATTTTTTCTCGTTTTTTTTGTGTCTCAAGAAGAGTCCTCTTATGTGACAATTGTATGATTTTTATCTGTATGTGATATATAACGTTATTGAAGCAGCATTTTCCAATGTATGAAGAGATGATGCATATTATTTCATGTAGTTTATCTTTACAATTACATCTTCATGATGGTAAAACATTGTCTGTTTGGAGCCAGAAGGGCGTTAACACTGTGTTTAAAGCATATGAGTTATGCCCTTCTGGCTCTAAACAGATGACGTGTCTAAGTCAGACTGTAGGTAGTAACTTTATACTGTTATTATTTAAACATCCAGAACAATACAATAAGATGCCATGTAAGTTCTGAGAAAGATGGGCTATTTTATTCTTTTGATGTACAATCTCAAATCACCTGCATTCAGAGTTATAGCTTCTTGAATTAGCTTTTAACTCATACAGTGGAAACTCGCTATAAAGAGCTCCGATATAAGGAGATTCCTGATATAACAAGGAAATTTTGCTGCTCGCAGGTCTTTATTTTCTTTTGTTTTTTTTACCCTGATATATAAGGAGATTCCTGATATAACAAAGGTAATTTTCATGGTCCCAAGGTCCTCGTTATAGTGAGTTTCCATTGTAAATGGAACAAAATTTTCTGGGTATTTATCCACTATTAATGTCTACATATGTAGCTGTACATGCTGTGTGTAAGTCCTGTTTGTTGAAATCCATAATACATTATCAATTTTAGTTCAGAGAGCTTATGTGTCCATGAATATTATAGAGTATCTAGGTAGCACATATATATTGAGTTATACTTATAACCCTAAAACTTTTTGGTTCATTGTAATTAAATAGTTTACAATTTATATTCAATTTTTTTTTTAACAAGCCATTAATAATTACCCAGTCAGTTTACAATGTAACACTGCATAGGGATATCTGTTCTAATGTTAGCCTATTTTTGAATTATTTGAAATAATGTTACCCATTACTTTAATGGTGCAGTCTACAAATGATGCACTGTATTGACCTATTGCTATTATTTTGAAGATAATTGTAAGTTGGAGCTTCTGGGCAATATTATTTCAATTCCTTTTCGTATGCTTGGTATGAATTAACCAGTGGAAATTTTAGATGTATGAAACCGTTATTTTCCGCATTGTTTAGGATTTCCTGTGTCTATTTAAAAATGTTATGTAATGACATTTACTATTCTCTTAAAGACATTTAATGTTAATTGGTGAGATAATGTAGGGAAAAAAGACAGGTATTTGAAATTTCCTAAAAAACAGTAATTTGTATGTAGTTTATGTAATATACAAATAGTCATCATAGACGAAGAAGTCATGTTGTAGCTCATTCAAATGTGTTAATGAGATTTAACACAATCTGTACATTTGAAATTTGAAATCTAATTCTATTCAAGTTCATAATTATGTAGCTATTATCCCTAAGGCAAAACCAGTCCTTAGCTAAGAAAAGAGAAAGATTAAACATATAACTAGCGTACATGTATGAAGTCTTCTGGGTCTGAATCAAGCATATCACTGTTGACAATTCCCATATTCCTTTTCATTTTGTTCCGTGATTTCTCACCTAAAGTAGTTATAGTGTAGTGGTACTGCCCATGAATATCGTATGAAAATAAAGCAATCAATTCTCTTGTAAAATTCCAGATAAACTTGTGCCTGTTGATGTTGGTGTTATTATTTATAAGAGGTACACATAATATCAGTTGGGAGAGGGTGGGAGAGGGTGCAGGAACTCCAACAGAGAGCCAGTCAGGTTATGAAATACAGATCAAAGTCGAGAGAGAGAAAGAGAGAGATGTAGGGAGAGAGAGAGTGGGTGTGTGGGTGCGTGTGTGTGTGCTCTTGTGCGCTCATTTAAAGCGATGACATAGGCATGAACTTTACATTCAAACCGATGACCTTGGCAGATAGACCCAAATTACATGCTTTTGCATATAGGGGTAGGTCATCAGATAGTGTTACTATAACAAGTCCTCGGTTGTATAGCAAAATTTCAGAATTTCAGACGGGTCATCGTTTATGCGGTAAAATTCTATACACACAGGTCATCGGTTACGCGGTAAAATTTTAGGTTGTAAAAAATGTCATCGGTTAGTATGCGTGCACATGTGCGTGTGTGTGTGTGTGTGTGTGTGTGTGTGTGTGGAAAGAGAGAGAGAGGTAAGTGTACTCATTCACTTCTTCAAATAGTTATTTGTTGCCTCACGCAACGATTACAAAAGATGTTTTTGAAAACTACCCACACTTCCATGTTGAAGAAAGTTATACACATATTATATCCCGTTCTTCATCAGTTGTGGAAAGTGTGGCAAAATATACTTCCACAATAGCGTCCTTGTTTTCGACTTAAAGGTATAACGCTGATAGGACTTCCTCGTGAGTTGTTATATTTCTTTGAGGTATTGTTTGCTAAATGACACATTTCACTATCTTTGTGTCTTTCATTTTCGTTTTATAGCTTCCTTGTATAACCACATAAAATGTTCAGATTAAAAATGGATTGAAAATCGAATGTGAAAACATGACTCACGTGACACTCCTGAGTGATTCATCATTTTATTATTGATGAAGTTCTAATTTGCTTTGTAATGATGCCTTGTCGTCTTTTTCACTGAAATCCACATTCGGTACAAAGGAATTTTATCTTAGTTTTCCGGGCATTATGTAAATTCCAGCATAAGTTATGTCCTCGTTTATTCCTCTTCTGAAAGTTATTGTAGTTGAGCTTTCACCGAATAACTTCACTTATATCAGTTTCTGCTCATCGAATTCAAGTTAATGATACTAGATACCGGGTAGACTATCAAATGTTTATACGGGAGTAATCTGCTTCAATACGATCATCGTTGTTTAAACATTAAATGATATGTATAGAATAATGGGTAACGTCCAAACAATCGAGTTTATTTTGTACTGTAACTACACGTTCTTGTGATATTGCAGTTCATTTTCTGTTTCATCTTTCCGATCCTACATTAGCCATTTGAATGAATACAAGTAATTAAATTTATGATTTCAGTACATTTCTGGAGAAGCATTGGTGAGGTCGAAGCAAGCGTCAGCGGGTTTCACGTAAATGGTAGAGAGACGTTGACCAGGTTGCATCATACTCCAGATAGGAGGTACCATCTCATATTGTGGTTCTTGGTTCATCGGTGTTTCGGGTCGCTCGGGACAATCTTCAGCATCTGAAAGCTGAAAATTCTCGTCATTGTCGTCATCAAACATTTCAGATGCGCTGCATTCGCCGTCATCGTCCTCGTGCTGGTCAAAGTTGGAAGGAGAACAATCGTTGTCACCGATGTCGTTTGAGGATATCCTGGAAGATGGCCGGTAGCGCATTGACCGCCTCGTACGGGATCGTAAGGTGGGAGGATTAGAATTTAAGTCCGTTAGGTACACTGGACCTTGGTCATATAATTTGAGCTCCAAGGAAATTTCATCAGCCTGTACAGTGTCGTCGTCGCCATCGTCATCGAATATAACATCGTCTTCGTTTTTACAAAGTGATGACGACGTTGCGCCCTTTGATGATGCTTGTGAAGGTGTATTAGGGTTGCTGAGGTTTTGTCGACATTGACCAGAATTAATATATCGACGGGATGCCTTGGCTAAGTTAGCTGATCAGACGACAAAGCAAAACAAAAAAGATAAGAAAGAAAGAAGGGGAGAAAATTAAGAAGGAGAAGAAAAAGATTAAGAAGAAGAACATAGAAGAAAATAGAGGCAAAAGATGATGATAATGAAGAAGAAGAAATGTTTTGAGACTGACAAAATGAAAAAAAAAAAGAGAGAGAAGAAAGAAAAACAGATTTGTAGCTTCACAATTCAATGCTCTCTGAACATCCCTTCTCTGTCGTCAAAGAAGTGGAAAAGGTTGCTTGATTGGAAGGGGAGTGAGGTGGGTACCATTAT
Organism: Heliocidaris tuberculata; assembly: GCA_025618425.1. Classification (NCBI taxonomy): domain Eukaryota; kingdom Metazoa; phylum Echinodermata; class Echinoidea; order Camarodonta; family Echinometridae; genus Heliocidaris; species Heliocidaris tuberculata. The sequence continues at coordinate 33,361,890 of CM046845.1, read as the reverse complement.
ATACTGACAGTTATCGGGATATATATTGTAGGGCGGGTCAGTATATGGGGTCGGGCTAATTCGGCACTAGGGCCGCGAATTCGGCACTGCGCGGTGACTATGTTTCAAGAGTTGAAGTCCATATATATATATATATATATATATATATATATATATATATATATATATATATGTGTGTATATAATTTCAGCTTGAGGGCCAGTCAGTCTGTGAGTGCGTGTTAATATGCAAGAGGGCCCGCCTTGTCGAATTCTGAGGGTCCCGTAACACAAAGCTTAGCGTTTGATCGTACGATTTATTTTTGCGATTGATTGCAGTTAATGATCAACAATTGATCGCAAAAATCCATCGTACAATCAATTGCTATAAGCTTTGTGTTACAGGGCCCAAATAAAACTAATGTAGATCTAGAAGCCGCTGCCTTCAGCCGATTTCAATATTGAGAAATTGTTTTCAAATCTCCCCATCGGACGCTTCTCGTGAGAACATGATAATTATGAAAGATATAAATAACATCTTACATCTACCAAATATAATAACCTCAACTAGACTTTGCTTTTTGTCGTGACAGCAGTTTAACGTAGGCCACCCCCACCCCGGGAGGATATATCGAAAGTGTCGTGAGATAGTACGCTTTAAAAAATGTGACTTGCGTCCGACTCAATATATTCCAAAATATCTTTCAACAGTAAGGCCTATAAGGTCTTATTTACCTTCGAACTCATCAATCGCTTCAATCTCCAAGGATTCTCCTAGTTTGGAGATCTTTGATGTCCGCTTCATGACCGAGATCGAAAGAGGGTCGTCAGAATGCAACCACGCCATTTTGACATTCGTTGGTTGTTGAAATGGTTGATGAATCAGGCGAGCCATGTCGGTAAAATGCTTCTTAAGACGGCTCTTTATTGATTTTGAAACAGGCATTGGCGAGGATTGCTGATCGTACATTTCGAAAAATATTTTTGATAGAACCTGACTGGCAGGAATTTATGTTCCCCCGATACCAGGGACATTAATAAGCCTAACCATGGTAGGTGACTCTGAAACAAGTTACCTATCAATAATGATCGAGGCCTTGTTACTAGAGACCGAAAAAAATATCAAACTTAGTGATGAAACACGTTACACAATGGAAAAGCGCGTATTAAAAGACAATCACCAACGCGCATTGATTGTGTCGTCATAATCCTAGCGCTCCGGGGACTTTCTACGCTGCGTTGACTTTCAAATCGTTTGTTTGGTAAAATGTATCACACGAACTCTGGGCTTTGGCTTGTATAAAGATGCTCTTTTGTGCTCCAATACCTGGTTTCAATATGTGACTTCTTTCTTCTTCTTCGAATTCAGAATACTCAACGTTCCGTCTGGAACCAAACGAGGATTAATTTCATATATGTAATTTCATACATGCATGCTATACAGTACATTCGTATTTTTTAAATATTTCTGTGCGACTCGGTTTAAACTTGTGTACCGGTACCTTGTATGTACGGTAATAAAAACAAAGATTTTTAAAAAGAGAAAAGATGTGACACATCTCCATTTCAGGATTTCATATGATCCTCTATTTTTAAGAAAACAAGATCTTTTATGCCTTTATGCAATTTTACACTAATTAAATGTAAGTGGTTACGTTTTGCAAATAATTGCTTGAGGAAGAGAGAGGACATATAAGAAGAAGATGAAGAGGAAGAGGAAGAAGAATGAGGAGGAGAAAGGGAAGGAGAAAGAGGAGGTGGAGAAGGAGGAGAAAGAGAAGGAAGAGGAGAAAGGAAAAAGAGAAGCAGGAGAAAGAGGAGAAAGAGAGGAAGGAGGAGAAAAAGAAAGAGGAAGAGGAGAAAGGAGAAAAGAAGAAAGAGGAGAAAGAGGAGAAAGAGAAGCAGGAGGAAGAGAAGCTGGAGGAAGAGGAGGAAAAGGAGAGAGGAGAAAGAGAAGGAGAAAGAGGAGAGAGAGGAAAAAGAGAAGGAAAAAGAGAAGGAAAAAGAGAAGGAGAAAGAGCAGGAGAAGAAGGAGGATGTGGAAGAGGAGAAGTGTTTATATTACTCTCAATACTATTACAGTACTTAATATCCTCTTATCTTTAAATTTGAACCACCAATGCCTTAATCGCTAAACCACTTTCAAAATCATATTTCTACCAAACCCCATTGTTAGCTCATAGTATTTCAAGATCGAACACACATGTATAATGACTATGACAAATATCACAAGACTGAAATTCTGCTTTTTGTTATGTATGTACAGCACATTTTATTCATCAATTATTTAATTGTATGCATATGATACAAATACATTCACATGACTGTACACTTCACTGCAAGTGCATCATGTTATCTTGCTTCAAATTGACTTCTACGCAATTGAATTCCCATAACCTGACTTCAAGGATAAGTGGGTTTCCCATTACAAAATAATGAAAAGTGATCCAAATTCCCTTGTACATTCTTTAGACAAATAAGTACATGTAATAATATTGACACAAAATGGCTCAAGTGGGTTAGAAGTATATTATGACATAATATTTATCCCAGAGATACAATTTGGTTTTACCAAATTATCTTGAAAAGTGGCCCAAACAGAGTTCCATATATTTTGTATTTGAAGTCTAAAAATGGTTGAAATGAGAAGTACATGTAACTGAACCATCTTATACATGTACATGTATCTAAAATTTAGCATCCCCCTTTTTTAAAATAAACAGAATACAACTGCTTTTCCAATACAAAGTACCATTTATTCTCACAAATTGGAAGTCTTCCAGAAAAACTAATAATGAATCAGCCAGATAATGATCAAGCAAACTGGTGTAAATTCTTCTCATTCATCCAGTCGAGAATGAATAATATATTAATTAATATATATTAATTAAATATAAACAAGAAAGGAGGCCTCTGCTTCAATTTGTCACATGCGTAGCACCGGGCCACTCAGAGGATTTCAAGTCGTCTTTCGTGCTCTGGACAAGGTCCAGTGTGCACAGACTCTGCACAATCTCACACTTTATAAGGGCCATCCTGTCTACGGGATCTTCATTCACCCGAGGAAGCCAGCTGATAATTGGCGAAACATTGCTCCAAGTGAGTTTATTTCCAGCTTCTTGATTTAATTAATATATCATAATGATCAAGTATTTGAACCTTGGTAACTTTTAAAATCAAACCCATTTCAATTAGCCAGTTTGCAATTATGATTTACACATGTGCAGACAAAGATCATTTGTACCAATTACGATTGACCTATATACTCTTTCATAGTGTGCTTACCATGATGCGTGCACCAGTATGATTTTATATGTTAAAGAAGTAGTTCGTCCACCTAAACAGATGCATGTGTGCGTACAAATTGGGGTCATTTCTACCATTACACATACTAATTACGAACTTGTATTCAGGAAGAAGAGACGGCATGCTTTCATTTTCTGATTGGGAACGTTCAGGATTGATTTCTTTTAACTTCCAGCAAATTTTAGTTGTGAACAGGCATGTGATCTTGTAGCTCAAGTCTATCCTCTCTCTATATGTTATTTTACATTTTACATTTCAGGATCTACAAGTCCATAAAACACGAAAGTTGTGTCACAAATGATTACGAGATCCTAGTAAGCACAGCTGAAATCATTGAAAGGATTTTAAACCTGGTCTAATGTTTTTTATAATGAAGGCCATAGAGTCTCTAAGGGTTTCACTGATGTTACCCTAATCATCTGATCTGCGTCTGCACACAATGCAAGTAATATCTTCAAGCCCTATGGACTCTTCTAACCACTATGATGAGGGCATAAGACATATTCAATCACAATGGCATTCATCATCCTATCAGATTGAATAGGTTCATATATCTCCTAGGTACAGGGTGGGGAAAAAGTAGATGGATGTCTTGTCAAAGAATGTGTGAGACAGGAACCTAGACCAATTAACCAAGAGTCCTTTTTGATTCCAGCAAAGGCTTCACAGGTTATATTTTGATGTAAAAACAGCTTCACCAAGATATTGTCCATCTATCAGAAACTTGTAGCAAGGCCTGGGCGACCCAAGGCTTCATAAGAGAAGTTGCAACAGAAACAGGACATTGGGAGTAAAAGCATATTCCAAGATATTGTCTCTTCAGCATGACTAGGTTCACAGGAATTTTCAGAAGTGAAGTCCCAAAGTGATGTCCCAAAAGACTGTCTTTGATTCAGAATCTGTTGATTAGAGTGAGTAGTCTCTGTTTCTCAGCTTCTCCTTTCTCCTCACTGTCAGCATCACCAATATTCCCTGCATATTCTAAAACATAGTAGAAATACAGCCAATGGTGAGTGCTAGTCAAAATCTGTTTGTACAAATTACATCATTTTGTGGAAGAAAAAAACAATATGGGCCTCTTATCTAAACCATTTTGACATTTACAGATCCTCACAATATATTACAAGTGCAAAAAAAAAACAAAAAACAAACAAACAAAAAAACACTATAAAATGTTGGTGAAACTTGTAATCAAACATGTATTTAGTTCTCCTAGTTTTCAATAAAATGCCTCTCAAAATGCTAAATTGGAGGTTTTGAGTAAGGATATATGAGAATACTGGTGTGGTTTCACAAATTCAAATTAATGTCATCTATTTATTATTACCCTAATACATGCCAAAGCAAAAAGGGGAAGTCCACCCTGGGATTTAGTTGATTTGAATAAAAGCAGAATAATGAGAGAAACAGATAAGTGAATGTGTGAGCAAAATCCGACAATGATAAGTTATGAATTTTTGAAGTTGTAATCAATCAACACAAATTGGCAACTCAGTGATGTATCTTGCAAGCTCCTCTCCCATTTGGTCTGTACAGAGTATTTCATAAATTTTCATTTTCTTAGTTGTTGATGAAGGAATACCTTTATTGATTACAACTTCAAAATTTCCTAACTTTCTTTTGGATTTTGCTCAAATTTTATTGATATATTTCTTTAATTTTTCTACTTCTTTTAAAACTAACTTGATAACAGGTGGACTTCCCCTTTAGTACTGCTTTCTATGACATCATATACTATCATCTGATTCTATTTCTGAAAGCCTCCTTCTCTCATATACCTTGTGATCTGAAGCCATATGGCCTTTCCAATAACCCATGCTCCACAAAGCAGAGAAATGGAATAATGTATAAAGCAGAGGAGATAGCACAGTCTTGGCAAATTTCCTTACCTCTTACGACATTCCTGATATCTGTGATAGTACCCCCTCGCATGTTGAGTAGCTGCAGGACCCTATTCTTGATGGAACTGACCCCTGAGTTACAGCATAGCTCAAGGATGATATAGTCAATCAGCTGAAGGGTGAATAGACCAGCGTCTAGTCTCTGAATGTAGTACTCATCTTCCTGGTCGTCATCGATGATGTCACCTTCTCGTAACCTCCTCTGTATAATTAATATATAATGACAATATGTAATAATAATAAGTATTTCTACAGCACAATCTCTGTGACAGTACCACTCAAGGTGCTACAGTAAAATGTCAATAATACTTTAGTGCTATGTTAACCAAAAAAAAACCTTAACAAAAATACAATATGTACAATAATATTTCTAGTAAATGTAGCACTGGATAAAAAGATGAAATAATGATAGTAATGAGACTATAATGACTGCAGGAGAAATTGTCAATTTTGCAATATAGATAGAGTATAGATTTGTACAGATTTGGAACAGAGTTAATATTATAAAATGATATTTTATCATGTGGTTTGTAAGTTGAATTTAAAAGGGAAAAAATACAATATATTGCTCTGACCTCACAAAATTTTATACAATTGGCAATGATTCACCAGCATAATGTACATGCACAAAGATAATGATGCACTCCACAATCTAGGAAAAACATGTGCTATATTTGCAATACGAGGCAAGGTGGTTGATTGGGCTACAAGGTAGGAAGGTAGTATGGTCACCTGTTTCTCTCTTTCAATCTTGTCATCACAAGCCTGTACCCTGTTCAGGTAGTTGAAGTGAAGTTCCATGAGACGATCTACTTTGGCATGGTCACCTTCCGTGAACTTTCCAACCAGCCGCTGGTGGTGGGACCCAGTCACGTTGCGGAATAGAGAGGCAATTATGGAACTAACATGTTCTGCATGGAGAAATCAAGTTATCCTCAAGTTTGACGGATTTGTAATATACTGCTCATTACAACAGGAATGTCCACATTATCCTTCCCCTTTAAAATACATAAATAGTTTTTTTTTTAATTCTTCATAAAACGACGATGAAAAAATTTCAGTCAAGTGAAAATTAAGAGACTGAAAAATATTACATTACAATGAAAATAACAGGTATTTCTATAAAAACTAGAATTGCCTAATTCCTCTCTTCATTCTATGCAATCGACTCTCTGAATTTTACTTCACTTTTCTTTAATCTGTTTCACTAATTGCAGTGTATCTGACAGGACATTAAATAAATCAATGCATTCATTGCACTGCAAACTGAACTAAACATTTGTCAAATATAAATGTTAAATCAATAAATTTTATATCTTATTCTCATACCTAATTCAGAAATATTCAGGAAAGAAAGAGAAGTTTTTTCAATAAAATCAAGTAATGTAGAACATAACAAGGGTCTTTCCTGGTGATCTGACATTTTCTACAGTGACCAATGCTCCGGGGTTTATTTGGTATAGTTATAGGTTCAGGGATGCAACTGGGTGTTAAGGTTAGATTTTGGGTAAGGGTACAGGTTAGGTATAGTGTCTTGTCCAGGACTGACATTAAGAATTCTGTTAATATAAAAGGTATAGGTTCAGGGATGCAACTGGGTGTTTAGGTTAGGTTAAGTGTAAGAGTACAGGTCAGGTATAGTGTTTGGTCCAGGACTGACATTAAGAGTTTGGTTAATGTAGAATATTTTATAAAGCAGAGAAATTGTCACCAGAGCATTTGTTGTAGAACCACAATCGCACCTACCTTCATGCTCACTGTCTCCTGGACCTTTCTTTGTCACCTTGGGGGTCTTCATAAATAGAGGAAACAAACTACGTAGTCCTAAGATATCAATGAACTTGGTACAATTATCTCCTGCTTCTTGACCAGTCATGGCATGATTTAACACCTTCAAAGCACTGTGTCTTGATTGCTTCTTTTCCCTGAGAATAGTAAATTGAAATAAGTAAGAAATATATAAGAACAGTATGTGGTATCACAATTTCAAAACACTGGCCCATATTCACAAAGGAGGTTTGGTTTAAACCATGGTTTAAACCCCCTCCTGGGTTTTTTAAGCATACGTGCGCAAGGAATCCGATCCAATCATATATTTTCTTTGAGCACACACATGGGTGCGCTTATTTACGCTTATTTTAGTACGCTCACGGAGGTTTAAACCTTACCCATGGTTTAAATCTCCTTTGTGAATTCTGGCCATTGTGTCTGGACTGTAAACCGGGCTGGTAATACAGGAAACTAAACTGTAATGATTGGTGGTGTAATGAATTAGCATCTTAAAGGCTCCAGCACAGGTATAACATCAAGTTACCAAAATTAAATCCTACATTATGAACCACAAACACTGACATATTCCTTATCAGAAGCACCACTGAACTCAACATAACAGTAATATCAGTGATGTCACCACCTCTGCCAACACCATCATCACCACTTACACCACCGCTACCAAAGCTACCGTTAATACCACCACCAAAGCCACCACCCACCATCATCATCATCATCATCATCATCATCATCATTACTTCTTTACCATCATTATTCTTATATATGATTAACACACTACTTTAAATAATACTCCTACAACTTTGACGAATTCTTACCTGAGCATCAGGTTCATGAGCTGTAATCCCTCTCCTTTGAGGAATGCCATTTTGTTGTGAGGTAACATGAGAGATGAGCAAAGACAGTTGAAGAGATTTTCCATCATTTCCAGCTCTTCACTGTTGCTTGGATCATGCTTCTTGAAATACTGGTCAGAAAAAATGAATAATAAAGAATATAAATCTTCATGATTGAATATAGAACATCATACACATGGTTGAATGATAAATACAAATCAATACAGTCAGTTTATACAAAGAAATCTTGAATCTTGAATCCTGAATCTTGAAAAGAGAATTTGAACTTGCAGCTAAATTTGTAATAGTTGCCAAAATTTTTCAACCCAACCATTCCTTATGACAATTTTTGAAGATAAATCAAGATTTTCAAATTCACTATTCAGGGTTCCACTCAATTGAACTCTTTGCAATCCAACAATAAAATCTAAATCTCACATCTACAAGCCATATGCACTTTATCCATGTCTTTATTGAACCCTTTTATTCAGTTCTCATATTGTTATCACAAATAATGATGAAAAGATGTGCTCAGAGAAAAACTGTTGAGAAGACATGTTGTCTCCAGGTTTGCCTGTACTGTACAGAGGCATATAAAGTATAGACTGTGTATACATTCTACCACAGTCTAAATATACTTACTGCAAGTTGTTGTAGCAGTGCATCAATACCATCAAGTTCTCCAAGCAATACTCTGTTTTCTATTAGCAAAAACATAAGTACAATTAAATTTTGAATAGTGAATTTCTAATGCATTATCTTACAACTATAATGGATATGCATGATTAAAAATATCTTTCTCTCCCTACCCTCTTTCTCGGTAACCTTCTAGTTTACATTTCATAATCACAAATATTGCTTTATCTATTACTTGGTGCAATAGCCTTCCACTCGCTGGCATGATTTCCTTTGAGAAATATAGCTCAGTAGATTTATTTGTCCTTACAGTTCATCTTAGCAGACAGCTTGATTTATTATGCAGAGCTCATTTTCATGATAAAGGTTCTAAGGTTTGGGTAAAGCTGCATCCTTTCAACCCTGAAGATCACTGCAGTCAATTTCAATTGCACAACTTCCAAGAACAATACTTAATTAAGATTCTCTACTTTCTTCTCCCATCCCTCTCTCTATCCTGCCACGCTCTCTTTCACTATTCATATTTCAATGTACTCCTACATTTTAACCCTTCTGTGCCATTTTAAGACTATTGTCAGAAATGAACTTTCAAGAGTAAAACGTTGACCTAAAATACTTTGTTTCATAAATAAATCGGGGAATAGGCTATACTTTCATATAAATAAACTTCAGAATAAAGATTCTGATTCAGGATGAAAAACAGAGACCTTTTTTAGTCTAAACATATAGTTGAACACTCAAAATCTTGGGCAGAACTTGCTGCCCACGGCACGGAAGGGGTTAAATCATACAATCAGGAATGGAATGAAATCCTACTCTGTGTGTCTTGTAAGAGGATGGCCAGGATCTCACTGCAATAGAGTTTGTTAGCATCAAAGGTGACCTTAGGTTTGAGTTTCTTGAGAAGCCACTGCATCAAGCCTTGTTGTGCAGCATCAGCACACATCTCAGGTCTGAACTCAGCCATGTTTTCTATGATACCTAGAAACATAAAGAACAAGTAATAAGTAACCACAGGCTATGGGGATTGGATGGCTCCAGTATTATAAGTGTAGGGGATTGAGAGAATTCATTAGTCAATAGGTTAAGTTGCTTGTTAAAAAATACCAGACTTAATAAAGAAACCATTCCATCCCATCTTTAAACCTGTTGGAGACAATTTCATATTTATTCATCACATATAATTCCAAGAGAATTCATCTCAAGTAATACCAGGCTTAGTATCAAATAGCTTCATATCACTTAATAATTTGCTCATAAAAAAGTGCTTCGTGTGTTTGTGTTGGTTGGTATAATGTGATTTGCTTCTAATCACAAGGAACAGAAACTGAAAAACATAATTCATATTCATAAAATATTCTTATATATCATACTAAATCTGCTCATAGGACAAATTTGCTTTGTCGCCACCTGTTGTCCAAAATTTCCTTTAACGTTGTTTGAATTGCCCTTAACATTGGTTTTCTATTGTGATGGAATAAATTGCATTGTTACGATTGCCTTTACCATTGAATTTAGAAAGATATAGATATATATATATATATTTTACAGGATGGTGTATTAGGGAGACACACAACATTGAGGTTTATTCTGTCGTAATAGGGACTGGTGTATCAGGGAGACACAAGGACAAATAAATAAGACAAAGTGTCTCCCAAATACACCACCATATGGTTTTATATATATATACAGTATAAAAATAAAAATTAAGATAATATGCATGTTGAGCTTACCTAGTGTATTATGGATTCCCTCTGCCTCCTCCTTCACATTGTCATCTAATCTATCCAAGTTCTGAACCAATGTAGCACAAACCTGCTCCTCCAACTAACAATGGATCAAATCAATTTCAGTAGCAATAAGACCTTAGACTATCTTATACTTTATATAGAGGGTTCCCAGAAGCAGCCATGCTGGAGGACATAACAATAAAAACCTGTGCACTAGACCATGACAACAATGGCTTTTCATAGTCTGATGCACAGGTTTTTATTGTAATGTCCTCCAGCACGGCTCCTGTGAGAACCCTCTATACTGTATACTACCAATGGATGAAAACAATATAACATTTAACTTTTCATTTGACATGACTGCGCTGCAAACTGGCACAATCGCTGCCATGCCACACATGAAGAATGACACAACAAGAGGAACCAATGAACAAATGCATATGCACAGTGCATTACAAAAGTTTTGTATAATAACCCAATTCTGGTATTAATTGTCTACCTGACAATCCCTTAATTACCTGTACGTACTCATTTTACACTGGAAATTGTTGACTAAAACTGAACATGTTGTATTAAAACTACCCCTTGGGAAATATACAGCTGCAAGGGCATGTTATTTGGGTGGCACGTAAAGAGTTTATAGTGACATCACTTTCAAATTGTGATCTAATCTATCCATGTTCTGAACCAATCTAGCACACTTGCTCCTCCTCTAACAGGGGAAAAAACATCAAAACATTAACAGCAATAAGACCTTACACTATCAACACTCACAATACAATGATATAAAATAGAGTACAAAAAAAATTAGATATTGTTAAGAGTGCAAAATAGAAAGGATTCATCTAAATGATTGGTTATTGAGAAAAGGCCTTGTGATTGAATATCCTATGATATGTCTAAAGAGCTGAATATTCATATCTTCTATTAAGGGGACTCTTTAATATTATTGCACTGGACCATTGCTTATCCTAATCTAAACTGTACTCTTTTCATAATTATATGCAGTAGCGATGATTTCATTCTTTATTTGAATGTCCATGCGGATGGTGTAAGGGCAACATGAACACTGTGATTAATATTCTAATGTTATTACTTATTTCTCAGGCTTTATTCAAGTAATGTGAAAAACACACATCTCAACTCTATGGCCATAACCTGTAATTCAACATCAGTTAAAGCTTACAAAGGCATCAATGAGAACCGTTGCCCCATCTTCACTTTCCGTCAGTGTATCCACATCTGTCATCTCCTGAATGAGATTGATGATAGCGATAGAGATATCCGTGTTCTCATGTCCGATCAGCTGTAGGATAGACTTAATGGCATTGAGTTCTTTAAGATGATGATACATATCAGGTACGGTGGCAATCACATGAAGCTCCTGGATAGTGTCATTCAGTTCAATCTCTGATTCCATGAATCTAAAATAAATTGAAAGTGGAGAAAGTATTACATTAAAGTGTCAAAAGTCATAATCATTCCTCTTTTGTTGACAATGTATTACTGTTTCAACCAACACAATCTGATTTGTATTGTTTCAAAAAGTCATGTTCGGATTCTAAGATTTTACAAATGTCACCTTTCCACAAAGTCAATGATATGAATTTGTTCACTTACAAGACTAAACTGATATTAAAGATGAAAATTATAATTCATCACACCTTCCTTTTTCTTTAGCACAGAAAACTTATTTTGTTGCATTCTGAATAAAAGAAACTTCTTATAAAACCACCTTATTTCAAGGGAGGACTTATCCCCTGGGAAATTCTCTTAGTGATAAAAAAGAGGAACAAAAGGAACAAACAAATGTAAGAGAAAAACTTACTTTTCAGGGAGATCAGGGAACTTGATTCTGAGTTCCTGGTTCCTATAAACCTTCTTCTCAAATCCAAGAATGAGTTTCCTCAAACTAGTGTCATCAAGAGCAGGGGCCTGTATCATGGAAAAATAAAGAAAGACATCAAAATAGTCATTTCAAGAGACTGTGAAAAACAAAACAAAGACATTACAAACAAGCAAGGCATATAAAAGGAGTATTTTACATTAATGCACACATATGTATCAAATTATAAACCATAAAGAGTATGAGATGAGATTTGATCCTTGTGCAATAGTCCAATACTGAGTTCCCTTTGTGAGGCTTCTGTACAGTCCATAGGCCTCATTTTGGAATGACCCTCTTAAAACAGGCTATTTACATATGAAACTTTCATAACTTTCAACATTAAGTTTCATATATCTGTACAAAATTCCAAGCAAGAGGCAGTGTAATGCAAACATCTTGTTGTTAAAGATCAAACGAGATGAGAAATTTTACCTCTGGCTCCTCATCAACCATCTTCAGAATGCGTTCCCTCTCTTCCTCACTGAGAGAGCTAGACATCCCAACCATTCCTTCAGGAATTCCTTCTCCTCCTCCTCTTCCTCTCCTAGCCATCTTGGCTGGATCCACTCCTCCTTCATCCTGGGATCGGCTTTCTCGGGAACGCTTCAAATTTGGCTTCTCCGGCTGAGGATGAAAAAGGAAAGTTAATAAATGACATAGATGAAAATAATGAAAAAACATGAAAATAGACATGCCCAACAGCTGCGAACTCTTTTTGTGCACAATACCAGTTTAGACAAGAAAGATTTCATTTTAAAATGTGTAAGTCCTCAAAACCTATTATCAATAGCTGTTTTACATAATGTGTAAGTGATTTCCAGACACTTACAACTTCACACAATACGTACGCAACGCATATATAAATGGAGTTATTATGTAGATAGCACGCGATCACGCAATTTTCAGAGTGACTGTAGATCGATGACATTATGGGACACTTCCGGGTCTACGAGCACAGTGAAGATTTTTTCGGGATGTCGTTCGGACAACATTCAACCTACCGGTAACCATTAAAATTATTATTTCACATTTTTTCCCGATATTTTTTAATTCTAGGGTAAAAAATGGGGTTTTAATATTCTAAAGCTATGGTGAAGAGCACTCGTGCTTCGGAACCATTCGGTTCCACTTGAGATCACGTACCCCTGCTGAATGTGCAGCCTGCTGTAATAGTCCTAACCAAAACATAATAAATATCAAGGTAAAATTGGAACATCACTTACCAATACGTTGCCTTGGGTCTACTCTTGAATTTGATGTAAAGTTTCTGCATCCCGGTATTGAAAAAGCTGAATTTTGGAGCTTGAAAGTTGTTTGCCGTGACTGGGCTGAGGTAACAGTTGATTGTACCGTTTTTATGTATTTTGCTGCCCTCTTGTGCCCGATATAGAAGATTACTTTTGGGGGTTCCGTGGTATGAGCCGCCGTTTGTAAATTTATCATTTAGACAATTTTTTTTTATATAATTCAATAATTTACCTTGTCAAATAATTATTCGTATGAAAATGTCATAGAATGAGTACAGGTATTTCTGAATAATAATTTTCAGGTTTTTAATTATTTATAGATGATGATTTAACAATATCCATTATTTATATTTATCTATTTTGCTTTCAAGTATAAATGATTTCACAATATTTATTTATGTGAAGGGGGGGGGGGGGAGAGGATTCACTTATCACGATTTATAAATAACAATTGTCACAATATCCAATATCTTTGCTTGACACTGTATCCCTTAAAAGGGAATCGGTAACTTTGTGGAGGCTTGATTTAATAAATTGAATTTTTGTATCTGTCTTGTATAATGATGTTCAGAAGGATGAATAAATAGCGAGGCATAGAAAGGTTTTCAAATATACAATGTTATTATTAAGAAAAAGTGTGATAAGCTTAAATCAACAGACACATTAAACAAGAGCATTACGAATACATAAGTAAAAAAATCCCAACAGATATCATGCTTAGTTACAACAATAGTTTATTTACAGATCCACAAATTTTTCAGCCTCTCCCTCTCCCTCTCCCTTTATCAATTAAGTGGAAAAACATATACAAATGATATACAGTTTCTTTAAAAAATATAACTTCACAAACGGCGCCTCATAACGACAAGGGTCGGCAGTATTTTTTCCCCGTCCGATTTTCCTATCACAACCACCATACCACCGAAAATGCTCCGATGCCAGAGACGACTTGCTTTGGAAGGTGGTAAGATTTGTCTTTTTTATCATTAAGTTTGAAAAATTAATGATAATTTTACCAGCTAGACCTAGCTTCAATACCTAGTCACCCCTCCGGAGTAAATAATTTACTTCATGGCGAGGTAAAAGAGCGTGAGTTAGGTGAAACTTAGTTTCAACGTACCCATAATGTAAGAGGAGTACGAGGTTATAATCATATTCATAACCTAGTACATTGGATGAGTGGTGAAGAGGAGATGAGAGAAGCTGGCTCACGGTAGAGGTGATTTTCAGGAGGTTCTTTAGACTCTAAAATGGCTGCTCTATTGCAGAGTGAGATTAAAAAACCAGGGGGTCTTTTCATCAAAGCGTCATAACGACAAGATCAGCGACATCTCGACACTGTCGCTCAACTTGTCCGCTAAGTGTTTCACAAAGCCGTCTTTGCGAAGATCAGCGACAACTTCAATGACAAGTGACTTGTCGGTACTCCAGACCTGTCATATCTTTTTAGAACGCCATCACAAGCTAGCTTTTAGTTAGTCTATGGGCTGCGAAAAAATAACAAATGTAAATTAAGAGAACATTTATTTTCTGATCTCCAAGCACTATCATTTATCATTCCTTTATCAAATAGTGTTACTAATGTTCGTATTGTAATATTTTACAGACAAACAATATGTTCTTATGACTTCTTGACCCCGTAACAAGTAACTGAGATTAATATTAAAATACCAACATCGGTCTACCATAGAAAGAGCGTCGAAAACGGAACAGTCTGTATATACAGACCAATTTAAACGACGACAATTTATCATGTATGTATTTTCCCTATATCTATCCATTTTCACGCAATGTTTTGATATGAATAATAGTAAATGTATTTTTTATAAGTGAATATCAAGAATTGGGCTTTAAAATATCTTAATTTAATCATTTTCTCGAAAGTGTACACGAATTGGGTCTTCTTTCCATAATTAGTCAATTACGGTATCCTCTTATTTACAAATCTAGATTCGTACATCACAAAAGCATCCTCGAGTTTTCTCAATTTTATAAATTCTAAGATGCCACAAGTAACACATATTTTCATGTAAACGGGATGTTTGTATCATCAGTATTAATTTTCGCTGCCATTTTTGACATTTTGGAACAGTTTGGGGAAAACTGAGCCTCAAAATATGTTTGGGTAATTGACCATAAATCTGATGGATTGTGACAAAGGCTATGTTTCTTAGCCGATGAGTATCGATATCATTAAGTTGTCGTTTATCATGTCTTCGTGAAACAGTTTTTCAAGTCCATGACATTTCCGTAGATCGCTGACAAGAGTTATGACTGTCATGGAGTTGATTTGATGAAACGACCCCCAGGCTCTGTGAAGAGTAGTGTAACTGTAAGCTTTTTTTTTTTTTTACTCTTCAAAGAGCCTTCCACAATCCAGGCTAGAGCTAGTCGTGACCAGTGCGCTTATGCCTTCTAGGCTGCAGTCCACACCGAAGGGTTACTTAGAATGGATAATTCTCTTGTATACCACATCCACAACTTAATACATCTGAGGAAAATTAAGTGAAATCAAAAGACAATCTCCTGCTTATTCTCCAACAGATTAATCAACGTATGGGACTGCATTAAGTTTTGGCGAATTGCACATGTCTATTTGTAGTAGATTTTCAAGAGTATTATACAAAATTATGACCATAAAAACTGTAAATACCTGAAATGAGAGGATATCACCGATGTCCATGACTTATTTACATACAAAATGACAAATAAGATGATATTTAGGGAGGATAGCTGAGCAATCCCCGCTCTCTGAAACTGGCGACTAATAATCCAGCGACGACGTACATGTGTAAGAGTGTCTCCAAAACGTCCAATCAAAAAGGAAAAAAAAAAGAAGAAAACTTCCGCATCTCCTTTGATGGTAACGTGAATGGGAATGAGGGACTAGATTGGAATGCTTCTAAAACTATATTACAACACTCTAGATATATAAATTTATTTATACTCTTTAAGGTCAGAGGTCAAATTAGTTATCTGTTGACATGATGGTGCATATATTGCATTTTCAACTATATAGGCCTAATTAATGAAAGTTTTGGGTTGTGTATACGTACAAACTAATCTATGATATGATTCATTAAAATATACGGTCAATGTTGGTCAGAAGGGGTCAAGTCGAGGTCAAAGTTGAACTTGATATACTGTATACTTTAATGTTGACATGTTTGTTTTTGATGGGTTTGTGGTGCTGAATCATTTGATGGTGCTATGTTAGTGTCGATTTCATGAATTGAAAGTCAGCTATTGGTCAAAGTTCAGTAGTCAAAGGCCTAAGTCAAATTCAAATATCTGACATTTTTAATTCATTGTCAGGGCTTAGAGAATAGTATTTGTATTCAGAATTATGTCCAACCAAACTATGGATAATAATACAGAATCAGTCTCTATGATATTATTTATTCAAATTTCTGATTGATATCAGTCACAATTAAGATGTCAATTCGAGGTCGAACTTCATATATAGTGATAAAGTGCATATACAGACTATCAATGGAAATAAAGACTAAAAATCTTGAGCAGATGTGAATTGTTTTTAAGTTCCCTGGTAGATCTGAACATTAATGGATATCAAATACCAATTTTATTGGATTATGAAATGTGACATAAACCATTAAAAAAAATGATATAGAGAAATCTTTGAGCTACTTAAAAGTCTATACATAGATATCATTTGAAATTTCGAGTGAAAACGAAAGTGTTTTAATTGTTGATAAATCTCTTGTTAATTTGAATGTTTTCATGGAAAATGATTAATGTGTTAAGAAAATAATTTATCTCTTTCATGGTTTTGTTTCGAAGTGTATACATAAAACAAAAGGAAATTGAATGTGGATGGAATTATCAGCTAATATCCTTTAAAAAAAAGAAAGAAAGAAATATTCACTATTCTGCCTATGTTTTTCTTGGTTATCTTGATGCACACAAAACCATTTTGTTAATTTTGCACCATGGGCCAATATAAGTTGAATATAACAACATCCTTTTCGTTTGGTTCCTGATGAGATGTTACCGTACATGAAGAAGAATACATGTACGCATATCTCTGGTCTATATTTTTCCTTTGTAGTACTTCAGGAGATTCCTTTCTGTTTTTAGGTTGTTTAAAGATAGAGTTGAGTTCTGGTAATGTGCAATTGTGAAAGAAAAAGGGTGAATATATCGTAGTACATAAGAATTGGTGTATGCTGTAAGGTTTTGGAATCACCAAAATGTGAAAAAACTGACCCAATCTTGCTGAAGGTCACATGCACTGCACACAGAAATGTGTATATGGGACTACACACAAATGTTCGGTCCAAACATTTCAGCTGTTTCTTGTCATATTTTTAATGAGGGCATTTGAAGAGCATTCCTTTTCAGGGGACATTTCTTCTAATATAACCTTCCAAACTGACATAAAGAGAATGAGAAAGTTCACAAATTATTTTTCACCTTTTCCAGAACTCAACCTTCTCTTGAACTGGCTATACTTGTTCAGACCAATAACTCCTTGTTCAGACCATACTACAGACATCAGTTTCAGGGTGGTCCACAACCAAATATTCAACCATGTAAAATTGGAACTTATTTGGAAGGAGTATGAACTGATGTGAAGCGCGAGGTCCCTTTACAGCGGGGTCCTGCTCTAGGGGACCGGTTCTTAGATGCTCTCTAGTACAATCTGAACCTCATGTAGAAGCATTTTCAAACAAATTTTATGACTAATATTACATAAATAATTTTGCTTTGGAATGATTATTCACAGAACTGAGAGAACTTTTAACCAGCTGTCGCTGATTTTCAAACTTTTAGTTTCAAAATTCAAAGCAGTCCCTGTAACATGTTCAAATCCTTGTGTGGACCACCCTGCAGTTTACAAGTCACCTACAAATAGAGTAATAACAACAATAAATCAGCAGAGAGAAAGACTGTTATTTGAAGAATCGATACATGTATATTTATAAATATGGCATGTACATCAAGGGGCGATTTCATTTTCATTCCATACAATACAGTTCATTTTCCGACTAATATTCTTTCTAAAATACCATTACATAGAAAGAGAAAATGACATCTCCAATCTCCACCACATATACAAAAAAATATGTACATAATGCTGTTTTACATTAGTTGTTACTTTAAAATATCACACAGAATATGAATACAAGTAATGTGAGCACAAGCAGCTTTGTAATTAGAATGAAAAATGATGGAACTGAACCTGTAAAATGGGCATCCCTAAATGTAACAATATAAGAGAATAGACAGCTTGAATCCTTTTCCAGCAACAGACACCTTCCATGTTTGAATGGCCTGTTCATATCTGAACAAAAAAAATGTAGCTTCTCTTGAATATGTA
The DNA here is from genome assembly GCA_025618425.1 of Heliocidaris tuberculata. Classification (NCBI taxonomy): domain Eukaryota; kingdom Metazoa; phylum Echinodermata; class Echinoidea; order Camarodonta; family Echinometridae; genus Heliocidaris; species Heliocidaris tuberculata. The sequence continues at coordinate 33,343,239 of CM046845.1, read as the reverse complement.
ATGAAAGCTACAAGGGATAAATATCTTGAATACTTTTAAATGATAAAACTCTACAAGGCAGAAATGTTTAATAGTCTTTAACATTTAACAATTGATATACAGGAAATGTTGAAGGTTGCACTTAGAGGTAATCTTTTTTCTTTACATTCTTGATAATAATAAATATTATAAAATGTGACCTATATGTTTCAAAATTTGTTTCTGCTACATGTATTCCCTGGCTGTAGCATTTTCATATCGGCATGAAGACTGTCAGGAAGTTTCAATATGACAAAACTAGCAACTAACCATTAGAAGATGTATATCAGAGAAACTTTTACCCATGTAGATTTCTCCTACTCTCCAGTCACATCCAGTTTGCACTTTATGAAAATTATCTGCTTACACATATCATAGGCTATCTATTCTATATATTTCCTTAATTTGTAGTAAAAACTAGGGCTGAATACAACAGATACATGTATAACAAAACCTATAATACATGTGAACACAACGCATGCAAAAGTAACTACCAAAAATTTAAGAAACTCAAATGGGAAATAGAAGAGGATAGAAATATGAGGCTCTTGAAAATATCGTTTCAGTAACTTACAAAACAAAATTGACAGAAAATCATACATTCATTTGACAATCCTGGCTTTGCCATTTACAATGAAGCTCAATATTGTAAGTGTTTCAGTACTGAATGTTTTTCCCACACACATGAATATGGATGACAACTTCAAGTATCAGGCATATCCCACTCAAAATGTTTTGAACATCATCATGATGTACTGATTTGTGATTTGCATGCATCAAAGGTTTAAACTGACCTGGCCGGGTGAAAACTATGACTACAACATGCTTATAATAACAACATAACAGAGAAATTGCACAAATTGACATTCAGCATTTCGTTCTACTGATAATTTGACACTTTATAGTGTAAATATATTATTATGTTATATGTTGATGATTCCATGAAATACAGTTATGTTTACCAAGTCATGCATTACTGCAAGGTTTCAAAAAGCATCGTTACCATTAGTTTTAAGGAACAATCTTTAAATTATTTTATTGACAAAAATATCTTCATATTTCTGTTAATATATATTTCTGTATGCTGCAAGATTTCTTTAATGGGGTGAGTATTCACATATATGTTGAAATAAATCAGTTTTTAAGACATGCTTTCTGGATTTTTATTTTGTTCTGAAATTTCCCATACTTGGTATCTACACCAAGGGTGTAATGCATTAGCACAAACTGTGGTAATCTGTATCATCAAGCTTCCTCATCAGTGTTGATGTCGTCATCGTCTTCTTCTTCAGATCTGATTGCTTCTAATTCTTGCTGTATAGCTCTGAGAGCAGCAACACACCACACCGTCACACACAGTGTACCGACAGGCTGAGACTCGTCCTCTACATTCACAACTGAAACAAAGTAGAATGATGGAATAATTACAAAACATTAAACTGCAAAAGATGAGATATATTGATGCTTTTGTGACACAGAACCTGTGCCTTTAATTTTTAGAAGGCAATTCCCATTGTCACATTCCGTAATTCTCAAAAGTAGTAGAAGTATAGTTGTGTCCAGAAGGAGAACCAAAGTTTATTAGTAATTCAATATCGTGGTCATCATGGAATGTATATACTTTATATCATTCCCTCGTAAAATTAAAAAAGGTGGACAATTTTCTGTGTTTCATTGAATCATATTTATAGTCTTATTTTCATCTTTGTAATGTCTGCTCTGCTCATTTTTTGTACTTATATCTCTTTGTCATACTTGAAGAGAACATTATTACCACATGCTTTCTTCACTCTAATCTTTAAGTCCTATACAGACTTCTGCATTTTGTTACAGATATATGTAATCTTTTATATTAAAAAAGGTATTTCGAAAATGCTTACAATTGCAACGTCTTTGACCTTTGAGTCTGAGAACTGTATTATCTTTGACTCAACTGTACTCTCCAACATACTGTGAAGCTGATAACGATGTAAAATTCTGAAAGGAATAATTATGCTCACTTTCTATGTCACTGTCAGTGAGGTCACGACCCTCCTCTAGTAAGGCACGAAGGTCAACGTAGGCACGACCTACTTCCACACATTCAGCATCCTCTTGAAACTCCTCTGGAGGCTCACTCACAACAGTAAAACGAAGCCTGGGAAGAAACAAGACATAAACACAGTGAAAGGTAAATACTTACATCTGCATTTGAGGGGGGATATAATTTCATATTGTCCAAGTAAAATCCTATTGCTTGAGTTGTAGAAGAGGGAAGTAAATAATAAGCCCACGTGTACGCGATCTTTAATAGTTTAAAACATGGTGGATCATGGAGCTCCCAATAGTTCCCTGTCACGTACATTCTCTATGGGAGGGAACTTTTTGAAGCCTCCATGAAATGACTGACCAATCAGAACTGACCTCCAGTGTCGCAACTCTCTGTATGTATAGCTCTGTTTCTATTACCTGAAATATTGAACCAGTAACATTATCATCATTATTTATCCACACCATTATTAGTATTTATATCAGGCACAACTTCCTGGATGTGAAACAAGAGGGGGGGGGGTAATATTCTTAACCACAGAGGGCCTAACACAGCTAAACTCATATGATTAAAAGAAGAATCTCATGCCTGGGGACGAAATATCTTCTTCATATTCAACTACTTTCAAAAGGTAACAGACATACCTTCCCTGGTCATAATGATCTGGTCTGAGAAAGTCTGCCAGGTAATTTCTTCTTGTCATGTCCCCATCAATATGGATCACTGGAAAAGAAAAGAAAAGAAAAAAAAATCACAAATTTATTCACAAGTGCACTATCAAATTTCTGATAATTCTTATGTTTTTAAACATATGGAATGCACATATCCCAAAGGAGGTGAGATCATACTGCAAAATGCTGATAACAAAAATAATCAAACCGAATCTAAAGCACTATCCATAAGCCATAATATGAATTCTTCCTTGCTTGAACTGATCTCAAGACCCCAAAAGCTAATGTGTAAGAATGCGATTCCATTCTTTTTATTAAACAAGCATGTCATTTGAACATTTAAAACATAATAGATTAAGTTGAGGCTGCATGTTTAATAATCTTTTACAGCAAATCAAATCGACACAAAGCAAATGAATGAATACAAATCAATAAATCAATAGAATCTTGATAAATTGAAAAGCATAGAAAATGGGAATGACATCAATAAAATTGTGTTACCTTCCAACATTCATGTTGAATCTATGAAATAAATGATATAGTAAGCAGAGCATAACTTTACAACAGAGTGCTAGTTTTGTTTTTACACAATAAGTTAGATTTAGGTTGGTTTTTTTTCTTCTTACTGCTCTAGAGCACAGAATTTGGATAAACATACCTTTGTGGAAATTATATGAAAGTTCAAAGGGTCCATTTGGGCCAGGTTTCGGCAAAGAGAAGGGTGTCTCAAGCTCTTCTTGAGCAATGCCAAGAAACTGATACTCTACAAAGAGCTTGTGAATGGAATCATCCGTGATGAGTGATGCATCTTGGTCTATGGTCAGCTGGGCGATGTTGATGATAATGGTGTCTTCATTCTGAAAACAGGAAGGGAAAAGACAAAATTCATTTTGTTATACTGGTGGTTAAATTGATATCATGAATACATATGAGCTTTCAGATTTGTTGGAATAGTTAGGAGACATAAAGATGTGGTGTATATATGGAGAAGGTGTTAAGTACACCATAAGAATGGATGTGAGTGAGTAAGAATGGTACAGCTACAAATATAAACACTTTTATTGATTTATGCGAATAAGGGTTACTATATAGCATAAAATGCACTTCTTTTGACCCAAACTTGTAGCTTTGTGGTGAACAAAGGAAAGAAAACTACACCAAGCTTTGTGTAATTTCAGCACATGCACTATTTCCATTTTAAACATCAGACAAAACGTGATGTCTTTTGAATTGATGTATTTAAAAATGATAAAAACTCTGATAGAATATCTATAAGGTCTGTTTGTCCAAGGAGTTTTTGAACTGTTCACCAACCTTGTCTTATTACACTTAGCATACTCACAGCCATGACAGAGACTGGTCTGGTAGGTGTTGGTGGCATGATGACACTCTCACTATCACTAGAGATGGCACTCTCGTTCTTAGCTACTCTTGATTCAGCCTCATCCTCTTCTGGTTCTGGAATATCAACATCTTCTTCTATGGAGGATTCATCAACTGATGGTACAATACAAACAAAAATACTTGTTCATTATGCAACTTCAGAATCACATCCAAATCAATAACACTTACATTTTGGGCAGTTTGTGAGAGAAGTCATGAAGTATCAGTAAACAGTTAAAGATAACCTGTCTTGGCCAATGAATGTTCTTGTTCTCTCCCTCTCTCTCCCTCGCTTTCTCCTCCTCTTTTTTTCTCCCTCTATCTATCAATCTATTTCTATTTTCTAATTTCACCTTTTCTCTCTTTCCTATTCTGGTTTAATTCTTCCTTACTGATTGTTTACAATATTTTTGTGTCTCCATTCCGTATTTGAACTCTTTATCTTTGTATCTGTTTTCTCCATATCTCTGTCCCTACATTGTTTTCCTCTCCCTCTCTCATTTATTTGAGAAAAAGTACATTTTATAACAGGGTTGAAATGTTTGAACATGTGGGGGGAGGGTACTTACAGTCATTCTCTTCATTTGGGGCAGCAGCATCTCCAAACATTGTGTCTTCATACACTTCTGTCTTTCCAATCTGTATAAGTAAAATAAATCAATAAATGTTTAAAAAAATTGCATTAAAAAACTGTTCTGAAGTGAAAACTTTTGTCTTAGGGTTTTACTCTACAATCCAATTGAAAAACTACTTGAAGCACTCATGTTCTGTAATATGTGACAAATATCACAAGGTAATTTTTCGCAAGTTCTGACATTCTTCATAAAATAAAACATGTCCATCAAATTGTTAAGTAATTTCATGAATCTATCAGAGAGGTGGAGGTGTTGGCAGAGGACTGTATTAATGTTATACATACTGTACATACAGGAGACTCAAACATTATCTGTTTATAGAGGTAATGTTTCTTTGGTTCCTTTCTCAATCCTGATGACATAACTTACTTAGATTTTAGTCTCTCAAGATCAATCTTTTTTTAAGTGCCATTTTCTCAATTTCATTACTTGACGAAGGTGAATTGAGAATGACATTTTGCATGATGATTAGATTATCACATCCATTGGCATACCTGTGCTGTGTCCTCTGCAAACTCCTTCTGGAGTTCTTGCGCCACGAGATCATTATCATCGTCATATTCCTCTGCTGCTGCTGGCGTCTCTGCTCCGAGCCTCTCATCCTCCTGTTCTTCCTTCTGTTGACGTTCTATCTCTCCTGCTATCTCCCTCTCAAGATCGTCCACAGAGTTGCCCTCCTCAACCTCTGGCTCTTCCAGGGATGCCTCATCCTCCCTCTGTTCTGCTTCCTGAGGTTTGCTGATGGAAGGTCGTCTTCTTTGGTTTGTACTTTCTTCCTTGGTTTCCTTCTCACCCTATACAACCAGAGAATGGTAAATCATATCAATAAATCTCAATAAATGTAATCTAATTTGAAAGAAATCGCATAACAAAAAAAGAACATGGATAGAAATATAGATGAGTTCAGATAATCATCCAGGTGTCTTGCATATAACTCACATCTGACATATTATTGAGTCTATTTCATTTAATATACATGTGTTTAGTCTTTTTTTTTTTTACAGAGGAAAATATACTTTTTGAAAATGTACATTCAAATTCCCTGTAAAAATAAGAGCAATATTCCTAAAATTATGGTGGCTGTAGCACAATACATTAATATCATTTTTTAAACTGCTCAGGGAAAAAAATTACAAATTTGTACATATTTTAACTTGTGAAACAAAATATACAAAATGCCCTACAAATGATTTGGATTGAACATCAAATATGGTAGAAATGGAAAAAATAGATCCATATGATCTTACAAAAGAAATATAAGAGAAAGAGGATGAAAATTTGGGACAGGGACAGAGACAGAGACAGACACAGACAGAGAGAGAGAGAGAGAGAGAGCATAGAAGGATACAGAAACAAAAACAAAAAGTTTGAAAAGAAAAAGTATATAAGAGACAGCAGACTAAAAGCAAACAAGAGGAACAGGGGACAAAACCGAATAATGCCGACATGGATGAAACTGCACAGAGAAGCTCAAGCACTGCAAACATATTAATTCAGATGAAGGAGGCATTAGTAGTTCAAAATAAATTTGTTCTTTTAACTAGAAAGGCTGACAAGATGCTACACAGAAGGGATGTGTTCAGCTGTAAACTGAGACTCATATACTAAGCATATTTCCAATTTGGCACTTTAATGTACAGGAAAGGAAAATCAGAAGGCTATCAAGAAAATGATGAATAAATATGATTCTCTAATACTGTCACTAAAATGAACCACATTCTAATGATAGTATACAGCTATTATCTTTAAAAAAGTCAAAACACATTGAAACAAAGCAGTATTTATCCACACTCTAAAATGAAATTAATGAGCAAACATACTTAGGAAGGGAAGTAAATATTATCTGAAAAGGAGAGGCAGGACTATAATAATAATTATATAACTAGAAATTTAATTCGTCACTGAAGACGAATTAGGTGGTCTGTCTGTCACTGTGGCAAATTGCTTTGTCAGATGTGATAATATTTCTGCAAGATTATAATCATAATGTTGACGACAATGATGATAAGATGGTCATATAAGTGATGACAATGACGATAATGATATATTGATAACGATGATCATAATGACAATAATGATGACAATAACCACGATAACCTAAGTGGCATAGCGCCCCTTCAGGTTCAATTTTATGGGCGATTTTTCGAAAAGTGCTTGAAATGGCATGAAACGTCTGCAAAATGAATTTGGGAGGATTTGGATCATTTCTAAATTTTGCGCGCGGACGTACGCGTACGTGCGCGTTTAACGAAATGACCTTGACTGGAATGACAGTGACCTTAACCATGCCAAATATGAAAGAGAAATGACATTTCGTTATGAACATATGACCATTAGTTGATTTTCACAAAATGGCGCCTGGATGACGTCACAATAACCTGATGACCTTGAAAAAGATGTGGGAACTTGACCTTATTAGGACTGATGACTGACGAAAATATGAAGAAAACTGACTGAGCCGATTTGGAGAAATCGGGATAACGAACTGGACGATTTGATATTGCAGGACATGTGGGAGATTATCCCCTTAGCTTTAATACACGACAGGGAATGAGATTGTACACAAACTACTGCACACTACTTTCCAATAGACATAACACGCAAAATTAGGCAGTTTATTACATTGTTTGTGATGGTTTATGTTATAATAGTCGAAGAAGATGGTAAAATGAAAGGCCAAAAAAAAAAAAAAAGTGAAAAAAAAGTGAAAAAAAAAAAATGGTCCCACCGGGAATCGATCCGGGGGTCGCCGGAATGGGAGGCAAGTGCTTTACCAATGGACCAAAATATTTCCAATAGAGATAACACGTAAACGAAATACGGGATTCTGAAATCACATTTTGTAGTTAAAAAATGGGCATGATCCCGACATCTGATCAAAAATTGGAGGGCACACTTGTGAAAGCTTATAGTCTCAGCTATAACATACTAAAATTTGGAAGAAAATCGAGCAGAAATTACAGAGATACTGCTCAAAGAAGACGGGAATGTAGAATCAAGATTTGAGAAAAAGTCATCTCCCATAGACAATACACGTAAAATGTGAAAAATTGACATGCCTCCTTTTATCGCAAAAATACGCCATGATACCTTTGCCAAAATGAAAAATGGTGATTACTGATCTTGTAGAGAATCGTCTCAGCTACAACATATCCAAATTTCAGCGAAAAACAACCAATATTAAAGGAGTTAGAGTCAAATTCGTATAAATTTGATGACGTCATTTTTTCAAAATCGAATTTTTGAGTTCATATGCAAATATGACGACGTTCCGATCGATCGACCCCCAAATTTTTTTCATGAATTACAATCTACAACTCATAGGCTTTCAGAAAATGTAAAAAAAATGGGGGGTGTCCAGGCTTCCTGACGAGCTATGGCGGATTGAAGACAGGCATGTTTTTACCACTTTTTACATTATTTTGCCCATTGACGCGCGCGCGGATTTTAAAGTTTGACGCGCGCGTGTGGCCTTATGGAACGTCGAGAATGACTGTAAATAGTTGGAAATTGTCAAGAATTGTGTCAGGAATACAAACCATGCGAAAAAACGGCGTTTTTACGTTCAGTACGTGCTGCGCGCGCGGACGGTCATGCATGGAAATTTTTGAAATGCTTAAAATGGCCTGAAACGTACTCTAATTTGATCAAAAAGTGTATTTGAGCATTTTTAAATTTTGACGCGCGCGTACGTGCGCGTCATGCGTGCGCAAATTTTGATGACATTTTATGTTGACCCTTGACCTGAAGTTTATGTGTTGTAAATATGGTTGATTTTTGATGATCCGTTGTGATGATATGACGAATCATGTAATTTTACAAAATGGCGCCTGGATGACGTCATGATGACCTAATGACCTTGAAAAGTTTCATGTGACATCTTCGTTATAAGCTTGATAACTGGTATGAAAATCACGGAAATTGATCTGGACAATTTTAAGATATCGTGCGCACAAAAATTGAGGATAAAAATAATAAATAATAAATAATAATAATAATAAAGAAAATTCTGACGAAATTAATAGGTGATCTGTCTACGACAGACCACCTAATAATAACACACTGGATTTACATAGTACCTAATACACTCATCTAAGACGTGCCTAGATGCTTTACAGATATATTATTATGGAGAAAGTCCATGCATTGTCTGCACACAATACATGCACCTTCTCCACTCTACTGGAGAGCATTCCAGCCAGTCGTCTCTTTACGGGCACGCACATGCTAATCCAATCACATTGATATGGATGATGCTTCAGATGAACATGAAGAAATATGCTGAGTACATCACACAACTCTACAACAATTATACTATCAATGGAAGCATTAGCATGAAGTTGATATAAATATGATTTTAGTACACATTATAATAATGAATTGAAGAAACATAAAACAGCTGGCATTTATGTGTTACTACTTAGAAAAGCACAGCAATAAAATGTTACAGGGCAGGGTAAGGGTTTGTTAAATTTGTCATTTCTACTTGCAAACTTAGCATTTTACGCTCTAAAACTCATATGCTAAAGATGTGTGCTTAGCCCTTTTAGTAGAGCAGGAGGTTTCAGCCACTCACTATCTTACATTCCATAGTATTTTTGGACTAAGGCTAAAGAGGAAGTTGTCTTTCTTACTGAAATTCAAGGCAGGCTCAACAATGTAGAATTGTCGTTCATATTAAAATGGGGGGGGGGGGGGGGGAGGGGGGATAAAAACTTGTAAGAAATTGAAGTGGCGATATATATGTAACTTAAAAATCATTGAAATTTTGATGCCTTTCAAAAAGAGTCATCAACTCTAGAACAAAACTACAGATTTTGAAAGGTCAAAATAAAATTGAATGACCCCAAAATGTAAGTATCTAGTGCTAGGGTTTGCAAATAGATATGACAACCTACCAGACGTGGACTACTACCTGTGGGACTATAGGGGGATCTTTGTTGATGGGAGGGGTGGGGTTTTCTTGGAGGTTAGATGGATCATCCTCTGCTCCTTCTTCAGTCTCCTTATTAAAAACAAATACATCCATGGAACCATGATACATGGACACAATACACTTCATAGTTTAGTGATATATTCTAATTGTGCAGCAGTAACAATATAGCATCAAATGTGACTTTGGAAGAGGTACTCTGCTTTGAAGTTATATATATGCACAAGTACACAGCAAGAAACAAGTAAAAAACAAAACAAAAAAACATCTACAACAACAACCTGTAGGTGACAA
>CM046845.1:32428276-32728276 GCA_025618425.1 Heliocidaris tuberculata | reverse complement strand
CATTCATAATAATGATTATCTCAAAGCAAAAAGCCCGAGGTAGTTGCAATCGAGGCCTTGTGGAGTAATATATATCTGATTTGAACGTTTATAACAAAGAATTTTGAAGTTGACAGCTATATGTGATTTCAGAGGTTAGAGGTAACTTAACTTTAATTCGAAGAACTTGTCTTGTGGGAACACAATCATGTCCTTCAACGAGCTCAAGGCGGAGATAAAGTAGCTGTGATAGAGCCCCCACTTACACGTTTTCTAAGCTTTAATCTCAACATAACCACAAAACTCTCCTCTATATTCTACAGACAATATTGACTCTACCGCTTAGAGACCAACTCGTGCCTTGTATACGATACTCAACCAACCTCTAAACATACAAGTCAAGAGGAGGAGGTGGAGAAGGAGAAGAAGAGAAAGATTGGGGAAGCGTGACCTGGAAAGGGGCACGGGAGGGAGGGGTTGGGAGCACTCCCCACGCTCTTATACAGTCATCTCTCCGAAAAACCATGCAGCAGTTATGGATGCAGTCAGACACTTTTATAATTAAGAAATGCCTTTTTGGATTATTACAACATCACAATTTATCATTACTTTAATTCTTCATAAAATGAACACTTTCCCTCATATTGTGTATTATCGGCGAATGATCCATTATGATTTGATCGATTTCAAAAAAGCTTCGTTGCGCAAAAGTGACGGTATAAAGAATTTGTATCCAGCACAGATTTCTAGAATTGCTCATTCTAGTTTTTACTTCTCTTTGTAATTTTCATCCTTGATTTTTTTTAATCTAGAAAATCTTTTTTTTTATTGTATCATTTTCATCTAAAATGACTTTTCAATTTTTATCTTTTCAGAAGGCATATTTAAAGCAAACAAGACTGGTAAATGATATATTTGATTTTCATGTTTTAATGATCATGCACGCGACAACGTGAAAATAATATTACGCTAAAAAAGTGTGCACTTTTAATTGAAATGCAACCCTTAAATGGTGCGTCTGGATATGCCCTAGATTGATGTCAGAAGTCAAAATATACAGTCATACAGACTAAGTAAGCCAGAATTACATGACTACAAAAGCTCGGTTTACTTACTGGCGAGGTCTGGCCCGGTGATGGACCCAATGTTAGCATAGGACCAGGTCCAAACAATAGATCTAGTTTGGACAGACCTGGTCTAGGCTCAAATCCGACATGTGATGAGAATGGGTGAATTAACCAATCCCTAAATTCGTCAAAGGAACCCAGTCAGAGAGAAACAAGACAGAAAGAATGGTTAAGTGTTCGATGTTAACTAATCCGAAAATCAAAGACAGGGGAGGGTTTCTTTTCCCTCACTTTTCTTTATTTAACATTGATTTATCTATTTTGTCTTCGGCTAAAAAAAGATGTTATACATTGGGGTGGGGGCGAGATACAGACAGTTATGTATACAGTGTGGTCCCTCTGGATAATCAATGTTTAGATTTGAATGTGTGCGTTGTCTATTTGGTCGATAAAATGTTATTGAAACCAAATTGTATAGATTTACGTCTGCAAGAGTCTGGAGAAACTGCATCATGACTCAAGATAAAAAAAAAAAAGTATAGAATTTAAACGACAAAGAGAAGTTACCACACTCTGCACATCATGCACATGCTGAGAGCTTAATCATTATTCTCGTGATAATGATAATCATAAATATGATTTAACATGATACCTTCAGAGAGTGTGTGTGTGGGGTATGTGTGTGTGTGTGTGTGTGTAATTGAGTTTTGACAGACGTGTATCAATCAAATATGATGATTTACGTCTGGGACCGACCTTTAACGTCACCATCCGAAAGACGTGACTGAGATTCGAACCTGGGTCCGATCAGAGTAAGTTTGTATAGGCGAATACAAAGAGCTGCCCGTAGACGTTACCGCTAGACCAACTCCTTATCACTGATTATGTTATACACAATTTATAGGTATCGATGTAGGGTTGCCATGGATGACTCTTAAACTTGGTTGTCATAGCAACAACAAAACGAAGATATTTTATCGAAGTGACTCGGCTTATTGATTTCTATATGATCGATCCGGAATACATTTTTTTTTATTATCATCGATATAAGATACATGTAACAATAAGCCTACATTATCATCAAGAAGCAACCTCAATATACTCCTTCTCTCTCTCTCTCTCTCTCGCTCTCTTCAACCTTACTCATCGCTCTCTGTCCCCCTCTTCTATTTATCACTCTCCCCCTTTCTGCCCTTCCGTCCGTATCATTCGACTTGCTCTCTCTGAACTGATATTCCATCAGTATCATTCTCCTTTTAAGCATTTTCCCCTATTTTTCAAATGACTGTTGTTATTACTGGTTGCACTCTTTGTTCCGTTCCTGTCCATAATTTCCCTTTGGAGACTTTAACATGCCGCTTTTTTTAACATTAGGGCTATCAAATATTTCCGTGAATATGTCATGAATATAGTACAGGTGTTGTAGTTGAGTGGTTTAAAAACTTGAGCGGTTCGATCCCCTGCACTGCGCTTACGTCCTTGAGCAAGGCATTTTATCTACATTACTCTTTTATCGTACATTAAATAAATGATGTTTGGCATATTAATACCAACATGTGTGTGTTTGTGTGTGTGTGTGTGTGTGTGTTTCTTTCTTCTTTTTTTTAATGTCAACTCCTGATTACTGGAAATTAGAATGTTTTAAAACGAATTATATAACTCTTCGCCACATTATAAAAAGATATAATGCGCCACAGCCTGAAATACGCTGAAGATTGAAAGAGAAATAAATCAAATCTTTCATATTTTATGATATTTACTGTTTAACATTTAGAATTTAATGTCAAAGAATTCATAGTATCAGAGCTTTTGATGTGAATCCATTTTTATGAAATTCACATCCGTACGGATGAATACCACGAGAAGAAATATGGAATCGTAGTAATACAGAAAGCGAACTAACAGGGACTAGAGAGTAATACTTACGGAATTGAATCCTTTATGTAAATTCATAAACAGAAAATCATAAATCAAAATAATTTCGTTCCTTATATTCGATTGAACAGTGAGATCATGTAAATACCATAAAAGGTTGAAAATTGAGCGATGTTGTCTTGTATGATCTTTTAAATATTGTGCAGGCCTATATTCTACCATAATTTCTGACCTTTAACGCAATTACACACTCTCTCTCTCTCTCTCTCTCTCTCTCTCTCTCTCTCTCTCTCTTTCTTAAGAAATAAGTATACGTCATGCTAATATTATGACATACGCAAATATCAAGCTGTGATTTATCAAACGTTAACGAAATCATTTTCAATGATGCCAACTTAACAGGGCGATGGATTTAAAATCCATGGCATGCATGGATGTATTTTATGTACCGCAAACATCAACTTACACAAAACCTATTTTTTTATCGACAGAATTAATGCCAAATTTAATGAACATTTCACGTTAACAAACTGGTTTAATTTACTGTACATTGTACAAACTCATCTATAAAACAACAAATAGAAAAAGGGAATATCATACGACTGAATGCCCATGAAATGGAATGATCAATTCCGTTTATATTTTTTTGGTTTAGAAAATTACACTTTAACAAAATTGTCATCAATGTTCTATGCATAAGGATATTAACAATCCTTTTATAGAAATATTATCTAAAACATGTACTTCATACAGCTATAGTCACGACTACCTACAATTATTTAAGATCCCCCTCCGAAAAACTTATCTTAGAAAAAAAAAAAATTTATTCATACCCAAACTGCCCCTGTTATAGTCTGTCATTTTCCACAGTACACAAAAAATATTCAACAAACATTCATTTCATAATTTTCGTCAGAATTGAAAACAGTTCCCAATAATCAAAAATATGAATTTAAATGAATTGTTAGGTACTGTTCCAAACTTTAGAAATACGGTTCACCAATTATGAATTTGGGTGAAGTTTATTTGTAAAGATGTGGTATACAGATTCACAAGGCTATATGAGAATTTTGTTATACTTCGAAAAGGAATATTAGAGATTTTTAGAATATCAAAAGGGAACAACGTCATTAGAATGGTTCACGAGACAATTTACTGATTGATATACATACCGAGGCTCAAAATATTTAAACTCATATTCTTGCAATGTTTAATCTTATTTTTTACAATGCCTTCACAAATTAAATTCGATATGACTCCCTTTATTATTTTTTATTATTAATTTCCTTGGTTTATTAAATCAAGTGTTTAAATGGTTTAAGTTCTTTATACCCAGTAATAATTACATACAATTCATGCACACTTTAGATTTGTTCACAGAATATGCATTTTTCATGAAAAAGAAAACACAAGCTTATGGAAAAAACCATCGATAGCGATGACTATTTCTAAAATGTTATATCTTAACGCGTGCTCATATTAATACTCTTTCACCAAGATACCAAGATATTTATTGGCAGCCCTAAAAATTGACCAATGATTGCTAAACCTTGTGAAATAGGAAGGTGGTATTTTACCTTTAGTATCTATGATCATGATTATAATTTATTGTATCGCTAAAATCAGTCAGACCGCAGCACTCTCGCTGGTCGAAGTTGAATAGGAAGTAAAATCGAAAATGAGAAATCATCACGAAAGGAATCGTTTAACTCATTAAATAACATTGTCATCTTTTTAAATAGCGCGGCTCTATACCTTTGATTTAAATTGTAAATGCCATATTATAATTAGTCTGACAATTCACAAACATTACTGAATCAGATCTGATTTCTGTTCAGCGGTATGTGTGACCATGGTGACAAGGGTAAAGAATATATCAGTAACACTTAATTTGGATTCACAAATTAGACGTCAAAGTATCCTTCACAGGTTTAGATAATACCAATAACTAACTTTTCTTTCATCCCTTGCGATTAGACAAAAGCATGTTATAGGCTTTATATATCACGGTATTAATAATGATCAAAAGATCTAATATATATATATAGAAGAAGGTAGTTCACAATGAAGTTTGGTTTTTAAAATGACCCTTGATCACAGCAAAGTCTTAATGCTTTCTTACAATGCTTCACTCTGTTAGAAAAATAGAAAGCATTTTTCGTTTTCATAGTCCGACCGAACAATCTTCAAAATTATGCAACGAAGGTACAATCATTCCTCAGATCATATACAAAGCATTTGAACAATCCTCTATGTAAAAACCTCACCTCCTACGCTACAAACATCGGCATATATTCAATACAATTTTTCTATTCTGAATGAAAGAGATGCCTATTATAGATTGAAAAAATAGTTAAGGATAAAGCAGATACTCTTTGTAAGATTGATTTTGCAGCTTGTAACTAACATGACTAATGTACATTATTGGATATAAAACATTTCTACATGTCTAGGACAACTATTGAGCAAGTCTGTATGTTGTCCAAATCATATTGCATCAATAGAAAACAGAAATCAAATGAGCTTTAGATGGTTTAAATATTTCGCTCTCTACATAGCTAGAAAGTGAATAAGATGAAAAACGTGGGTGTATATATGTGGGTGTTTCCTTCCAATCGTAATCAATGAGTAGAGTTGATTGAGCGACTTCTAATACCGACATGACGTGGGCGAGTCGCAGCTATTCTCGACATAAATAAAGATGAATGAATGATGTCAAATCAAGTTCAGAATTCATGTAATCGACTTGTAGAGATGAATAAAAAATAAATACAAGGATAAACTTTACAAGCCTTAAACATGAAAATGATGGAGAATAACAAAGTTCATTTGGCTTTAATAGAATTTAAACGAACCATGAATCTAGTTTTTTTCATGAATCAAGTTATTATCATGATGCGATATGATCAAAGCAGAACTTGGAGCCTTTTCCATGCTCCGTGCGGAACGCCGGTTGACATAACGGGTAGATGAGTTGTCCTGGACGGGGGAGTACCGGGCGCACGGGGCCAGCAGGCATAGCCATGGGGAACGGAAGTGCTGAACCGTGCTGAAATTGCTGCCTAGCGTGTTGCTGGAGGGCTTCTAACGCCGGGTAACGGGCCAGAGGTATCGGGCAACACCCTAGTCCGGGAAACGGTGATCGAGATGGGATACGAGACCCAGGGTAAATGGAGTTCCACATCGGGATCATGCTTCGGGCGAACCCTGCAGGTATCATTCGACTCATGAGTGGCGGGGCTCCAGCGGCAGCCGCAGCGGCGTTCGCCGCATCTCTGATACGCTGATCTACCACGGCACGTAATGACGACGACTTTGGAATACTCACCGATTCATGCATTTCTTTGCAGTCATTTTCATTCAATGTCATTTCAACATCGTCATCCTGGTCATTATCCCGACTATCATCGTCTTCACCAAGAATGCTATCGATACTGAAAGGTCCTGAAAACTTCGAAAACTTTTGTCTTTCTCTCCTTGCAATCTCCTTATCACGACGTTCTTGGGCTTTCTGACTTTGCGCCGCTCGTTTCGAAATGCGCTTTCGTCGACGTCGAAACACTCCGTCAGCGAAGGTATATTCGCTACTCTCGTTGATTGTCCAGTAATTATCTTTACCCCATGGTCTTGATGGATCCCGTAGAATCTTTCGGAAGCATTCATTGAGCGAGAGATTATGTCGAACTGAGTTTCGCCAACCAGTGTAGCTACCGCGGAAGAATGGAAACTTCTTCATCAAATACTCGTTGATCTCGGCTAGGGTAAGCTTCCCAGATGGAGAATCACGAATTGCCATGGCAATCAAAGCGATGTAAGAAAATGGTGGTTTAGGATGGCGGTGATATGTCGGTTTGCCCTTAGGTTTGGGTAGCGTTGTCGTCGATGTCGTTAGGGGGATGCTTATGTCAGCGTTGTTGACGAGCTTTCCTTTGTTCGGCAACCCCGTAATAGAATCACGGTACGACTCCGTTCTTTCTGGAAATGTCATCGAAGTACGATACCGCTCTTCTCGTTCTGACATCGCTGTCATCGCTTCACGAAGTCTTTCCTCGTGGTTCGAATACGATACCGTAGGCTCTCGAAGGGCTTCCTCGTGCCCGATAATTTCTGTGACTTTACTTGTCGATGACGACGATGAGGGTGGGGAGGTATTCGGCAGTGATTCGTCATCACCTCGCGACTCGATCACCTCTTCGGCCGGGCACCAAATCACGGTCTCACGTGGTCGCATACTTAAGTCTTCAGGAACATTGGAATCGTCCATGTTGCTGATGTAACACCTCTCTTCCATTGATGGACTTAATCTTAGACAAGATTCATGGTTTGCCACACATGCCATCTCGAGAAAAATAATTGTTTGATTTCCAGAAGTTTTTAATATTAATGTTGGTAAGTTAAAATTCGTAATTCAGGAGTCACTCTGATTTCTCTCCTCTTCAGTTATCTTTCTATTGTCAATTCATACTATACAACATTTACAAATTTGATGCTTCTCATTGAGAAGCGAGCCGAATTATTTTCAAGTCGCGAAAAAGTTCGATGAGTTTGAATTCATCAGCAACCATCAACGTTCATTAAGGATTGATGAACTTCGGAGGGATGAAATAAACAATATGTCTTCACTACCAAGAAATAAATCAGCCTGCGGGTCAGAAAAAGTCAACTTCTAAGAAGTATCTGGAAAAATCAGATTTCGAGATGACGATAAGATTTGGCTCAATTCCTTAAAAGAATGTGTCATCCTTGACTTGCAGTCCAAGACTAAATTCGACACACTCATCTAATGAAGTTTCTCTCGAGAGCGAAAGAAACAAGTTTGGAAATAAGAGAGGGACTGTCCTTATCAGTTTAAGTAGCCACTCAATATATAAGGAGAGTCTTTGCCTTTAGATTAACGCCCTGGTTGATCGACCAACAATGCTTTACGCCAGTCTCAAGTTGAGAGATGAGGAGGGGAAAAAAATACCACTTTCTTGGATGCTCGCACACTCGAAGATCCAAGCAAGCACGCAATGCAGTAGCACGCAGACGCACACAAAATCTCTGTTTGTACTAAGACAACCCAAGAAGCCAATAAGAAAGCGGTGATTAGATGTGTGTATTTTCCTCCGTCTCCCATCTTTCTCGGTCTCTCTCTCTCTCTTTCTCTCTCTCTCTCTCTCTCTCTCTTTCTCTCACTCTCTCATTCTCTCTCTTTCTCTCTTTCTCTCTCTCTCTTCCTTTTTATATCTCCGCCACTGTATTCGGTTGCTCTTTTTTACTACCAAGCGCGCCAATAGATTTGGCTAGCTGGCTGCTTCTCTCTTCCGCTCGTACTCTTTGTCATGTTTAAAAGCATTTGTGCCGTGAAAAGAGTCGATTTTTTTTTTCAATTTGGTTTTTAATCCCTCCCCTTTTTCACTTTCTATCTCCCCCTCCCTCTCTCTCTCTCTCTCCCTATCTTTCTCTCTCTCTATCCCTCATCTCTCTTCCAATCTCCGTCCCCATCTCTCTCTCTCTATCCCATCTCTCTCTCTCTCTCTCTCTATTCCATCTCTCTCTCCCCCATCTCTCCCTCTCTCTCCCCCATCTCTCTCTCTCTTTCTCTCTCTCTCTCTCTCTCTCTCTCTCTCTCTCTCTCTCCCTCTCTTACGAATCATTCTTTTTTCATAATTAAACACATGAATCTTAAAGAGTTGCTATATTTTGAAATTAATCAGGGAATGGATTATGAAATTTATGTTAATTCTACCATTCTGAATTGAACTGGAAATCCAATATTCTACCTTTTCCAGCCTCTTCCCCCTTCCCTTTTCCTCTCCTTATCTCTTTAGTTTTCATTTTCTCACTTTCACTGTCCCCTTCTCTCTAACTCTCTCTACTTCCATTTTCCTTCTTCGTTCCCTTTAACTTTAACCCCCCCCCCCTCTCTCTCTCTCTCTCTCTCTCTCTCTCTCTCTTTACATTAATATATATCTCTTCTCATCTTCTAAAAATCTTAAAGAAAGGTTGTTTGGAAACAAAATATTTCTGTGCTTTGTTTCATTTCCCAACCTAACTTCCCTCTCTTTACCACTATTTATAAGATGCTCCTTCCCATTCCTCCCATATCTTTAATTTCGCTCTTCTTCTCCGTTCACTATATGATAATATCACTTCTTCCTTCCCGAGTTTCATTGTCAGCTAATTTTAATTGTGCGATTGAATTCCAACAATTAGTCAATCAAAGCCAGGTATATTGATTTCAAGGTTATATCGGCGTCCTTCCGCTGTCAAAGCATTTCATAAATTGTTATTAAAAGAAATTGTTGCTTAAAAATAACGGTTGATATTTCCTACCGCTCAGAAATTATTAATCACATCATACATTCCCTTCCTTTGAGTCTAACGGAGTGTCGGTTTAAACGAATCTAAAATGCTTGTCTATAAAGTGCTAGTCTCTTGTGCATCTCCGTTGTAAATCTGCAAGGCTTTTAGTGTATTAGTGTATACACATTAGTGTAATATTCAGGTAATGTAAGTTCTGATCATTCCAGGTAAACATTCAAATAACAAAAAATAATATCAAGATGTAATGATTTAATAATTGTTTGTTATTTGAATATTCAGGTAATAATTCAGGCATTGCTATCGTCAGTCTGGCTTACCAATTGATTGTCACATTGAATATGAGTAGCGACATTATGATTTTCAATTTCTTTACTTATATCAATATGATATTAATTTGATAATGTTATATAATTTGTCACATGTTAAACCTCAGTAATCTTATTATGATTTGCTACATTTGCTCTCTTTGTTTCCATATCATTTCCACATGATTGTTACTTTTCTTTATACTAATGCTCTTTGTATTGTAAAACAAAATATTGATGTCAATGTCAATGAAGTTTCTTAATAAAATACCAAAAAAAAATACCAATATTGCCTTGGCCTATATTTTTCATATGAAATGTTCTCCCCAAACGAAAAATTAAATTAAATGGTAATTTATCATATTGATCATGACTTTTTTGAAAATTAAATTAATGAAATTCTAGAATTGGTATTTCTAGATTTTGTCATCGGAATACATGTATGAAAACGGCGCCACTTTCCCGTGGTCATGAAGGGTCTATACTAGGCCCCGTTTCATAAAACTTGTTATCGGTAACAAGTTACAATAATTGTTAAAAGCTACTGAAATCCTTGAATCTGATTGGCTGAGAGCAAATTTGTCATACAAATGGGCCAGTTGTCATTGATAACAAGTTTTATGAAACCTGGCCCAGATTGATATAGCACGCGTAGAAGTTAGAAGAACATTAAAGAAAAGAACGGTAGTTAACTGACCATGTTTAATGTTTCATGAAAACATTTATTTGTTAATATTCCGTTGCAACATTCGTATAAGTAAATTTATGTCCCTATTAAAGGTACATTTAACCTGGCATTCGCATTCATAAGAGATGTTAAAGATTAAACTGATGAGATCCATTTTTGAAATCGCACATTCTAACAAAAAGCGCGTGAGCCTGTTTGGACAAAAATTACTTTTACTTATACAGTTGTAAGAAGAAGTGTATGTCGTGATGCATTCTAAGCAGGGAAAGGGAAAGATGGGAACAGAGAGAGAGAGATAGAGAGCAACTCCGCTAATAAATTATTGGTGTTTATTTTATTACGAAAAGATCCCTTTCAATTAACGTGAGTGGCTATTTTGACCATAAATCGGCGATGTCGATATATCATTCACAATCTTTTTCATTTGTCCTCTGAGATTTTCCTCCGCTGATATTTCTAGCTCCGTGTATATCTCGAGATTGATGTTGTTGAGCAGAGAAGAGTTTCAGTTCAATATGAGCGTAATTGTAACAAGAATTTCATAGCGTTACGATGATCGCTGATCTAAGGAAATTCTTTGAATGAGTCGAGATGTTTGAACGGCCGCTCGCTGCTGGCAGCTCTTTAGTGATAATAAAGGAGCTGACTGAAAGCCGCTGGCACTCGACTCTACTCATCCATCACCACGGGGGATCTCCGGGCCAGCGATGCGCCGCCGTCCCGCACGTGCCATTTCTTGCCGTCAAAATCTTCGGTTTAAGAACGGGCGATTACTGTCATATTTAAACGTCTTTAGCGTTGCTCATAGAGAAGACAGACTTAATCGTAATCAATTTCGAGGCGAAATCAGCAGCATTTCAGGCGATGAAAATACCAGCAAATGAACAACAAAAGGACTAATACCGGTGAGGTTGGATAGCTGATATGGGGGTCAAACGATACTCGTGTGGCGGACTTGTAGACGAACGCTCGTCAGCATCCCGCTATTCATGATGCGATGAACGCGCAGGCGACCGAACGACGAAGTCATTGATGAGATACACAAGGAAATTGGAGGAAAGTGGTGATAAAAAAGAAATGAAAAAAGGTATGTGAATATAATGGATGTAAAGCTTAGTTTCATGCTGGCCCGAAGCTGTGCGATGCCGTCCCTCATAAGCCGCGGGCTGAAAACAACCAATGCCTGGGATCGATTCAGCTATGAGGAGTTTTGAATTCATGAGTGTCTGCATGCATCTCAAGATAGCAGAGATGTGTTGACGGGTCTCTGTGGGTTGCCTTCACGTCCATGTCTACCCTTACCAGCAGACCAACACCCTAGACCAACACCCAGAACGGGTGCCTCATGAATACTCAAAAAGTCAGAAATCAAATCTAGTGGATAAATCGCAATGTCACAGCACATAGGACTTGCCCTATGCCTATGATGGAGACTTCTTCCCCCGTACACACCCCATGCACCTGCACTCGGAGGCTAGCCAGCCACGGTACGGCATCAACCCGCTACGACGCGCGCGCGC
Organism: Heliocidaris tuberculata; assembly: GCA_025618425.1. NCBI lineage: Eukaryota > Metazoa > Echinodermata > Echinoidea > Camarodonta > Echinometridae > Heliocidaris > Heliocidaris tuberculata. The sequence goes on along the minus strand of CM046845.1, from coordinate 32,716,533 downwards.
ATGGCACGAAAATGATTGATAGTTGAGATCAGTGATTAGGGACTAAATATGAAAATTACAACTTCTTGTTCAAACAAGATAAGCACACTAGGCGTCTATTGAATGGTCCCCAGTGCCTCCCCAGTGCCTCACCGGGTATTCATGACTTCATAATAATGTGGTGATGCTTGATTTAATCTCCATGTAATATAGCGCTCCGATGTTACAAGTTCATTATTTTCTTCGTATTTTCCTCTCAAAAATATCCATGATTTGTGTTCATTTCTCGGCAACGGCCGAACAATTGTTGCCTGCGATGTGAGCGAGCGCGCGCCTCCGATATATCGCCTGACTTGACACGAAAAGAAATTTGAGTTTTTAAGAGACGTTTTTATTAAAATGAATTGCCACTAAAGTTTTTTTAATTGTTATCGAATTCTAATAATGGGTTATTGGAGGGAACTCGGAGTAATCCTAGAGTAAATTTTGCAGGTGTTTTGTTCTCCCTCCAGTCTTACATATATCGCCCCTGAGACTGAAGTGCACTTGCACTAAACCATTTTTAATTTTCATTTCCATGCATGATTTCGCCTCTTTGATTTTATTATTTGGTTAAATATATAATCTAGATGTTATTTTTTTTCCTTTCACGATGGGAGGGGTATTCTCTTTTCTACCACTGGTTTAAAGTTCTATTTACAGCAGCTTCAGAACTGTCGATGATAAAATGCCCCTCCTCTACTTTGTAATTTGAAGCCGTTCACTCTGATAGCCCCTGTAGGCATAGTCTAACATCCCCTTCTTAATTTTTTTTTCTCTCTCTCTGTTTCCTTTTCTTGTTGAGCTAGCTGACTCGTCGTTCTCTTATCATCATTTCTTTTCAAACTGGAAAGTTGATAAATTTTGTTTAACACATATTTTATAACAGTGGCGTATCCAAAGATTGGTAGACAGGGGCTGAACCCATCTAGAACGGGGAAGTGGGCACTTTTTCTACCATTACCCATAGCATGCACGTATAGGTTTTTTGCGTGCCCCATAATTTTATTTAATTATTTCTAAATCCTTAATCCACCCTTATCTCTCTTTCTCAACATCACTCTCTCTCTCTCTCTCTCTCTCTCTCTCTATCTATCTATCTATCTATCTATATATCTATCTATCTATCTATCTATCTATCTATCTATCTATCTATCTATCTATCTATCTATATATCTATCTATCTATCTATCTATATATATATATATATATATCTATCTATCTATCTATCTATCTATCTATCTATCTATATATCTATATATATATATATATATATATATATATATATATATATATCTATCTATATATCTATCTATCTATCTATCTATCTATATATATATATATATATCTATCTATCTATCTATCTATCTATCTATCTATCTATATCATCGTCTTATATCGTTCTCATATCCTTCCCCTGTCATACCCATTCCTTGCCGTCGTTGATACCCGTTCATTCAATCACTGCAGACCCCCGAACAATAGCGGACAGAGTTTGGCTTGTCCCGCTGGTCCTCGGCCGCATTGACCGCAAGTCATTGAAAGAGCTCCTTGAGAAAGGATGCACTTGCTACTTGTCCATGGTAGTGATTGACCCCCCCCCCCCCCTCATTAACCCCTAGCAACCCCGTCGATTTCATTTCCGGCTACTTAGTCTGAGACTTGATGAACGGGGTATACGTTGGTGTGACGAGGTGGTGTATTTTGAATGGTCAATATAATGGATACGTATAGATGACCATAACACTAGTTATTAGTGATGATAAGCCTAATATTGAATTCTTGTACAGCGCTTGCAGCCACCTCTCATGTATGGTGCTTAGGGCGCTCCAAAGCTACACCATGCAGCCATAGCTCGGCTACCCACCGATACCGGTACTCTCATCATCCAAAGGGGAGGAGGAAAATGTGTAGATTATAAATGACGGGCTTCAAACCCACTCCTCCTCATCACAGCCAAGGTTTTAAACCTCTCGTTTACATGAAACCATCTATGACCCCTGATTATATTCTATCTACGCTCTCCTTTCATCATAATAGCCTCCTCCATTGAATCCCACGTCTGCCTTAGGTGGCAGTTTATCAAACTCACATCTTAAACTAATCTTTTTCTCTCGGGTTGCCGGTGTCTGTAAAATGCTATTGTAATTAAATATATTTATGTTTATTCTCTTCTTGCTGCTTAGATCCTTATTTTTAGTATCTTGCTTTTTCTTTTAAAATGCGTAAAGCCCTTCCAGCCCTCATCTCGTCCCTACATTTACCCTGTCTCTTATCATTCACATATCTCTCCATCACTCCCTATTAAAATGCAAATATAAATCTCAGAAAGTTATAATATAAAAGTTAATGAACCATTATGCCCTGCTTATATGCTTCAAACTCTCTTGTTGAAGAAAAAAAAAGGATGTAGACATAATAGTATAACAAATCATGTTAAACGAAAGGGATGATCATTTGAATATATTATGTAACAGATGGTATGCAAATGGCATAGTATTTGATGATAAATATATGCAAGATTACTTTAGGGCGATATTTCGGTGTACAATGCATACAACAGTAAGGTACTTCCAGTACAGAATTTTTTTTCCAAAAAAGAATATTATATTTGAATAAGGATCTTGTAAAGTTGTAAATAATTTTAGATAGAAACTGTTCTTTTTGTGGAAGAGAAGAAGAAGGTGTGGTGCATTTTTTACTCTTGTAACGTGTCTGACCAAATTGATTTGGAGTCGTTTGACCGACTGGTTACCCAATGTAACACTTTGTAGAATAGAGTTAACATTAATACATTTTTGTTATATAGGTTTCAAATAAAAATGAAATGATGCCATAAACTGTGTAATATTTTGGACCAAACAACAATTATATTTTGCTCGTAAACAAAATACCATACTCGTCCGGCTTTCCAGACAAATATCAGGAATTGCTACGCAAATGAGAGGCAAGTTAATGCTCTTTAATTTGCTTTATATTGTTAATTGCACAATAGTTATTGTTACATTCTTTGAAAATGAAAATGAAATGAAATAAAATCTAAATCTGAAATCTGTTGTAAATTTCACTATGCTATTACGTTCAACTATGCTATTCGAAAAACGCTTATAACTGTTGACATTCATGTTTAACATATTTTGCTGTAATATATTCTTTTGTACATGTATTAAATTATGTTGTTCAGAGATTGATCCAAAATAAAATGGCCTATCGGAGGGTCTCAAAAAAGAGGAAAAATCTCTCTTTCTCTCTCTCTCCCTATCTCTATCTCTGTATCTTCCTCTTGCTTTCTCTTTCCTCTTCCTTTCTCTCGAATCCCTTCTCTTTATTTCCTCTTTCACTCTTTTCCTCCCCTCTCTCTCTCTCTTTCTCTCCCCCTCTCTCTCTCCTCCTTCCCCCTGCCTCTCTCTTTCTCTCTCTTTATTATTTCTAGTCAATACTCTCTTTCCCTCCTTCTTTCTCACCCCCCCCCTCTCTCCCACTTCTCTCTCTCTCTCTCTCTCTCTCTCTCTCTCTCTCTCCCACCCGTCCCACCCCTCTCTCTCACCACCCCTCTACTATAGAACCTCCCATCATCATCATATTCCATGCCTCCCATCATCATCTAATAAGATGTCTTATGTTTACGTTTCACAACCCACTTGAGCTGGTACTTGAACGCGATGAATCTGCTATTATTCCCCTCTACAGTTGGGCCACTCCCATCACACATTCACCTCGGGTACACATCAACTTTGCCTCTCCATACTCTTGTCCCTTGCACTTATTAAATTAAAGGTAAAATACGATGATATTTTTAAAGATATTTTGAAATTATGTTACTTTACATTTTAGGTTGAGTTTACTATGTATGTACATGTATGCCCACAATTACACCACTATACCTCACAAAAGCGCCAGGAGTGTCAAATTTGACAGACATGGCGCGGTATAAATGTCCACTATTGATAGTAAAATATATATATATATTCAAAATGACGACACCCACAAACATGTTCCGATACTCTATACGTGACTAGGAATCCCATATGCGAGAAAGAACGTATATAGGAACATAAGAAAGTAGTAATATAATTATGAAAGCAGTGCTAAATTCGGGTAGTGACTATACAGATAAATATGTAATTATTCTCATTCTGTGTTCATACTTCTGCATCATGTAGTTCTAACAACCATTCTTGGATTTTGTAATCGGGAGAGGTCAACCCATCGTTGTAGCCAAGTAGAGGTGTCGTAGTCGAGTGGTTTAAACACTTGACTGGAGATGGGAAGGTCGTGGGTTCGAACCCCGGCGCGGCACCAATGTCCTTTTGCAAGACATTAATCTACATTTGCCACTCTCCATCCAGGTGTTAAATGGGTACCGGTAGGAAGAAATTCCTTGAATGATGTGAGCGCCAAAATCGGTAGCCTAGCTAGAGCCGGGTTTATATTGGAGCACCTTGAGCACCATTCATAGTGGATATGAGCGCGATGTGAATATCATCATCCTTCAGAAATATACATGTATATTCACATGATTATTCTCTATAATTGTCTCATCAATCAAAAAGAGGAGAGTCTGGAAATGTTGTCTAGCTATCGTGTCCCATCGATCAAAATAATTTCCTTCATCTCTTAATTACAATCAATGCCTTAATCTGAAAGTTGCAAGATATACATCTGGGAAATAAATAACGTCACTCCACACAATCAAATTGCATAATTTCCCTGTTTGTTTGTTGTTGTTGTTGTTGTTGTTATTGTTTTTACCTTACAATCACTGGCGTCAAGTTCTTAATACTTGGTACTACCATCACTTAACTACTTAAATGTTGCTTTAATATTTTATATATTTTGTTAGTTGTTTATAATATATCATTCAGCTGACGTGAAAAACCCTAACTTCAGAAACAATTTCAATAAATGCATTAATGTACTTGTATTGCAGTTGAATATAAAATTATATGGAATTTTTTTAACCTCACCCTAAAACTTCGATTAGATCTTAAATACAAACTCATTGTCGATCATAATCGAGTAGAAGCCACTTATCAAAGTTTGTCGAGCACGCAATATATGAAATATATCATAGAAATCAACATTACTACTGGTTTGTTTTCCTCCTGACAATATAAAGCATTTCCCTCCTCTTTCAAAAAAAAAAAAAAAAAAAAAAAGAGGACAAAACTCAACAACCACTGGTATACGATTTCATGTTTATACATTCAGAATTAGCTTCGAGGCAGCCACGAGAGGAACAGTAGAGAACAATCAAAATGGAGATAAAGAAGAAAAGGCCACATGTTTGGTGTGCTAAATCGTTTGCTTTATGCATTATTGTTTGTCTTTCATGAGCTTTTAAACAAGGATCCGTTTTAGACAAGATCTTTACAAAGTTTACACACCCTCCTGATCAAGTCTGGTTGGAGTTTCGCTACTTAAGCACGTCATATCATGCCAGTCCCTTGCCAGATATTGGATCATTTCACATCTAGAGTTTAATCTTATGGAGCTCATGTATTAAGTACATGTCATGTCGACTTCTCGGTAGACTTTAAACTCAGAGAAGGGTTCCGGTCAGTAACAAGGGGTATTAAAATGATTCAATACCCAAATTCAGTTCAATTTGCATAATTTCAATTTCAATTTCAATTCCCTACATATATTTTTAGCGAAAGTTACTTAACGTTACCTCCCTCATTGCCATGGAAAAGGTTATTACATACATTATAGGGAAAAAAATCAGTTCACATCCTCTTTTTAGTATTCAAAGTGTCAGTCGTCGTAATATTAACGGAACTCATGTATTAGTGTTAAAAGATGACAATTCCATTAATGTAAAAGTGGTGATTCCTTACGAACTCCAGTAGCCTGATTCAGCCTGATTGACATGTTTCGTCACCTAGGTGGTTATTGTTACGTATTGATAAGTGCATTATGGAACAGTTATTCTTCTTTTAAGATCAACTTTCTTTCAAAGGTGAATTACAAGATCTACGATGTGAAAAATATCAAATCACTTTTCATTTTAGATTTAAATGAAGGATATTATTAACAAGTATATTTCTAAGGCATTTTCCTTCAAGTAAGATTAAGTTTGGTATGTTAAAGGGGAGGGGGAGACGCCCATCTGACGGTGTGGAAGACACGGTCATCAAGGTCGAAGAAAGGGGACCAATTCAGCAAAGATTATTTGATCAACGGTGTACTAGTGACAGCTGAGAAGCAAAGTTGTCGCCAGCGAGTAAAGAGTCAAGTTTACCTTACGTGCCAACGGCCACTGGTAGCTCGCCCGCGTCTCTGGGCGCTGTGGTATGTCGATGACACGATCATATAGCACCAGGATAAATCAACAACTTCTTTTCTAACTTTATTTCTTCTTAAATGGACTATATTAAGAGTAAGTGGTATGGTTATTGCAAACTTTGACGATCTCTCTTCCTCTGTCTCTTCCCCTCTCTCTTCCTCACTCTCTCTCTCTCTCTTACTCTCTCCCCAACTTCTCTCTGTTTATCATGTCTTTTGTTTGAAGATTTGATTTTTGTGCTAGATAGTAAAGAGCATTAAGATGCATTGGTGACCTATGATCCATTTTTAAAGGAAGTTTGCTTAATTCTAAGGCAAAGAGAGGAAATGATATTGGTTTTGAAATGACCTGTTTAAAGTGCCATCGCTTTGAAAAGTGTAACCATACATTCCAAACAATTTTAATTCAAGCATTACAACACTGCAATATTTACAAGACATTTTAAAACGTAAGCTACAAATATATTATTATTTTAAATATTATATTATAAATGACTTAATGCAAAAGAATAACAGTGAGCATCATTAATAGCCTGCTAAGGCTTCGGGGCTATGAATTCATCTGGACAGACTGTTTTGAACAAGTAACCTTTTAATAACCTTGTTTGTGCTCTGGTATAGCCTGAGCCGCTCTGCCCAAAATGCTTATGCCCATGCGCCGATAATATTCCCTTTGGTTATTTGCGACTCCTGAAGTTGTGATAAGACAGAGACGCCCATCCCTCTCAACATAATGCATGCACGGCATTGCTTCGAAGGCGATGGCCGATTTGTTTCAGATGTTAACTCAAAGCGTACTTCATACTGACAATCTAATTGGGCAGAAGTTATCGCATCCCATTCCGGAGGCAGCGTCCACCCACCATGCAGTGACGTCATCATTCAGCCTGTCTGGAGCATAGTCTGGAGGAAAGAGACTGCCTATGCTGCCGACTCCTGATGGCGCAAGCATTTTATAATCGTCAGTGGCGGATCTACGGGGGGGGGGGGGGGGGGGTTAGGGGGTTTAACCCCCCCCCCCCCCCCCTTGGGCTGCCAAGTAAACATTTAATGTGCATAGGAAAACAAAAAACAAAAAGAGAAAAAATAGAGCATGCAAGTATGCTTAAAATCGCAAGCTGGCAACCCTTTAAATGAAAAATCTCCCTACTGTGGGAGGGGGGTATCCCCCTCCCACACCCTCCCCCCTCGCTCGCTTCGCTCGCTCGGGCTCGCAATACCTAGCTCAGCCCCTCAAACCCCCCCTTTGGAAAAAAGCTAGATCCGCCCCTGATCGTTATCGCTGGAGGGGAAATACCGAGTGCTCCTCCCCTCCCCTCCCCTCTTCCTCCTCCTCCTCCTCCTCCTCCTCCTCCTCCTTCTCCTTCTTCTTCTTCTTCTTCTTCTTCTTCTTCTTCTTCTTCTTCATCTTCTTCCTCTTCTTTTTCTCTTCTTCTTCTTCTTCTTCTTCTTCTTTTTCTCTTCTTCTTCTTCTTCTTCTTCTTCTTCTTCTTCTTCTTCTTCTTCTTCTTCTTCTTCTTCTTCTCCTCCTCCTCCTCCTCCTCCTCCTCCTCCTCCTCCTCCTCCTCTTCTTCTTCTTCTTCTTCTTCTTCTCTTCTTCTTCTTCTTCTTCTTCTTCTTCTTCTTCTTCTTCTTCTTCTTCTTCTTCTTCTTCTTCTTCTTCTTCTTCTTCTTCTTCTTCTTCTTCTTCTTCTTCTTCTTCTTCTTCTTCTTCTTCTTCTTCTTCTTCTTCTTCTTCTTCTTCTTCTTCTTCTTCTTCTTCTTCTTCTTCTTCTTCTTCTTCTTCCTGGTTAAGAAAAAACTGAATGAAAAATGAATTTAGGATATCGAAAGGGAAACAAGAGATATTTAAAAGAAAACCTCCAGTGACACACATATGACAACGATTCATTTCTTCGTTTGATACACTGTGATTGTTAAAATTCACTTTTTTTTATTTACACAATCTTTTCAAAATCATAATACTGATTTTTTTTTAAAGTTAAAACATGCCCATTTCCAAAAAGTTCATAATAAGCATGCATAGATCTCTCAAAAATGAGCAAAGCTTAACAATGTTATAAAATAATGATAAATACTGCAAACTGTAATCAATAATAAGTGATTCGTACGTTTTTTGGCCAATTCACTGTAAACAAGATTCAAAAATAAGACGTGCAGGTCCAGTTGAAAATCTCAATTGTTAATGCTAAAGAATTAAACAAACGCCATTTCCTGACATATATATTGGAGAATACTATCAAACATTTAGAAGTATTAACTATTGATAGGACATCGTTAGATTAGTATTGCATAGGACATGGTAAACAAAAATTGTTTAAAAATCGAACGAAATTTAGAAGTAAGATTAATTTTGGGTCAAGGTAAACCCAGGCAAGTGTACATAAGTGAGATACATCATTAATGATATAAATACATATATTATTCTTGGGGGGGGGGGGGAGGGGCTGTATCGCGGCATGCTTTTTACAATATGATCAAGGATCAAAACCGTCAGAGATAGTAGAAAACGAGAAGTGAAGACTATTCAACAGGCAACAAAATAATAGAAAATTAATACCACAATTTTGACAGCGGCTCGGTGTAATTATATCTTTATCAGTTTATGGTAACATTGACAACACTTTGTTCTTTTATTCTAGACAAGTGAGCCATTCAACTGTATAGCTCCTCGCCCAAATTTTCTTTACGTATATCCGAGTTGCATCAATCTTGTAGAGTCAATAATGTTTTAGCTTTCAAATTCACTGTCATAATCAACGTAAATCAGACAACAAATTTATCTTTCGTACAAAAATGAAGGAAAATGGAAGTGATTAACTGCTGATGGAATCAATCTCTATTTCAAAGGCCAACATTTCCAACATGGAACGGGTGTTAATTTCTAAAACCTCTGATCATTATTCTGCTAATCACTGATTGCTAATTGAACTTTTTCAATAAGTCAACAAATGGCAATGAGGCACAAACCCCAATCTTTATAGATCCACAGCATCGAACTCTTACGTCATGAGCGAGTTATTAATTTCCATTTCTCAGTACATTCATCATTAACATCAATTTCAAGGAGAGAACAGTCTATGAATCAGTATTTCTCGAATCACCAATCCCGATCACTTTCTTTAATACAATTATCTAACACCAATTTAATACCAAAGTCCATTTTATTTCTTCAAACACTTCGTTGGACCCTATCAATCTTCGTCTTCACAAGTCATGTTGATGATCTCAAAGTTTAACATGACATTCTGTATCCAACCCTCGTCATCGTATCGTAAACGTATTTTTGCACCATCCTGAAAAAAAAAATACATCGATATAGCAAGAGTTAAATGACTTAAACGTAAGATTCGTGAAAGGGAATACGGTTATATGTCTCTGAATGATTTATAGATTTATAGGTCTATCTTAAGCAGATAACTGGAACATAATTCAAAATACAAAATGTATATTGACAGTATCATGAATATCAAGCGAAAGAATTTATAATATGATATGATATAGGGTATGATTTCATATTTCTCTTCTCATTATATTTTGTTTCTTTGTTTCTTTTTTCCGCTTCAGTTTCTTTGTCTTTATTAATTTTTCTTCTTCTTTCCCGGTTCCTTCCTGCTTTTGTTATTCTTTGTCTCACTGTTATCTTCTCTGATGTAATTCATTCCTTTCTATTTTCTTCCATATTCTAAATTCGAAGGAAACATTTTCAACAAACCTGTAGACTGTACAGGTTCTCCATCCGAAGGTACCGCATGGAGACTGCCTACTCTCCTTAACAAACCGTCTAGAACCACGCCGTAAGGTTTGGGAGAAGGTTTGTAACGGACAGTCACTGAAAAAAGTAGTCCAAACAGAAATCATTTGAATATACAGAAGTACTGATGATGATGATGATGATGATGATGATGATGATGATGATGATGATGATGATGATGATGATATTGATCGGTGGCGAAATCATGGGTTTAAATATACAGGAGTCGCACGCGCATGATCAGACGATGCCCTTACTGTCATGAGGAACGGCCAATGTGTGAACTTAAAGGGCAATCCAACCTTGATAATAAGATGATTTGTGTGAAAGCAGAAAAATAAGAAAAACAGGATGGCGAAAGTTTGAAAGAAATAGGACAAGGACTAAGAAAGTTATGGATGTTTGAAATATGAGATCACTACATCTATGCGAATCTCAAATTGGCAATTTGGTAAGTCAATTGTGACATTTTTGTGGACAACTCTCCCATTTGTCGTACACAAAAATATTAATTTGCGGTTTTCTTCGAGGCGCTTTTACCCTCAGGGCAGTACTCAAAATATATTGGATATAGCATATTGTTATAGGTCCTCCTGAACGAAAAGATTCTACTGAATAATGCATTTTGAAAAAGGTGACATTTTAGTCATTTTTTGTGTTGGAGCGAATGGGGGAGTTGTCCACAGCTACATCACAGTGACATTACCTATTCGGCCAATTTGAAATTCCCATATGCATAGTGATTACAACTTTCAAAAATTCATAACTTTCTTATTGCTTGTCCGATTTCTTTCAAACTTTCACCAATCTGCTTCTCTTATTTTTCTGCTTTCTTTCAAAGCAACTTGCTATAAAGGTTGGATTGCCCTTTAACATTATGACGTTCATTCTGCGGATGTTGGCAAAAATAAAGAGGGGGCATCTTCACCCCTCCGGATGCGCTAATAATAAATGGATATGAATTAAGTACAAAATGTTAGTGCTGCTAAAAATTTCTCTTCCGGTTCACAATATTTTTTTAAATCTTTTGCTGAGATGAATTTGAAATTAAACATGGTAACATGGTAACTTTAACGTTTTCAGTCATACTCACCGTTTTTCACATCTCAATCCCGATGTTCCCGCGGGACAAATACACCTATTGTTTGGCATACACGTACCTCCATGTTGGCAAGCAGGACGGCAGAGGACGTTACCAACTGGAGGGGGAAAATCAGACCAGAGTAGGAGATTGTAAGTTTTGCTATTTGTCTACCACGTTGTTATTTGAAATTTCAAATAAATCCATTGTAGATTTAAAAAAAAAAAACATAATTATAAAGTAATTAAGAGCCCTTGATTTCGTATTTGGGGTAAAGTTGAAACTATAAACTCGTTTGTTCTTATAACTACAAAGCTCTAAAGTACTTCTGACATCGTGTTTGTGTGGGTGTGTGTGTGTGTGTGTATGTACACAATCTGTCTGTCTCTCTGTCTCTCTCTTTCTCTCTCTCCCCTTCTCTCTACATCCAGTTTTTCCCATCTCTCTCTCTCTCCACGCGCTCTCTCTCCCTCTGTGTCCCGCACCCGCCCACTCCCTCCTCCATCTATCTTAGTAGGTTCATAATCTTACCTAGTTGGCAGTAGGATCCATGATATCCCGTAGTACACCTACATTTGTTGATACCAACACAAGTACCACCATTCCTACAAGATCTGCTACATAGAGCTTGCTCTGTACAGATAATCAGATAGAATCAGAAACAAAAAAATAATTCAAAAGGGAAAAACAATGGCGTATCCAGAAATAACACGGGATACTGCCCGGAAGATGGTGGTGGTGGTGGTGGTGGTGGTGGTGGTGGTGGTGTGTGTGTGTGTGGGGGGGGGGGGGGGGGGGATAATGTATTGCTGAAGCCCCACATGCCATATACACATTGCAAGTTTGTTTTGTTCTTTTTACTGGGCCTTCAAAAAAGGGGTGACGCCGGCTTCACCCTATATATGCTGGATAAGCCACTGAAAAAAATACGACGACATGACACAATTCACTCAAACTTACTGAGACATAAAGATAAGATAATCATGATAAGAGGGTTAAAAATGACGTACACGTGTGAATAAACTTCACTCTGATAAAGTTCCTGAACGTATACCAAATAAGATGTAAATTATGCATAGAGTTTCGAAAGCCAGGGGGGTAAAAATTAGGTATCACTGCTTTCGAGAAAGTAATATCTTACCATACTGACATCTCGGCCCGTAAAATCCCTGTCTACAGATACAGGTATCGGCCGCATAACACGTTCCTCCATTTTCACAAGAAGGCTGACATTTGGCTGATGATAAACAAGAGAGACAATCCTAGGATAGATCTTTAAAAAATACTATATATGTGGAATATGGTGCTTTTCCAATAAGAAATTCCGATAAGAATTTTTATGCGAATATGCAACGAATAGACATATTTTAAGAAGGCTACTTCGGTTATGCTGCCGTAATGTTGGAGAGAACGCTGTCATGTTGTGAGAGAGTTCCTGTAAAACTGTGTTTCTCAATAATAATCGTTATTTGGTAGCCCCCTCCGGTATCATGGTCATACATTTTCTCCACTGTATGAAAGTTAGTCCTTAGAATGATATTTCTTGGAATATTTTTTGACATCTGCTAATTTTTTGGCCATCAACTTTTGCCAATTTGCTGACAAGTTTGCGTTTTTTGTCGTAAACAAACTTTGATTAGTAGTGTCATCTCCCATCCCCTCCTCCTAAAGACATCCCTAGAAGGAATTGGTAACATACGTGTTTGACACTGGTCCCCTTCGAAGCCGTCTGAACACTGGCATTCGTTGGGTCCGATACAGTTACCTCCGTTCATACAAGGGAGTTCACAGGTAGCTAGAAAAATAAAAGGATAATTTTAAATAGATAGGCGTATTTAAATCACAATGACTGGAACTGCATTATTTCCAACTTTTGTTTATAGTTCATGATGAATTGGCACCTTCTACACCTTACCAAGGAGTTACTAGGCATCTAGCAACTTTGAGGCCGCCATCGACATCAGCAACTCGATCATGATGACGGTCTCCTGCGTTCACAAATCTTGTTTCCCATCTTGTTACTGTATACATATATTCTTTGTATTTAGAAGTAAATTGTTAATGTCTGACAATGTGTTTATATATTTTTTCTGTGATATTATTATATTTTGTATCATGCTCTTGAGCGCATAAATAAAATCAATCAATCAAACAAACAATGCTTTATTCCTTTATTCATCCCGATGCCTGGTTTGACATCGTCATGTTTTCCTCGATATTTCCAGCTGAATTTTAAAGCAATTACTGATATGCTTGTTCGAAAAATACACAAATCATTCATTCATTCGTTCTTATTTTGGCACCTTTCTTCACAAGAGCTTGAAAACATGTTATAACTTCAAGCATTTGCTATAGGGTAAACATGAACATCTCTCAGTTATAGATTGTGATAGAGGGACATAATTTCCACTATATATACTTACGAAGATGGCAGTAAGCTCCTGTGTACTGACTAGTACAAGAACATTGGTTATACCTCTGGCAAGTACCACCGTGCATGCAGGGTGGGGTACATGTAGCTGCAAAGAAAAAGCTAAAGTTATCAAATCTTGTAAATATTATCGTTCCTGAAAAAAGTAAAAAAAAATATTTTACTGTTCATGATAATAGTTCCATAACTGTAATCATCATTAATAATATTATCCGATTAAAAATTGGATATTATAATCACGGATAGGTGATAAGGGTTGAAATGACGTCGCTTTTCATAATTAGCCATGATCATAATAACTACAATTCATCAGATGTGGGTATGATTTTTTAAATTTCAGCGGGCAAAAACGTATACGGCTTTCCATGATAAGTTTATGAGTTTTAATTGGAGTTTGATATAAAAACTTTTCATTCATTTTCTTCTTTTTTTCAAGTAAAGTATCATTTTCCACTGGTCTTATTTTCTCCAGTTTCATTTCACTGTCATTTTGATAACCAATGAGATAAAAGTGATAAACATAGATGATTCCTTATTTGTGAATGTCTAAACTTACGTGTACATGTTGGACCTCCGTAGCCAACAGGACAGACACAACGGTTTGGTCCAATACATTTACCGTAATTCAAACACGGTGGATCACATATAGCTAGAGTGGGATCAAGGATATACAAAAAATTATAGGCACGCGGGGAAATTCATCGATTAGGGTTTTAATGAATTTAAATTTCAAACGTACTCTCAGCACGATATTCCTCTCCCCATGCACTATCTTCCCATTCTCTGTATTTTCCCCTCGTGTGCTGCACCCAGTAACCCTGCTAATGCCATGCTGTTTTATCCTTTTCTACATCACTATAACTGTGACTTGATACTTCTTATCAAACAACAACAACACAAAAACAAAAAAACAAAAAAACAACAGATATTCAGGCAGTGAGATTTATCTTATCTTATTTCATTGACGAAATTACATTAAAACTTCAGGATGCATACTGCACCTGCAGTGACTATCACCATGAAAAGGGGTGTCAAAACGTTCAGGGAAGAAATGCCCCCCCCCCCCCCTGCCAAATTGGTCATGTCTCCACACGCATGCTATTCATGATCCTTTCCTTCTTCTTCAGTTATGCAGACCGAGAAATTCCTTCAAAAAGGGAACGAAATCCAAATTGGAGTTCCGTAATCCGTATTGTATTTCGAAGGACATAAAGCATTGACAATGGCATTTTTCGATATATAATCTATTTACTTACCATCACATCTGTATCTGTTTTTTGCTCTAACCATATACCCCGTCCTACACGAACAGTGATAACTCTCTACGGTATTCTGGCAAGTATGTTCACAGCCCCCGTTTGCATCGGCACATTCGTTCAAATCTGTATAGGTGAAATTTAATGGATAAGAAAGGCACATATGGAAGTATTTACTGCTTGTGCTATACTTCATGAAATAACATAAAGTAATCATATCATTGTCACGACCGAGTAAAAGCTAGCTACATTAAACATACTTATTTTAGTCATTGTCATCACCGTCATCCTCACAAGCCTTTCTTAGTTTCATCATTGATGTCATCATGGGCACCGCCATCATATATACTACCACAATCATCATCATCATCATCATCATCATCATCATTATCATCACTACCATCATCAACATGACCATCATCATCACCAACATCATCATTACCATCATCATCATCACCAATATCATCACCATCTTTACCACCATGCATGATAATCATCAAAATGAAAACAATCACCATCATACGCACTGTCATGCTTTGGTCAGTTTCATATTCATCAATCTTCATATTTCGTCATGACTGTCATCATCGTCATCACTGTCAGAGGTCTTACCGTCACAGCTTCGTCCGTCTTCATTGAGTACGTAGCCAGATCGACAGCTGCACTGGATCCCTAGTTGATCCATACGACACAACTGATCACAACCACCTTGCTTTACTTCACACGATGTGATCCCTGGTTTGAAAACAAAGGGCATTTTTTTTCAAGTCATTTGAATCTTTTTCAAATAAATTCCTTTTTAAACATTTAAGATTTCAGATCTATTTATTTGACAAAAATGGGAATGTTCATGGCATTTTGTAACCCATGCTCTCCAAACGTTTGGAAAGGTGCACCAAATGACCTCTTCAATTTAAAAAAAAATATGAAAGAATTTTCAAAGATACCTCACTAGTAGCTCAATTAATAATCACATGATAGTTTCATTTCTTGATTAACCCATACTCAAGTGAGCTTTCGTCACCCATCTCTACATTATACTTGTTAGTTATTGCGAAACGAGAAAGGTCAAACAACTCGTGTATAATGTAACATATAGGGCACACATAAGTAATTCATCCGCTCGTAATGCATGCCGGTGAGGCGGAGCAAAGATGATTTGAAATTAATTGATTAGAAATATTCATATTAAATCGATTCATTGTTCTCAGTAAATTTAAAAAACGTAAATGGTGTTTAATAAACATACTCTTTCCAATTTGACACATTAGCTGAAGTTGGCTAGCCTTTTATTATTTTTAAAGGATTTATTTTATCACTGGTGCACCCCCACTGTTTCAATGTGCGAATGGGCGGAAATTTCGGCTAGCCTTGTTTCAGCTTAAATATCTTTTTTAATCGCTGGGAAAGTGCCCAAATGAGGTACTTCATTTGGGAGATTTTTATATTTTGTCTCTGTTCTGTGAATTTAAACGATTTCTACCAAGGGGTTTTCAAAATATGATTTTTAGACAACCTTCGTTATAACACGTAAGTGAATGGGGCCGTGAATTACTTATGTGAGCCCTATATGGCAGCAAATCGAAGACCTAGAGGGCGTCGTTGTTGTGGGTGTTCTAGAGTACCTACATAAAGAGAGTAGCGACAACTCATGATTTAAACGCCATTTTGTTTCCTCTGCTATGCAACATTTCTATTCAATTTCGATGAGCACCTGGGTGTTCTCAATAGAAAGAATTCAAACGCCATTTTGTTTCCCGAAAAGTCAGACGTCCGTGTCGCTACTCTCTATATAAAGGCACTCTAGGGTGTTCTTGAGGATGAGCCCTCCCCCCCCCTCCTCTGTCTCTCTATCTCTCCCCCTTTCTCTCTCTCCCCCTCTCTCTTTCTCTCTCTCTCACATCAATTCACATTTGCTATAGGCAAATTTGTACTTTTTTAGCCTTGCCCGAATTCTTTTTTTTAAAGGACATATTCAGCCACCTTGTCAGGGATTGTGATCCTACTCCACCCAGTGCCATCCATACACAGAGTTTGGCCAACTTTGCTCCAGTGGGTAACAATATGGCGGCCTGGTGCTTTGTTAGGCAACCATGTAACAAAGGAATATACGCCATTTTGTTTCCTCTGCTATGCAACATTTCTATTCAATTCCGATGAGCACCTGGGTGTTCTCAATAGAAAGAATTCAAACGCCATTTTGTTTCCCGAAAAGTCAGACGTCCGTGTCGCTACTCTCTATATAAAGGCACTCTAGGGTGTTCTTGAGGATGAGCCCTCCCCCCCCCCCCCCCTCTGTCTCTCTATCTCTCCCCCTTTCTCTCTCTCCCCCTCTCTCTTTCTCTCTCTCTCACATCAATTCACATTTGCTATAGGCAAATTTGTACTTTTTTAGCCTTGCCCGAATTCTTTTTTTTAAAGGACATATTCAGCCACCTTGTCAGGGATTGTGATCCTACTCCACCCAGTGCCATCCATACACAGAGTTTGGCCAACTTTGCTCCAGTGGGTAACAATATGGCGGCCTGGTGCTTTGTTAGGCAACCATGTAACAAAGGAATATACGCCATGTTGTGCCCAACTGAAACCGAGTTGGCCAAACGCTGTGTATGGATGGCTCTGACTCCACCCCCGTAGAAAGGCCCCCTGTGTACACTCACCTACAAAGTGTGTTGTACTGTTTGGTGACAGAGCACTGGTAGGACCACTCTCCCCCTCCCCCTCCTATAGAAACGTCCCTCTGTAGACCCGCCTTCACAGTGTGGTGTAATTTTGGGTGACAGAGCACTGGTAAGATCCCCACCCCCCCCCCCCCAAAAAAAAAACAACAACAACAACAACAACAAACAAACAAACAAACAAACAAACAAACACAAACAAACAAACAACAACAACAACAACAACAACAACAACAACAACAAACCGCTCCTGTATACACTCACCTACACAATGTGTTGAACTGTTTGGTGACAGAGCACTGGTTGGACCGCAGTCACATCGGTAAGATCCGGGCGAGTTGATGCATACTTCCTCACATCCTCCATTATTGATGTGACATTCGTTGATATCTACAGAAAAAAAACATACACCGTGATATAAATAGGTAGTCCTTTCTATTTCTATTCAAGTTTCGTGAAGGAAAAGTCTATCAAACGCTCAGGCAAGTCTTTAGTTTTTAGTATTAGTTCCTTCTGCGCATGTTACTGTCCATAGTCCTAATCACCGGTTAAATCTTTACTTCAAAATATCTACATCATCTGTTGTTTGAGTATTTATAAAAGAATACCCCCGAGACTACTGATCGATCCCAAGTCAAAAAATGGAGGATATGAACAAAAATGTGGGACATGATAAAAGAAATCGTCAGAGAGAAAGTCATATATATCTAAGTCAGAAACCCATAAATAAAGGGAGAGGGGAAATGAGGTGGGAAGAAAAAACAAGAGGGAGATAAAGAGAGTGGTAGAATTTAAACTAGACTTGAATCAGCGACATTATATTTGTTGAATACAAGGATGATATTGCAACTAAGTTAGCCATTTAGAATTTTACATTCTCACAAAAATCTAAATACATTTTTGGAAAGATATTACATTAATAATGCAAAGGAGGTTGTACATTACTTGATTGAGGGAAACCCAGTTTTAGCCAATAGAAGATAACCCGTCCCATAATTCCCTCGAGTATGAAAGAAGTGATGACCTACCAATGCAGGACGATCTATCTGAGTGAAGTTGGAATCCTGGATCACATGAACATTTAAAAGAACCATCCGTATTGGTACAGTGCTGCTGACAAAGACCATCATGGAGAACACATTCGTTCCTGTCTAAGATGGATTCAAATCAAATCAGATTCATGAGAATGATCAAGGTCAAATATTTTGTATTTATCATTGTTACACACATATATTTCGACACCCCTATGTTCCGACACTCTTTACATGTTTCAACACTCCCAAGTTACGACACCCTATGTTCCGACACTGCTAAGTTTCGACACCCCAATGTTCCGACACCGCTTTGTTCCGACACCCTTATGTTTCAACACCCATTTGTGACTCCTATGTTTCCATAACCCTATGTTTCGACACTATATGATGTTTCAACACACCTATATTTCGCCATCGCGATGTTTTGACACCCCTGTGAATCGACAACCCTGTGTTTTGACATCACTATGCTCCGAAGCCCCTATATCCCGACGCTCCTTTGTTCCGACTCCTTATGTTTCGACAGCCCTATGTTCCCGCAGCCCTATGGTCCGACACCACTATGTTCTAACATCACTATGTTTTGACACCCCTGTGTTTCGTCTCCCTATGTTTCGACTCCACTGTGTTTATATACCACTATGTTTCGACACCCCGTTGTTCAGACATGTCTTTCCGTCACCTTAATCATGTGTATGATTGTGTGGTTTTTGTTTGTTTGTTTTTTTTTTTGTTCTTCTCGGCCTGGAAGTATCAGATTAGTTTTACTCAATAAAACAATTGGCATTTCGCAAGTAGTCAATCTGTTTTTATATTTGGTCAATACCAGTTTGTTTATTATTGTCAAATGACAAGGCTATCATAATTATTTGATATTCGATTTACGATCATGAATGAGTTAAGGTTATGAAAGACACCTTGATGCAATCTTAAAAGATAGTAATATCTTACCGAGGCATTGTGAGTTATCGAGTCTATCGATATCGTAGCCTCTTCGACAGTCGCAGCTGTAGGTCCCCGGTGCATTTATACACATTTGTGCACAGCCTCCATTATTGTACGCACATTCGTCAGCATCTAATGGATGGAAAAAAGGACAATTAAATGAATGATTAGCATAATTTCTACATAAAGAGACCGTAATTTATAAGAAAAAAACTTAATTTAATAACGTTAAAGCGAACAAGCGAGTTATGTTATCATTTTGTCAAATTTACTCTCTCATCACATTTTTTTACAGCAACTTCTAGCGTTTAGTCTAGAATAACAAAATAACTCACCATCACAATATTTCCCGTCACCATGGAAACCAGCATAACATTGACAGAAGTATGACCCGATGATGTTACCGCATCTTGCAAAGATATGACAGTCATGCTGAGCAGTGCCACACTCATCAACATCTTCGAGGGGAAAAAATCGAATATGTTATGAAAAATTAAACGAAAAGGGTTTCAATCAAATTCTGTGATGAATACAAAGAGTATAATACTAAGTGGCAAAAAGAGGATTTTGATTTGAAATGTGCTTGTCACTCATTTTAAAATAACGATCGCAATTAGAATCCCAAAGGAGAGTACTGTATAAGAAAGTAATTTATCTGAAAGAGCAGTCAACCTGGACATATGTTCTCCTCTTATTGCTTTCAAAGCTTACTGAAGAAAACTGATTATCAATTTCGTCTTAGATCAACTAAATGCACTAAGAAAAACGTGTTTCCATCAAAACCATGACATTTACAAACACCTTGTATTACCTTTCATTCTTTCATCATTTATTAACAGATTTTGCAATATAATCATTTGTCTGGCTTGGAAATCATTTATTATTTTTGGAAGTGTTGGTTCACCTTGACAATTCGTAATGTTCCCCTCGTAACCTGACGGACAGATACACATATGACTCCCTGGTAGGTTGACGCATAGAGAGATCCCTGGACATACGTTATCCATCAAACACTCGTCAACATCTGTAAATAAACCAAAGAAACAATATAAACACGTTTAACCGGGGTCCTTTCCCTTGAACGACTATGACACTTAAAATTCTCATGAAATATGTAAAGAAGAAACAGAGTTCTTTTTGAAATTTACTTTCTCGGACTCCATTTTCTTTTCATTCAGGCATGCCGCGATGACTATGTCAGCCGCTATTGATATCACCCTCTATGAAATATGTGTATATTCATTTTTGAAAGGTTATGCTGCCACAAACTTTCCATAAAATGAGCCATCAACACGTTTAACCAATTCTGAGGTACCAAGAAAACAATTGCACTATATATTTCCAAACATTAATTAAAGCGTTTATTCGGAAAATGGCGTTGAAGAGAGACATACTAAAACTTTTCGTCTTGCCACTCATCAGAGTATACAGCAAGAATGAACAGAAAGCCGAAATCGAACAATATAAACGGAAACTAAAGGAACAAAGCGCGCGAAATATAACGGGTTTTGATTATGTTTTTCATACTCATACTGATTTATGATTTACTGCCTCTTTCAGGCAGATCCGTGCGCTATACAAGCAGACAAGTCCTAAAATATTGTTGTTATTATCATAACATAAAAGGGTAAATTGGTGACGAAGCGGAGGTATAAAATGTTTGATGTGACGAGCATACAACTTACTTTCGAGGAGACTGCATTTTGGGACTTCATTGTATTGCATTCCATATTAATATTCTTATTTTTACACCAAGACAGAAGACGATTGAATATAGCCCTAATTTATTTGTGTGTGTGCGTGTGGGGGGATAAATCTGATGAAGCATCGGTACATTGGTATCCCTATTTTTTTTTCTTAATGTTTCATATATTTGATTTACACTACAAAGTCTAATGCGCTGTTGATATGTGAGGAAGACCTCGCGCAAGGTACTTTACCTCCACACCCCTCGACCGTCTTCTCATATCCTTCGTGACACAAACACCGATAAGAGCCTTCTAGATTCTCACATGATGCACCCTCACCGCAGAAGTTTTCGACCTCGCATTCATTGAAATCTAATGAAAATAAAATGGGTACAGGTTACACAGGTCACAAGATAAGATTTTATATCTGGTTCTCGTTGGTTATCGTATAGCGTTAAGAAAATATACCACGCATGTTGCTGAGAAGAAAACACTTCTATTTATACAATATTTTGCTCGACTCGGCTAGTTTGACTTTACAAAATGACGTCACCGAATCTAAGAATTGGTCTTATCTGTTGTCTAATTCAAAACAAAGTGCTTTACGTGTTTAGAATAGGCTATGGCAACTTTATGTAACTAGACAAATATAAGACTTAAGACAAGTTTCTTAGAATTTTACTGTATACGAGCCCAGGGATTCCGGTGAGAAATATACGTACATTAAAATCCATTAGTTAAAAAGTCTATTCATAAGAAATGAAATCAATACAACTTCCACTTACCCATACAGAAACCATTTTCATCCAGTGCATATCCTTCTAAACATCTACAATCATAGGAGCCTGGTGTGTTCACACAATCGGCATTCGGTCCACATAGAATATGAAGAAGCTCTGCAAATTCACATTCGTCCACGTCTGTGAAAAATTCAACATAAATTTATACAAAAACATCAGGTTGTGACAAAGTTTGCATTGTATCATTTGAGTCATTTTGCTCCATTTCGGTTCATTAGAGCAGTTATTTTTAACATTTCATCGTAATCAAATTGTAATTACCTTATTGGAGATGGATTTTACGTATCATCATATATTTGCCATAATTATCGTCATGGCTATTCAGTGAAGTTTTTCTAATATTCGTATCTGGAGTTCAGAAGGAAATCCATGCACTTTCTGCATAAAAATCAGTGCTTATAAATATGGAAATATCCGCAGTCTTACATCTTCGTCAAAAATGAGTATCCCTTTTACAGTGCTGATGATACAAGCCAAGTTTTTGATACATTGGTAAAGGTCAAATGTCAAATACCTTCACAGTTCCCATCTCCGAGGAAGGATAGAAAGCCTGTTCGACAAACACATTCGTAATCGCCGATCAGGTTTACGCAGTCGCCGCCCACGCCGCAGATATCAGGTGTGACGACGCACTCATCGATGTCTGGGGAAGAAATGGCATAGAGAAGATAAGAGAGAGGGGGAGAGAAATAGGAGGGATAGACGGGAGAGAAAGAGAGAGAAAGAGAGAGAGAAAGAGAAAGAGAGAGAGAGGGAGGGAGAGAGAGAAAGAGAGAGAGAAAGAGAGAGAAAGAGAGAGAGAGAGAGAAAGAGAGAGCGAATGAGAGGGTGGTGGGGAATAGGGAGGGAGAAGAAAAGACAGAGAAACGAATTAAAAGAAATTTATAACGATGTGTAAGAAAAAGATAAAACGAATTGACAGATGAGGCATTTAATGACTTTTTCATTTCTAATGCTACTAAGATTACAAAGGACCTGCAGAGGAATACGTCTCAGCTGAGAGTAGACGAGGACAAAAATGTTGGTCCGACTCATTCTCAATTTGAACTTAATTTGATCACCAGGGATTTTGTATTGAAACAGATTGATAATCTGAGTATAGATAAAGCTACTGGTGAAGATCACATCAGCTGTAAACTTTTAAAGATGACAAAGAATGTTCTCGCAGAGTCTCTTTGCGATATCATTAACAAATCCCTGTATACGGGAGTTGTTCCACGTGAATGGAAAAAGGCTCGGGTAGTACCGATATTTAAATCTGGAGATATTTCTTCGTTGAATAATTACCGCCCCATTTCTGTATTACCTATCGTGAGTAAAATTATAGAAAGGGCCGTTCATCAACAGCTGAGTGAATTCTTGGACGAGAATTATTTATTACACCCAAATCAGTCTGGTTTCAGACCTATGCATTCAACAGCTACTGCCCTTGCAAAACTTGTAAATCAATGGTCGTTGAATATTGACAACAATGAAATTTCTGGAGTTGCCTTCATAGATCTTCGGAAGGCCTTTGATACTGTGGACCATGAGCTACTTTTACATAAATTAGCTTGTTTAGGTTGTAGTAACAGGACTATCACTTGGGTCAAATCATATTTAGGTAATCGACAACAAGTGACCCAATTCAAAGGGTCCAAGTCGCACCCTTCAACCATCAAGTTAGGCGTGCCACAAGGTTCAATTCTAGGTCCCCTTTTATTTTCAATATATGTTAATAGTCTACCTGAATGTATTCCTGAAGGTATCATCGATATGTATGCTGACGATACGACACTTACCGTCAGTGCAAATGATGCAACCGTTTTGGAAGAAAAATTAACTGTGGCGTTAAACAGAGTCTTGGCATGGATTAAAGAAAATCGTCTCGTCCTTAACACTGAAAAAACTTGTGTCATGGTAATAGGCTCTCGTGCTAATCTCAGGAAAATTGAATCTTTCACCATTTCATTAAATGGTAATTTGATAAAAAGAGTTCAATTCACCAAATGCTTAGGAGTTTTGATAGATGAAGAATTGAAATGGTCTAAACAAATTGAAAACGTACGTAAACTTACCCAGAAAAACATAGGCATAATAAAGAGAGCAAAGTGTTTTTTGCCTGTGCAGTCCTTAAAGTTGCTTTATAACAGTCTAGTGTTGCCACGATTTGATTACTGCTCTGTTGTATGGTCGAACAGATTTCAAGCCCATACAAATAAGCTGCAAAAAATTCAGAAGAGGGCCGCAAGAATAATACTGAACAAAACATATGACACACCGTCGGCTGATTTGTTCACTAGTCTTAAATGGATGACACTAGACAAACGGTTTGAGCTAAGTCGCGTTATGATGATATATAAATGTGTTCATAACTTAGCACCTTCTTACCTTCGGGTAGGCTTAATCAATCCTAACGATGTACATGAGCATCATACTAGACAAAGAGACAGTGGATGTTTACGCGTGCCCAGATTTCACACCGATTGTTATAAGTGTAGCCCAATTGTATCTTCTATATTTGAATGGAATAAGCTCGATAATTCGATGAGAACAGCTTCCTCTGTCAGTTCATTTAAGAGGATGTTTAAACAAAGTTGTAATTTATGAATAACTCAGCCTAACATACACTCATTGCTTATTCTGTAATATCAGTATGATTTGTGCACATATTTGCGACTGAATCAATATTTTCATATTGGCATTATAGTTGAGCTAGTTTACTGATATTTGTTTATTTTTCAAATGAGTATTCGTTTGCGCCACGTCTATTATTGCTTTGTTTGCACTCTCTAATTTTACTGAGGATTTTTATTTTGAACTATTCTGTATATACGTTATGCATTTTGATGTAAATATGTTTATTATTATTCAGGGCCCCATGGAAGACCACTACTTAATGGTGAATGGGCTACCCTGACAAAAGATCAGAAATAAATAAATAAATAAATAAATAAATAAATAAAATCGATGGAGTGTGACAGATGATAAGTTTAAAAAGTAATTCAAGTTTATGTAAGGGGAAAAAGTGATAAAAGTGACATTGAACGACATGAAGTTGACGGGTTGACGGGGGTGACGAAATAATATATATTGGATACTTACGAAAAGACTTCTGGTTTTAGAACGAAAGATCTTGGCTTCAGATCTTTAGCATGGACAGATAACTGAAGTCTGCGTATGTTATTCCCCCTTTTCTATGCCGCAGCTGTTTATCCTTTTACCCTTTCTGTCCCAGAAGTTCAAGAGGTATTATCTTAAATTGTTTCATTGCTTCTTGAATTGTAATTCTAGTGTATTTCTTTTTCGAATGAAATAAAAAAAAATTAGAACAGCAGTTTAAAACAGCGGTGTCATCATGGTCATACGTCCCGGTTGTTGTTGATGTTGTTGTTGTTGTTGTTGTTGTTGTTGCGGTAGTTTTACAAGGATATACCTGCTCATTTATCCTTGAAAATCCACACAGCATATCAAATTAACATTTCCAGAATATCAGCTGCGACAGACGCTATTTTTCTATTATTGTTAATGATAACAATAGAAATAATAAACAACAGGGTCACATAACACGGCTGTTGGAGACTGCTGTTCTAATGTTTATTTCATTCGAAAAAGAAAAAAAAACACTAGAATTACAATTCTAAATACAGGGTGTCGATCCAGGGGTATATGCAGCACTTACAACTTCCCCATTATCACGGAATGAATTATGACTGTCCTTTGCAGTGCCCCCCCCCCCCCCCCCATCTGAAGATGAATCGACGCTCCTGTCATGAGATGGTAATTCAGCGTAATTCGTAGTCTGAATTATCATTACGATGTACATACCTTCACAATATCCTTCGTGTCCTACAGGCGAGTAACCATTGTTGCACATACAGACATGAAAACCAGGTCTATTATGGCATATCTCATTCTCTCGACATATACCTTCCTGTGCACACTCGTCAATATCTGAAGATATAAAGAGGAATATTACAACGGAAATGCCATAATGATAATTTTGTATAACTCAACTTTACTATTTCACAAAATTTTTTGTTACCTCATTTTGATGCTTTTGATATAATCCCCCTTTTTACCTGATATTGTAACATTCAAAATATTCACTTTCCTTATAATCTAAGACGTTTCGCCCTACCTTCTATGCATATTTCTGTCATGAATGTGAATCATTCCCATCCATCGACTTACACAAAAGTTGTATATAAATTTATTGGTATCTTATGCAAAACGATAATATTTCATTTGTTATTCCTGATATTATTATTGTGTACGGATATCTTTATATTATCCACTTAGAGTCAATTTCAGGCCCATCGAAAAGGGATTAACAGAGACGGAAAAAATATTTGCAGATATAAATAAATAAATACATGTATTAGTGTAAATAGACAGAACACACATACTGAAATGAATTGATGAATAATATTTTAAAGTAAGAATAATTGATTACCTGTACAGTTGTAACCATCCGGATCTAGTGTATAGCCGTCTAGACAGGCACATTCGTAACTATCCGGACCGGTAGGAAGGCAAATATCCATACAACCGCCATTATCTATAGTACAAGGCTCAACTGCAAAATAAGAAATGTGTGTTTTTATGATACTGGCCATAAACAATAATTTAAGCCAGGTGGACCTTACAAAGGAGTAATACTATAAATGATACGACCAATTGATGTGTGAAATCATGATAAATATTGAATCAAGGCAAGCCATCATAACGGATGTCATTTGAAGAACTAGACGGGAAAGATGTCATTTGGAGAACTAGACGGGGAAAAAAAGAGTGAGAGGATAAATCATGCCATGTTCGTAAAGCTTGTGATTCTCAGTTTCCTTAATCTATCGGTTTAATGAAAGCAAATGAAAGATAATAGTTGAATCCCATTTCAAGCATTTGCATACCTATTAGCATGCTTGTCCCGAGATGCACTAATGTCGAAAACATTAAAGACATACTTGTTATCCTAATCAACCTCCAAATAGAAAGTGATTATGATAAAGTCAGTGAATACCATAATTTGAAGGATTATCAGGATCGAAATCTTGCATGATTATGAAGTCATTTTATAGCGCATCCATTTGAATACTGTCTTCTTTTTTTATGTAGATCCTTAACATTTACTTTACCATGTTTACAGCATGATATGAAAAAAAAAAGTTCTAAGTGACTTCTTATTCTTATTTCAATCGGACAAAACAAATTAAAAGCAAATTACATCCAATCGATCAGTACATGATATTATAAACATATGAAAGGGCAGAAGTGAAACACGCTTGTTAATAAAATTATCGAGTATATCAACCCGGCAAGGATGGTAAGCAATAATTGATTTAGTCCGTCCGTGGTATGATTCACCAGTATAGTCATCCACTCACAAACTAATGACCGCAATGAACTACAAAATAAGGATTTGTGGTCTTCTGAATGACTGCTCATAAAGTCTTCGTGAACCTAGGTGTTGTTATATACACTGTGAAACACACTAAATTAGATGAGGTTAAAACAAAAAACAAAAACAAATTATCCTTATTTTTCTCATATTTGGCTACACATGTATAATGGTAGAATACAACTCAATAAAAGTTTTCTTTGGAATGCCTGATTTTCCGATATATCACATTTTTAGTTTGGATATCATCGATGCATATTACAGTTGGTTCGCTTAAAAAATAATATATCTCTGATAAAATTGTTTGTAAGCTAATAAGTCAAAGATTGGGTTCTATTCAGATTGGTATATCAAAATACAGAATAGTTGAGGCTTTTAAAGGACACTGTAGAGGGAAACAGATTGGTCCGCCCGAATGAATAACCCTGACTATTCCTTTTTTCCTTTCTTTTTTAGCTTAGATGTAATAAAGGGAGTGGCTTATTGTTTTGCACCTATAAGAAAGTTGTGTTCAACCCTAATCAATTGATCTTGAACAACACAGTGTAATTCTGTACTTATGTTGAATTTTCATATTCAATCTTCGAAATTTCAGTAATTTTACGAGCTACAATTTCACAATTTCAGCATGATTTATTAAAATTTCTGTAATTGGGATAAAAGGCCATTAGAAGAAGGGTAATTACTATCTTTAATCAGTAGCGTACTGTCTCAAATTTCTAGAAATAGAGGGACGAAAATCCCCTCTCCCATGTAGCCTCAGCGCACTTATGCCCCATATAGACTTTGAAAAACTTCAGCCATTATCCTGCAATCGTATACTGCTACAAAAAACGTATTCTAGAAGTTCCATAGATTTTGGAAGGCTTGTGGTGAAAAAGCCAAATTTTTTTGTTTAAACATATAAATAAGGGGAAAGCCAGAGTTGATGTATGGGCATGCATTAATTTCTTGAGGGATGGATATGTCTGTTCTTATAGGAAACGGATACGGAAGAAGAAAGGAGTGATATCAATGTTTCCGTATATACCTCGAGACTAAACAAATCCTTGGTTACCTGACAACTTGGTAGTAAACCAACCCACGCAACATCCTTCCAGGTTTTATATATCTTATTTCTTTTTCATATATTCCATTGGCTTGTGGTAGATCCATTACACAAAAGGTAAATCAGTCTTAGAAAATATCGTATATCATTCATCTGCGTATAAGGAAGAGATTAGCCCATTCTGGATCAATAAACAATACATGGCTTAATCATTTGGAAAGAAATGTGGCAAAATTCTTCTTACTCAACACCCAGGTCATGCTGTTTAAGAATGGTATATACCAAACGAAAATTTCTAGTAACCTATAAACAATATTGAAACAGTCTCCTCTCACCTACTTTTGTGACCGATTTATATCTTCCTCAAAGTGTTTTTAAAAAGTATACACATACATCCCTAGAAGTTTTCTAATTTAACCCAAAAAATCAAAATAAGTCGCTTGCAAAAACCTTAATACGTGAATGTAAAACCAGTGGCATACAGCTATGGGGAAGCACGGATACTGATAACTGGATACATGCACACCCCCCCCCCCCCCCTCCGGTCGAATGGCGAAAAAGGAAAGAGAATTGAGAAAGACAGAAACTAAGATGGGGAAGGGAACATGAAGCAGAGACCCATAGCCCTGGGGAGCGTTTCATCTAGTGTTTTGTCAGTGATTTTTACCGACAACTGTTATAAGCTACGGAAATCCTTGAATCGGATTGGCTGAGAGCAAATTTGTCGGTAAAAATCACGGACAAAACCCTTGATGAAACGCTCCCCTGATCTCTCGTCTTTCATACACCAGATAAGACCTATGCCCTCCGCCCCCCCCCCCTTCCGTGTGACTGGTGGTGGCTCCTCAATGGATGTATCCATGCATGCCATACGCCAAGTTTGTAAAACAGAATGGAGCACGACAAGGTCAAGGGCTAGATCAATGGTTAAATTAGATGACATCTTGAATTGTCATGTCAGTGCCGACCTTTCTTTGTAACCTTCTGGTGAATGAAGCCAATATATAAAGCTAATTCATGTCATATAGTCCCTTCCGCTTTCTATATTATGCACTTTAGAATGATAACTGTGCTATGGATTTGTATCATTGTGCGTTTATATATATTTACGATATTTCACTCCCACTTGTCGTGTATGGCACTAAAACTGTTCATTTCTACCTCATTACGAAACATCTTCATCTAATGGCTAATAGGCCTAAGTACTACTGTTTTAATAAACTACATGTAGAAACCTACACACATTGTTAATTCTGACTCTTAGCATTGCTTAGTGTAGATTAGGCTCTCAGTGAAAATGCCCCAAAACCGTTAAATTAAAACAAACAAGCTGACCGAAACTCAAAAAAATTTCGAAGCATGTCCCATCGTCCAAACATCGTAATGTAAGTGAAATTGCGATATTCAGATCGTGGTGGGAAAAAAAAAACTGTGAATGGGCCTAAAGTATACTGTACCATCTGTACCATCATAACTTTACCTGAACTACCGAATTGATATTCGCTGTTGATTTCCGACAAAACACCATAAGAGCTGTAACTTCTCTCCCCTTCTGATGATGTTGTACCCGATGTGTTACTCGTCTTCTATCAAGGTGGAATCAATAATAAGAAAATGATTATGAGCAAGTATATAGGCATGATAGGTGGTCTCCAGTTGTGAATGAATTATTTAACAATCCCTGCATATCTGACTTGTACCGTGTGAAAATGATATCATGATTCACTGACAGGCAGTGTCTCGCCATCGAGATCAGTATAATTCGAATCTACAAGTATGGCATTCTGAGGACTATGAAATAATATCAATCCAAATTGTCCGAAATATCACGATTAATAGAAACTTAAAGATGGAAATAAAGGTTTGAGAACAATGCTAGTAATAAATGGATTAAAGTATACCATACTAATGGAATCAATAGTGGAACTGTTTCACGCAGCGATTATTAGAATTACATTTATCATAAAATAGATTTTTGCAATTCGAGAAAGTTTCCGATTTTACTGTATATAAAAAACACTATTTTAGTGATCAATGAAGTTATAAAGTTTCATACAGTCTCGATCTCTCACTCTCTATCTTTCTACCCTTTCCCATTCTCTGTATCACCTCTCTATTTATGTTTCTCTGTCTCTCACTATTTACTTATCTTCTCTCTCTCTCTTTCTCTCTCTATCATTCCATTTGTATCTTTCGCTGTGGGGATGTATGACCAAGGAGTTATCACAGGACAACTCCTTGGTATGACATTTGCTCCTGCGACAATTGCTCCGGTCTAACTTTGCCATCCTAATCCTAAACCTAAACCTAACCCTAACCCTAACCCTAATCCTAATCTTCACATTGTCCTGAACAAAAAAACAAACAAATCATGACCTTGACCTTAACCTTTGACCTTTCGAGATATGGACAGTGGAGCAAATGTCGCAGGAGCAAATGTCGGCACCCCTTCGCGGTATATATCTCTTCTCTTTTCCTTTCTCTGCTCTTTCTCTACCTCTCAGTCGATCTCTATCTCTCTACTGTATCTCGTTCTCTGTCTTCTCTCTATACCCCTCTCCCATCTTTATCTCTGGCACATTATCTTTCTTTCTTCTTAATTCTCTTTCTCTGTCTCGCCCTCTCTATATCTCATCCTCTTTCCTTTTCTCTGTCTCCCTTTTCTATTTTAATTTAATTCAATTTAATCTATTTTATTTCCAGGCAAGATAAGAACAAATATATGTACTTAGAGAACATCACAAAGATAACAAAACAGAATCACAGTATAAAGATTTACATGATTTAACACCAGCCAATGCATGCCTGGGGATCACCTAAAAGAATGTTAAAATTCTGTCGAGAGGCTCTCCACATTGTCTGGTGCACACATAAAACAAAATAATGAGGTAAGGTAAACATATACATACGTGTAACTAACATTAAAAATTGCACAAAAACAAAAACAAAAACAAAAACACGAATTGACGCCTCTGGTAAAATCCTCAGCTTTTCATTCAAAAGCAATTATAATTCTGTGTAATACATTAATAAAAAAATGAAAAGTGATATCGTTCAAACTAAGTTGAGATATATAATATATATCTCACTATCTCTCTTCTAATTCTCTCTCCCCCCCCCCCTCTCTGTCTCTATCTCTCTGTCTCTCCTTATCTCTCTAACTTTCTTCCCCATCTCTCTCTCTCTTTCTCTCTCCCCTCTCTCTGTCTCTGTCTCTATCTCTCTGTCTCTCCTTATCTCTTTAACTTTCTTCCCCATCTCTCTCTCTCTCTTTCTCTCTCCCCCTCTCTGTCTCTGTCTCTATCTCTCTGTCTCTCCTTATCTCTCTAACTTTCTTCCCCATCTCTCTCTCTCTTTCTCTCTCCCCTCTCTCTGTCTCTGTCTCTATCTCTCTGTCTCTCCTTATCTCTTTAACTTTCTTCCCCATCTCTCTCTCTCTTTCTCTCTCCCCTCTCTCTGTCTCTGTCTCTATTTCTCTGTCTCTCCTTATCTCTTTAACTTTCTTCCCCATCTCTCTCTCTCTCTCTTTCTCTCTCCCCTCTCTCTGTCTCTGTCTCTATCTCTCTGTCTCTCCTTATCTCTTTAACTTTCTTCCCATCTCTCTCTCTCTCTCTTTCTCTCTCCCCTCTCTCTGTCTCTGTCTCTATCTCTCTGTCTCTCCTTATCTCTTTAACTTTCTTCCCCATCTCTCTCTCTCTCTTTCTCTCTCCCCTCTCTCTGTATCTGTCTCTATCTCTCTGTCTCTCCTTATCTCTTTAACTTTCTTCCCCATCTCTCTCTCTCTTTCTCTCTCCCCTCTCTCTGTCTCTGTCTCTATCTCTCTGTCTCTCCTTATCTCTCTAACTTTCTTCCCCATCTCTCTCTCTCTTTCTCTCTCCCCTCTCTCTGTCTCTGTCTCTATCTCTCTGTCTCTCCTTATCTCTCTAACTTTCTTCCCCATCTCTCTCTCTCTTTCTCTCTCCCCTCTCTCTGTCTCTGTCTCTATCTCTCTGTCTCTCCTTATCTCTCTAACTTTCTTCCCCATCTCTCTCTCTCTCTTTCTCTCTCCCCTCTCTCTGTCTCTGTCTCTATCTCTCTGTCTCTCCTTATCTCTCTAACTTTCTTCCCCATCTCTCTCTCTCTCTCTTTCTCT
Organism: Heliocidaris tuberculata; assembly: GCA_025618425.1. Lineage (NCBI taxonomy): Eukaryota > Metazoa > Echinodermata > Echinoidea > Camarodonta > Echinometridae > Heliocidaris > Heliocidaris tuberculata. The sequence continues at coordinate 32,684,000 of CM046845.1, read as the reverse complement.
CTCCCCTCTCTCTGTCTCTGTCTCTATCTCTCTGTCTCTCCTTATCTCTCTAACTTTCTTCCCCATCTCTCTCTTTATCTCTCTAACTGTCTTCCCCATCTCTCTCTCTCTCTTTCTCTCTCCCCTCTCTCTGTCTCTGTCTCTATCTCTCTGTCTCTCCTTATCTCTCTAACTTTCTTCCCCATCTCTCTCTCTCTCTTTCTCTCTCCCCTCTCTCTGTCTCTGTCTCTATCTCTCTGTCTCTCCTTATCTCTCTAACTTTCTTCCCCATCTCTCTCTCTCTCTCTTTCTCTCTCCCCTCTCTCTGTCTCTGTCTCTATCTCTCTGTCTCTCCTTATCTCTCTAACTTTCTTCCCCATCTCTCTCTCTCTCTTTCTCTCTCCCCTCTCTCTGTCTCTGTCTCTATCTCTCTGTCTCTCCTTATCTCTCTAACTTTCTTCCCCATCTCTCTCTCTCTCTCTTTCTCTCTCCCCTCTCTCTGTCTCTGTCTCTATCTCTCTGTCTCTCCTTATCTCTCTAACTTTCTTCCCCATCTCTCTCTCTCTCTCCCCCCCTCTCTCTGTCTCTATCTCTCTCCTTATCTCTCTAACTTTCTTCCCCATCTCTCTCTTTATCTCTCTAACTGTCTTCCCCATCTCTCTCTCTCTCTCTCTCTCTCTCTCTCTCTCTCTCTCCCATCTCTTACTCTCTCATTCTCTCTCTATTTGTATATTTTGAACCAAAGGCACATGCTCCACCCATCACGATCATCTTGTCAGAGTCAATTTAGTGTTTTCGTTGTTGTACCTAATCCAAATTCAATGACCTTGAAAGCAGAGCTTCAAGTTCAACTTATATATATATATATAAGTTGAACTTGAAGCTCTGCTTTCAAGGTACTGCTCTCAATATAGTAGTAACGTTTCTGTTACAGCTGAATCAGACTACAACTATGTATATCTGTTGTAGCTAATCGAAACAAAAGTCAAAACAAAAGATATTGGTATCTATATTATTTACTATATAAGAACAAAATATAACGAAATGTTTTTTGGATTGATGAGTATATATGCTTTCAACAAGAGGAAAATGACACCACACCGCTTGTAATATTTTTAGATAGGTAGTCATTTCCGCGGTCTAGAATCATGGTCTTTTTTTAATCGATTTTTAAAAAAGTGATCAGAATTATTCGAGTTTTTGCTTTTACGCTAAAGAAAAATATTGTAATTGTTCAAGGGATGACATAAGGGAGATGAATGAGTATGAGACGAAAGAAACGGAGAGACAAATTTAAACAAATCATAAGATCGCAGTTCTTAAGTGATCAATATTTTTTTAATCATTAGGCCTAACAAAATTTAGGTTTATTTGGGATGTTTAAGTTTTAGTACCAAAAAAAAAAAAATTATGACAGGAGAGCATACAGAGCTTGATTATCAAACTCACTTTCTTTTATGCAACTGAACGACATCACCTTAATACAATTCAATATCTTCCCTACATGCCTTTACAAAAGACATCATGTTTCGCAACGTATATACTATATAGGCAAAATAATATGAATTCTGGTAACAGGGTTATCTTATCATCTTTATTCTATACTGCCACGATTATGATATCAAACACATGAAAAGTGTATTCATTTATTCGTAATGTATATGCAACTGAACTATAATAACTACCATTATACAGGTATAGTTCATACATGTATGATAGCAATTTGAAGTTTTTTCTTCGTAGGCGAGGACTATATATTGTTTTTATAATTATTCAGTTAGATTTTCATTTGTAAGAAGAGTACTTGCAAAATCTCTCTCATAGCCTAAATAATACGATAATATCTTATATAATGATCATTGGATAACAACTGACCGTCATCATCGGGACACCTGTCCGAACAACTTGTGGACTTTCCGGCGTTGAGACGGGCAACGTTTCAGTCTGATTACTAGCTGTCGAGTTTGCAGACATCGTTGACTGACATAAGCTGTGACTCACCGTTAATGAAATCACTAAGATTCGAAATAACTTATCCATCCTTGTAAATTCCCTAATCACTCTACAGAAATCCAACACTACAAAGCATATTCCAACTTATGATCCAATGTCACAGGTATATGAAGTTTGCGACGAATTGGTACCAGACGATAAGTACTACCGATCAGTGCGATCTCCCCACTCGATAGTAATCAAATTTAACTTTTACGCGGCACAGAAAAGAAAGTTCCTTTGGCTACGTGCGCATACTTTGATGTCGCGAGATCCGAATGCTTTAATCCACCGTCCCAATTCTGTTAACCCCCGTCTGAGAATTGAAGTATTCTAATGGCCCATAAAGCCTGTCAAATTGCCGGATACGTTGATATCCGCTATCACCGTCCCAGCTCATCCTTTTCTCTTTAACACGTCAAGAGTGACACAGAATCGCGAGCAGAAAACAAACTGCTGTCAAAGTAATGCTGTCAGCTCAAATACGCTTTTTTGGAAATGTCTTCTCAAAGTCATAAATATATAAAGGACATCGTCATTTCGATAGCTTTTTTGTCGTCGGTCGGCAACACAAAAACATAAGTGGGAGTCATTAACATATGCATGACTTTGTTTATAGGTTTACTCAGGGGCGGCGCCAGGGTATTTTGATAGGAGGGGCAAGACGACCTAAACATGACGTCATATTTTTTCTCCATTAAATAACAGGGATAATATAGAGTTATATGTTTAAGACCTCTCTTTTTAATACTCCTCTTTCTTCTTTCTTCCCTTTTCTTCCCTTTTCTTTCTCCTTTTCTTCTTTTTTCTTTTTTTTTTTCTTTTTTCACTACTTGAAAAATCATAGGGGGGGCGGTCGCCCCCTCTGCCCCCCCCCCTGTAGCACCGCCCCTGGGTTTACTGGTCAGTCACTATACCCTACTGGCCACCAACTGGTAGCCGATTCAGCCCTCTCTCCAATTTGAAGGCTTAAATATAATGCAATTTCGATATTATGGTCATTTGGACTCGCTCATATACAAATTTGAAAATCCATATTAAACCCTAATGCTATTCCTTTAAAAATCCAGTCATAGTTGGGTTGTAAGGCGTACGATGGCTTTAAATATCAATTGCATTAGCGAATTTAGGGGTACTACTAGCCTGCCCCCCCCCCCTTTTTTTTTAATAGCCCAACTAGCATACCTTAAGTAAGCAAGAAAGTGCCCTGTACCTGTGTTCTTGTCCCATCCTCACCCCTTTAAAACTTCATTATAGATCTCAAACTAATTCAATCAATATACTGACAGGTTTACTTGAATTAAGATATGTACATTCCAAGACATCATCTGCTTTAATATATTTCATGTCGATTTTAGAATCTGACCAAACCTACAAAAGTAACTCATATCTTATTTCACACTTTTTGTCATGTTTATTTTTTCAGCTTGCATAGTTTACCGAGGGAATATTGTCTAGCATTTTAATAAATCCAAGCTAAAAAGGTTTTTGACATGTATTTTCTGATTGATGGAATATCATGCATTCCTTCTCGGGCGGGAATATCATGCATTCCTTCTCGGGCGGGAAGTATAAACAATATCATTTTCCATATTTCACGAAGTTTTAAAAGATGTCTTTTAAAGGTCATTTGCAATTTTGGTGAGATGATTTCTTTGATATTACTTGAGAAACAGCAAGATATTCACCAATCTAATCTGCTCTAACTTTTTCTGCAAACTGAAACTGGAGAAAAGGCAGATTATCGGCGAAAGTAATAGATATCAATAGCCATCTGAATATACAAACATGTGCCTTGCTTTCTTTTCTATTTTTTGAGATTTTTTTTAATGCAGTGGATTCAAATAAAGATTTCTGTCACATTTTCGAGATCAAACAGATTAAAATTACCACTCAGTATTTCTTTTTCACTATCAGTGTTTTCATTAGACTCTACTATACAGTGGCGGATCTACGGGGGGGGGGGGGGGTTTAGGGGGTTTAAACCCCCCCCCCCCCTTGGGCTGCCAAGTAAACATTTAATGTGCATAGGAAAACAAAAAAGAGAAAAAATAGAGCATGCAAGTATGCTTAAAATCGCAAGCTGGCAACCCTAAAAATGAAAAATCTCCCTACTGTGGGAGGGGGGTATCCCCCCCTCCCACACCCTCCCCCCTAGCTCGCTTCGCTCGCTCGGGCTCGGTCGCTACGCTCCCTCGCAATACCCAGCTCAGCCCCTCAAACCCCCCCCTTGGAAAAAAGCTAGATCTGCCCCTGCTATACATGGTTTTTGATAAATAAATTGTGTATTTTTTTTTTGTTGTTGTTCTCTATTTTGTTTTTTAAAGCTGAAAATGATTTTTAAAGGTTCAGAGACAGAAATAAGAAAGATTGTGTGTGTGTGTGTGTGAGAGAGAGGGAGAGAGAGAGATAGAGATAGAGTCACGGTACGAGAAAGAGAGAGAGAGCGAGAGAGAGAGAGAGCAGGAGAGAAAAAAAAAGAGAATGGGGAAAGAAAGTCGACATAGAGGTAAAGAAGTACATGTATTATCGTACAGTGACGAGCATAGAAGGAGAATAGACGGTCCTAATATACCAATCTATACATTTGACTGAATTTGAAATGTGTAAGGATGTTAAATTGATATAGCGACCCAGCTGGTATATTGTTTCAGAGAACAATGTGAGAACACTTCAGTGGCAGATCCAGTGTTCCCACTGCAATTATGCATCATCATTATCATTACCATCGACGTTGTCGTCGTCAATGTCATCATCATCATCACCGTCACAATCATTATCACATCACCATTATCATCACCATCACCATCCTCACCATCATCATCACCATCAACATCATTATCACCAACATCATCACCAACATCATGATCACCATGATCACCATTATAACCACTATCACCATCATCATCACCATCATCATCATCATCATCATCATCACCATCCTCACAATCATCACAATCATCACCATCATCACCATGATCACCATGATAACCACTATCACCATCATCATCACCAACATCATCATCACTATCATCATCACAATCATTGTCATCATCATCACCATGATCACCATCATCATCATCACCATCACAATCATCACCATCATCACCATCACAATCATCACCATCATCATCACCATCATCACTATGATTACCACTATCACCATCATCACCAACATCATCACCATCATCATCATCCCCATGATCACCATGATAACCACTATCACCATCGTCATTATTATCATCACCATCAACATCACCATTATCATCATTATTACCATCATCATAATCACCATCAACATTATCATCACCATCCTCATTATCTTCAACGCCATCACCATCATCATCATCATCACTATTATCACCATGATTACTTTCATTAACATCATCCTCACCATCATCATCATCATCACTATTATCACCATGATTACTTTCATTAACATCATCATCACCATCATCATCATCATCATCATCATCATCATCATCACTATTATCACCATGATTACTTTCATTAACATCATCATCACCATCATCATCATCATTATCATCATAACTATCTTAGTGATTCACGTACACCCCACAAACAAACACACACGACAGGAAAACATATTTCACATTTCAGAATAAACTTTATTATACCTTTATTAATACAAAAAGCTGCATACATTTGTTCATGGTCCAGTATTCCACTCTGAATTGTTCATCCCTTCCTCTCCATTTCAAACTAAAGCATCCCAATCCCAGTCAACTGCCCCATGAATATATGTATTTCCTTAGAAGAACGAGACTAATGATTGTAATCTCTATTTGCATATAGGAATGTATTTGCAGGTTGAATGACCACAGGTGTGTTACAAGGGTGAGAAGAAGTGAATCGCCATTGACCTGGTTCGATTCTTCAGCGGCAGACATTGTTAAATCATCCAGATGAAGAATTAGCAGATTGCATAATGATAACTAGATAATCATAACAGACTGGTATTTACTTTTAAAGCAAAAATACAGTGATAAGATGTATAATTATGAAGTAATTACAAAAATTTGCATGTTCATGTATATATTATGTGTATTTGCTTTTCAGGTCTTCACAGAGAGTAGGGTTGTGTCTTACGAAATATTTTATTCACGTTTGAGGGACAAAATAGGGAACAAATCGATTTCATTGTACACATTGTACATGTGGGCAATTCCAGCATAACGGACACAACAGTCAGACCATTTCCCGGTTATTTAAGACAGTTCTAATCAAAGCCAAGAGTCCTAAAACATATTTTATTAACTGAATCAGACACATGGTGTCTTGTCTGTTACATTCAGAAAATCCATTTTCTCTTCAACTATTCAGTGATATACCGTGAAATTTGCTGTATATGTCCCTGCTAGCCAAATGTGTTGGATTCAGTTACTAAAACATGTTTTAGGACTCATGGTTTTGAATCAAACTGCCCATTTACAACCTGCAATAACCCTTGGGTCACTGTTCACCTATTTTAGATGTCCAGCTTTTTCTTTATCCTAGCATTGTCGAACCATTGGCCCCATAGAGTTTTTTGTAAGTGCACACTATGTATGTCCTCATAATATAGTGCTTATATGGGCTGCTTGCAAACTGAATTTTGTTCCCTTTTCCATAAGCTTCCACAAGGTTGATATTGTGATAGCACTGGTCTTGTATGGTGAAGCTCACAAGATATTATTCTCAGGTTAATTGTCATTTTTCAACTCCAACAAGTGTAGAATGCTATTAACGTGTACTTGTATTACCATACCTGGATCCTCTTGCATAATCAGTACCAATCAAACGCAACTCCAAAAATCACCAGTGCATTATATATAAGGAATTCTGATTAGTTTAAATTAGAGTTGTGGTTGATTTTTGAAATTACGTTCAATATCTGATTCTGGTTTCAACTTTTTCTTCTGTGAAGTGTTAAAGAGAAGGGTGAGTTCTGGGAAAGGTAAAATATAATTTGTGAGCTTTCTCATTCTTTTTATTTCAGTTTTGAAGATTATCATAGTAGAAATGTCTCCTGAAAAGGATTGTTCTTCAAATGCCCTCACATTAAAAATCTGACAAGAAACAGCTGAAATGTTTGGGCCAAACATTTGTGTGTAGTCCCATATACTCATTTCTGTGTGCAGTGCATATGGCTCTCAGCAGGATCGAGTCAATTTCTTATCATTTTGGTGATTCCAAAACCTTACAGCATACACCAATTATTTTTATGTGCTATATAATCAACTTTTCCCACTGGCTTTGAGACAGTTTCTTTGACAATTCAATCCCATGACCAGAACTCTACTTTACCTTTAAATCATGATGATGTTTATGGAATGTAAGATCTTCATCCATCCTGAATCTAGTCTGACAAGAGATGGAATGCATCTTCTGAGATATACCTGAAGTTGAATAGGTAACTCAAGGTGTTCCTAGAATTCACATTAATAATAATAATATTATTCTTTGCTTGTATAGTTTATATCACATTATGATATCCAGTCTCTATTCACTTCAAAAGAGCTTTAGAAATTATTACCTCACCTTTAGTTTCTGCAATCGTTATCAGCCATTACTGCACTAAAACAACTCCTTTCTATCTGGAACCAACTTACTACACCTGGGTCAAGAGTGGCAAATGTAGATTGATGTCTTGACAAAGGACATTAGTTCAGTGCCAGGCCTTGAACCCATGACCTTTGCATCCAAAGTTAAGTGTTTTAAACCCATCTCCTACGACACCTCCGTCACGCTCTTTCCTCTAACATAAAATTTTCTCTGATTGCGGATTCACTTTCGGAGTAACCTTCTTCTTTAGTTCCAACGTCTGGACAGCAAACCATGCTTCATTTCAACCATCAGCACTATCCATGATTCACTTCAAAGTTAAAATGGAGATTACCACTAGATGGATTGAATGTGATCTCAAAGTTCAAGCTCTCATCTTCTTTCACTTGCGGGTTGCTCTTGGTGAAATGCACACCCTGCTTGCTATGCATGTCCCAGACTAGTCTTCTATCACCAGACCCTGAGAGATCCTCTTGTAGTCCCGTAGAGACGTTTGTTGTTTCATCTAACTGATACTCCATCCAAAGAGCAATACCATGACAAGTTCCAGAACTACAACGAATGACAAATGTGAAGAGAAAAAAAAAATCAACGAAAAGTCAAGACCATCATCTAGCAATCGGACAAAATAAAAGAGTACAAAACATCCATCTCACATTATCCAATCAATCTACCTACAATGGGGGGACACTATATTTAGTTGTGGATTAGAAACTGTTGAAACTGTTTAAACTCACCTGCTGAAATCAACAATGCCATTTCTAACAGACTTCTCCTCTGGAATTGCTTTTGAGAAGTCAAAGGTCATAAGTTCAAACCGTTGGGTCAAAGGTCGGCCAGGGTACTCCCAGAGATGGTGAGGTTCAGTGGCTGCATCACTGCACTCTGATGACTTCTGAGGATACAATTATGAATAAATCATGACTTAGTGGTGTTGCCATCGATCATCACAGGTCTTTGCATTTTGTGAACATGAAAATGTATTAAAGGGTACCAATCACCAAAAAAAAAATTTGCTCGGCATGTTAGAGGTTTCATGTCGTTATGCTATATTCAAAATATGGGCTTCAAATATCAATTTTATAAAGAGATATTGCAATTTTAATTACACTCTCTATAAGTGTAAAAGCGACTCGTGAGTAGACTACTCAACGCACCCGTACGCGCTCGCCAAAATAAAGGCTCGCACGGAACCGAACTCGGAGTTCGGTTTTGCGGGAGCATTTTCATGTTATCCTCTATTTCCTTCATACTCATTAACTGTTGACCTATAGAATACCAGACAAAGTTCTTTGAGATTGATTTTATACTTTCTAGCTGTACACAAATTATTTTTTCAGGTGATTGATACACTTTAACAAGTGCATGAGAAAATTTCCAATGTGAAGTTTTAGCTGCACCTAAAATGGTAAAAATTTGCTAGACTTATGAAAAATACAAATACTTATTTCTGGTTTATTTATAAGCTATGAATTTGAGGAATTTCAGGTAAGCATACAAAACAAATCCTAGTCTAAATCTTTAATGATGAACCCTTAGAAGAGCACAGTAAATGGGAATAAATGGCTTAAAACTGTTAGTTAAATTGACTTATATTGTAACCTTAGGACCTTCCCTGCCCCCCCCCCCCCAGAACTGCTCAATTCCTTGAGCCATCATAAATTGTTCTTTTGCAATCTTAACACTTGGAGAAAAACGAATAACAAAAAATATACTTTTAGACATCTAACAACCAACATTTTGTTGAAGAACCTACCTGAACTACATCATCAAAGATCCTTACGTCAAAGCCCTCTATACTCTTTACTGGAGCATGAAACTTCCAAAGGTCATCAAACTGGATGGCAATTCCCACAAGTTTGGCTCTAGAGGGCATCATTCTAACATCTGGTGCTAGATGGGAATGCAGTGAAGACCAGGCATACCATAGGTAGAGATTGTGCCAGGGCAAGAGAGTGGTGATGAAAAAAGGCTCAGCGAGGAGTACATTGATCTGTAGGATGATTAGATGTAAGATTTGATCACCAGTCGATAAAGAATGTATTTTGACAGCAATTGCATAAAAGTGATAAAACTAGAAATTTCAGAATGTATCAAACTTCTTTGTGACTACATGTACATCCATTACTAAAAAAATTTTTTTTTTAATTTAAATAAAATTTTTAAAAAGAGGCAAATATTAAAATTTTCAACAACTTCAATTAAGGACTCACTGTAAGGCATAAACCCAGTAGAAGTTCAGTAGACACAGCATATTTTTTAGATCTTTAGACCTGTCTCATTTTCTTCTTCCTCTATTTTTCAACTCATAATAGTGCTCCCTTTTAGACATAAAATGCCATATTCAGTATTTTGTTTGTAGGAGGGGAAATATATTTTCTACCATTACAAACTTGAAAGAGATATCAAAATCCATCTATACTTGGGATCATGTCAAACTTTGCTTTTGATGTCTAATATCACATTTTTTGTTTGGATGACAACAAAAATGTCTTGAATTCAACATTTCAAGTATAGCTGTACTATCAAAAACTCAAATGTATGTATCAACCACCTTTCTTTAAAGGTCATGTAAAGTTTTGGTAAGCCCTCAAAAACTGTCCGTCAGATTTCTTCAATTTTTGTTGATAGATAGCAAGATACTAGCAATACTAAGACAATGTGAAGATTTCGCCTCCTAAAGTTTATTATTAAACAAATAAGAGGCAAAAACTAATTTATGTGCCGGGACAGGCACGTAAAATCCCAACAATGGCAGCTTGTGCTATACACTGTACACACACGTGTAAAACCAATAATGAGTAGCTACACACAGTGCACACACGCTGTCTCTATGCAAAGCCCCAGGATTGCTGTGCGGGGAGCCGTCGGGGTGGAAGGGTCCTAGCATAATGGCAGTGATCAAGCATTCCTGACAGATATTTACACTGAAATTCACCAGAAATCATAGATGGAATACCAAATGATCTCTTACAGACATCTTTTGATACAAGGAGAACAAAATGAGACTATATTTAACATGTTTCTTTTCAATTTCCTTTCTGCTACCAATACTGTAAATGAGCTTTAACAATAAACTTCATAGATGCTGATAACTACAAGGGTGATGAGACATAAGTACTTTGAGGGAATACAAAAAAACTCACAAAATATCCCTTTCCAACATTTTACTTGGAAAAACAAAGGACTTATAGGCCCGAATTCACAAAGGAAGTTTGGTTTAAACCATGGTTTAAACCCCCTCCTTGGTTTTTTAAATGTACGTGTGCACAGAATCCAATCCACTCATATATTTTCTTTCAGCACGCGCATGGGTAATGTGCGCTCATTTACGCTTATTTCAGTACGCTTACGGAGGTTTAAACCTTACCCATGGTTCAAACCTCCTTTGTGAATTCGGGCCATAATGCCTCTTTGACTATGAATGATCAGCAATAATCTTACCTTGTTACAACCAAGATCATCTGCAGAAAGATCTTGTGCTCTTTGATCCAATAGTTTGACCATTGACCCTAAGTTGTTGACCTCAATGACCTTGTCCATGACACGTTTACACATAGATGTAGATTCAACACAATACACCTTGAGTAGGGTAACATATGTATGAGGAATATGGAAGAAAACAAATGTAAAAGTTCATATCATCATAAAAAAAAGGGTAACATATTTCATCCATGTATCAAAATATTCTTTAATTCAACCTGTAATAAATGAACCAGAATGATTTGGCTGAGTCTTGGCTTCACAAATACATGTAGCATTTGGGTTTCAAGAGCAAATCTGTTTATCCGAACATTACTACTATAATATTCTTCCAAAGGGGAATAAAAACAATGAGAAAAAAAATCACAAATTATTTTCCACCCTCACCAGAACTCAACTTTTCTTCAAGGATGGTACCAGGGGGTAATTGAACACTTACTCCTGCGACATTTGTTCCTGCGACATTTGCTCAAGCAACATTTCATCAAAGATATAGGATTAGGGTTAGGTAGCAAGTGGGTTTTAGGGTAGCTTATGGTTAATGGTTAGGATTAGTGTTTGGTCCAGGATTGAAAGTTAGGAATGGGGTAGCTATACATATATATACTGTCATGAAAGGGTCTGGTTGGAAATATGGTCCCCGAGGTGACGTGAACCCCGACTGATCACCATGATCACCATTATAACCACTATCACCATCATCATCACCAACATCATCATCATCACCATCATCACAATCATCGTCATCACCATGATCCCCATGATAACTACTATCACCATCATCATCACCAACATCATCACCACCATCATCATCACCATCACAATCATTGTCATCATCATCATCACCGATCACCATCATCATCATCACCATCACAATCATCACCATCATCACCATCACCATCATCATCATCACCATCACCACTATGATTACCACTATCACCATCGTCATCATCACCATCATCATAATCACCATCAACGTCATCACCATCAACATCATCATTTTGATCACCATCAACATTATCATCACCATCCTCATTATCATCATCTTGAATTCAATGCCATCACCATCATCATCATCATCATCATAACTATCTTAGTGATTCACGTACACCCCACAAACAAACACACACCACGACAGGAAAACATATTTCACATTTCAGAATAAACTTTATTATACCTTTATTAATACAAAAAGCTGCATACATTTGTTCATGGTCCAGTATTCCACTCTGAATTGTTCATCCCTTCCTCTCCATTTCAAACTAAAGCATCCCAATCCCAGTCAACTGCCCCATGAATATATGTATTTCCTTAGAACGAGACTAATGATTGTAATCTCTATTTGCATATAGGAATGTATTTGCAGGTTGAATGACCACAGGTGTGTTACAAGGGTGAGAAGAAGTGAATCGCCATTGACCTGGTTCGATTCTTCAGCGGCAGACATTGTTAAATCATCCAGATGAAGAATTAGCAGATTGCATAATGATAACTAGATAATCATAACAGACTGGTATTTACTTTTAAAGCAAAAATACAGTGATAAGATGTATAATTATGAAGTAATTACAAAAATTTGCATGTTCATGTATATATTATGTGTATTTGCTTTTCAGGTCTTCACAGAGAGTAGGGTTGTGTCTTACGAAATATTTTATTCACGTTTGAGGGACAAAATAGGGAACAAATCGATTTCATTGTACACATTGTACATGTGGGCAATTCCAGCATAACGGACACAACAGTCAGACCATTTCCCGGTTATTTAAGACAGTTCTAATCAAAACCAAGAGTCCTAAAACAAATTTTATTAACTGAATCAGACACATGGTGTCTTGTCTGTTACATTCAGAAAATCCATTTTCTCTTCAACTATTCAGTGATATACGGTGAAATTTGCTGTATATGTCCCTGCCAGCCAAATGTGTTGGATTCAGTTACTAAAACATGTTTTAGGACTCATGGTTATGAATTAAACTGCCCATTTACAACCTGCAATAACCCTTGGGTCACTGTTTACCTATTTTAGATGTCCAGCTTTTTCTTTATCCTAGCATTGTCGAACCATTGGCCCCATAGAGTTTTTTGTAAGTGCACACTATGTATGTCCTCATAATATAGTGCTTATATGGGCTGCTTGCAAACTGAATTTTGTTCCCTTTTCCATAAGCTTCCACAAGGTTGATATTGTGATAGCACTGGTCTTGTATGGTGAAGCTCACAAGATATTATTCTCAGGTTAATTGTCATTTTTCAACTCCAACAAGTGTAGAATGCTATTAATGTGTACTTGTATTACCATACCTGGATCCTCTTGCATAATCAGTACCAATTAAACGCAACTCCAAAAATCACCAGTGCATTATATATAAGGAATTCTGATTAGTTTAAATTAGAGTTGTGGTTGATTTTTGAAATTACGTTCAATATCTGATTCTGGTTTCAACTTTTTCTTCTGTGAAGTGTTAAAGAGAAGGGTGAGTTCTGGGAAAGGTAAAATATAATTTGTGAGCTTTCTAATTCTATTTATTTCAGTTTTGAAGATTATCATAGTAGAAATGTCTCCTGAAAAGGATTGCTCTTCAAATGCCCTCACATTAGAAATGTGACAAGAAACAGCTGAAATGTTTGGGCCAAACATTTGTGTGTAGTCCCATATACTCATTTCTGTGTGCAGTGCATATGGCTCTCAGCAGGATCGAGTCAATTTCTTATCATTTTGGTGATTCCGAAACCTTACAGCATACACCAATTATTTTTATGTGCTATATAATCAACCTTTCCCACTGGCTTTGAGACAGTTTCTTTGACAATTCAATCCCATGACCAGAACTCTACTTTACCTTTAAATCATGATGATGTTTATGGAATGTAAGATCTTCATCCATCCTGAATCTAGTCTGACAAGAGATGGAATGCATCTTCTGAGATATACCTGAAGTTGAATAGGTAACTCAAGGTGTTCCTAGAATTCACATTAATAATAATAATATTATTCTGTGCTTGTATAGTTTATATCACATTATGATATCCAGTCTCTATTCACTTCAAAGAGCTTTAGAAATTATTACCTCACCTTTAGTTTCTGCAATCGTTATCAGCCATTACTGCACTAAAACAACTTCTTTCTATCTGGAACCAACTTACTACACCTGGGTCAAGAGTGGCAAATGTAGATTAATGTTTTGACAAAGGACATTAGTTCAGTGCCAGGCCTTGAACCCATGACCTTTGCATCCAAAGTCAAGTGTTTTAAACCCATCTCCTACAACACCTCCGTCACGCTCTTTCCTCTAACATAAAATTTTCTCTGATTGCGGATTCACTTTCGGAGTAACCTTCTTCTTTAGTTCCAACGTCTGGACAGCAAACCATTCTTCATCTCAACCATCAGCACTATCCATGATTCACTTCAAAGTTAAAATGGAGATTACCACTAGATGGATTGAATGTGATCTCAAAGTTCAAGCTCTCATCTTCTTTCACTTCCGGGTTGCTCTTGGTGAAATGCACACCCTGCTTGCTATGCATGTCCCAGACTAGTCTTCTATCACCAGACCCTGAGAGATCCTCTTGTAGTCCAGTAGAGACGTTTGTTGTTTCATCTAACTGATACTCCATCCAAAGAGCAATACCATGACAAGTTCCAGAACTACAACGAATGACAAATGTGAAGAGAAAAAAAAATCAACGAAAAGTCAAGACCATCATCTAGCAACCGGACAAAATAAAAGAGTACAAAACATCCATCTCACATTATCCAATCAATCTACCTACAATGGGGGGACACTATATTTCGTTGTGGATTAGAAACTGTTGAAACTGTTTAAACTCACCTGCTGAAATCAACAATGCCATTTCTAACAGACTTCTCCTCTGGAATTGCTTTTGAGAAGTCAAAGGTCATAAGTTCAAACCGTTGGGTCAAAGGTCGGCCAGGGTACTCCCAGAGATGGTGAGGTTCAGTGGCTGCATCACTGCACTCTGATGACTTCTGAGGATACAATTATGAATAAATCATGACTTAGGGGTGTTGCCATCGATCATCACAGGTCTTTGCATTTTGTGAACATGAAAATGTATTAAAGGGTATCAATCACCAAAAAAAAATTTTGCTCTGTATGTTAGAGGTTTCATGACGTTATGCTATATTCAAAATATGGGCTTCAAGTATCAATTCTATAAAGAGATATTGCAATTTTAATTACACTCTCTATAAGTGTAAAAGCGACTCGTGAGTAGACTACTCAAAGCACCCGTATGCGCTCGCCAAGATAAAGGCTCGCACGGAACCGAACTCGGAGTTCGGTTTCGTGGGAGCATTTTCATGTTATCCTCTATTTCCTTCATACTCATTAACTGTTGACCTATAGAATACCAGACAAAGTTCTTTGAGATTGATTTTATACTTTCTAGCTGTACACAAATTATTTTTTTCAGGTGATTGGTACACTTTAACAAGTGCATGAGAAAATTTCCAATGTGAAGTTTTAGCTGCACCTAAAATGGTAAAAATTTGCTAGACTTATGAAAAATACAAATACTTATTTCTGGTTTATTTATAAGCTATTAATTTGAGGAATTTCAGGTAAGCATACAAAACAAATCCTAGTCTAAATCTTTAATGATGAACCCTTAGAAGAACACAGTAAATGGGAATAAATGGCTTAAAACTGTTAGTTAAATTGACTTATATTGTAACCTTAGGACCTTCCCTGGCCCCCCCCCCCCCCCCCCCCCAGAACTGCTCAATTCCTTGAGCCATCATAAATTGCTCTTTTGTAATCTTAACACTTGGAGAAAAACGAATAACAAAAAATATACTTTTAGACATCTAACAACCAACATTTTGTTGAAGAACCTACCTGAACTACATCATCAAAGATCCTTACGTCAAAGCCCTCTATACTCTTTACTGGAGCATGAAATTTCCAAAGGTCATCAAATTGGATGGCAATTCCCACAAGTTTGGCTCTAGAGGGCATCATTCTAACATCTGGTGCTAGGTGGGGACGCAGTGAAGACCAGGCATACCATAGGTAGAGATTGTGCCAGGGCAAGAGAGTGGTGATGAAAAAAGGCTCAGCGAGGAGTACATTGATCTGTAGGATGATTAGATGTAAGATTTGATCACCAGTCGATAAAGAATGTATTTTGACAGCAATTGCATAAAAGTGATAAAACTAGAAATTTCAGAATGTATCAAACTTCTTTGTGACTACATGTACATTCATTACTAAAAAAAAAATTTTTTAATTTAAATAAAATTTTTAAAAAGAGGCAAATATTAAAATTTTCAACAACTAAAATTAAAGTAATTGATTAACTTTGTGAAAAATTGTAAAATCAGCTCAAATGCCAGTGAATTGTGTGCAGTTCTCTAACTACATATATAATTAAGGATATGTGAAAGTATGAGAGAAAATGGAACCCGTTTACTATCCTAAATAAGAGAAAATCGCGATCAATCGCTAGCGCAAGTCGCTCGGCTTCTTCGCTGCGCTGCAGTCACAAAAACAAGCACCAGCGCTTGGCGATTACAGAGCGGGTTTCCAGCCCGTACGGTATTCTGTGATAGAGCGAGGTATGCCAACCGTAAGAGTTCTTCAGGGTTCGGTGGTACTCTATCCCGACATCAATGTTCAATCGTAAATATCTTGATATATAAACGACCGATCAGCTTATAAAACTCAGGCGATTCCTGTCTGAGCTAAAGGTTTGCAATTATGATTACAGCATTAGCTGGAAGAGTGATTTTTTTTTTTCAATCCTGGGCAAAGTTAATCACTGCCTTTAAGGAGCCACTGTAAGGCATAAACCCTGTAGAAGTTCAGTAGACACAGCATATTTTTTAGACCTTTAGACCTGTCTCATTTTCTTCTTCTTCTATTTTTCAACTCATAATAGTGCTCCCTTTTAGACCTAAAATGCCATATTCAGTATTTTGTTTGTAGGAGGGGAAATACAGTTTCTACCATTACAAACTTGAAAGAGATATCAAAATCCATCTATACTTGGGATCATGTCAAACTTTGCTTTTAATGTCAAATATCACATTTTTTGTTTGGATGACAACAAAAATTTCTTGAATTCAACATTTCAAGTATAGCTGTACTATCAAAAACTCAAAATGTTTGTATCAACCCCCTTTCTTTAACAATAAACTTCATAGATACTGATTACTACAAGGGTGATGAGACATAAGTACTTTGAGGGAATACAAAAAAACTCACAAAATATCCCTTTCCAACATTTTACTTGGAAAAACAAAGGACTTATAGGCCCGAATTCACAAAGGAAGTTTGGTTTAAACCATGGTTTAAACCCCCTCCTTGGTTTTTTAAATGTACGTGCGCACAGAATCCAATCCACTCATATATTTTCTTTCAGCACGCGCATGGGTAATGTGCGCTTATTTACGCTTATTTCAGTACGCTTACGGAGGTTTAAACCTTACCCATGGTTCAAACCTCCTTTGTGAATTCGGGCCATAATGCCTCTTTGACTATGAATGATCAGCAATAATCTTACCTTGTTACAACCAAGATCATCTGCAGAAAGATCTTGTGCTCTTTGATCCAATAGTTTGACCATTGACCCTAAGTTGTTGACCTCAATGACCTTGTCCATGACACGTTTACACATAGATGTAGATTCAACACTATACACCTTGAGTAGGGTAACATATGTATGAGGAATATGGAAGAAAACAAATGTAAAAGTTCATATCATCATAAAAAAAAGGGTAACATATTTCATCCATGTATCAAAATATTCTTTAATTCAACCTGTAATAAATGAACCAGAATGATTTGGCTGAGTCTTGGCTTCACAAATACATGTAGCATTTGGGTTTCAAGAGCAAATCTGTTTATCCGAACATTACTACTATAATATTCTTCCAAAGGGGAATAAAAACAATGAGAAAAAAAATCACAAATTATTTTCCACCCTCACCAGAACTCAACTTTTCTTCAAGGATGGTACCAGGGGGTAATTGAACACTTACTCCTGCGACATTTGTTCCTGCGACATTTGCTCAAGCAACATTTCATCAAAGATATAGGATTAGGGTTAGGTAGCAAGTGGGTTTTAGGGTAGCTTATGGTTAATGGTTAGGATTAGTGTTTGGTCCAGGATTGAAAGTTAGGAATGGGGTAGCTATACATATATATACTGTCATGAAAGGGTCTGGTTGGAAATATGGTCCCCGAGGTGACGTGAACCCCGACTATTTTCATAAGGGGCCCAGCCCCAAAGGAAAATGATTGTCTTTACGTCACAGAAGGTACCATATTTTAACCAGAGACTCGAATGTAGGCAGTATATATATTTGGTTTATATCCGTCATCTTGAACTAAAGCCTAAATTTACTCATCTACTTAGGATCATCAGTACAGTAGGCCTATGGTAATCCCCACAAGTGCATACACAAACAGTTTTGGAGAATGGATGAATTTGCGGGGATGTCAGATGTGTAATGATGACATCACCATGCGCCGGTGCCTAAAACAATAGATACGCTCAAGTGGATGTCGTCACAACATAGTACCCACTTTTTTGTGTTATGTCATTCGTGAATAGTATTACTATACAGGGATCGTGATGTCAGATGTTACCCTCCATGGTAATTTGCTCTTTTGCATGAGGCTAGTGGGAAGTGTATTTTGTCACATGACGTGCATTGGACCAATCAATTGTGCAAATTCTTTTCATGACGGATATAATGTAGGATATTCACTGCATAGTAATCGTTGCCACAGCACGAGAAGTACAGTTGGGCATGCTATGGATAAACATAGTCATTTTCCTCCTTACCTGCTTTGCTCCTAGTCTTGCTGTTATTAGGGGTAACATGGATCCATCGCTAACACTAAGACATACACTATTCCTTGTGATAATCTGAAATGAGAAGATAGTAAGATGAATTGTTGTATACCCACTTGAGTAATTATATATTTACATCAGGGAGTCAGGAAATAGCTTGCCATATTCAAACAGAATTATTATTGATTAAATAACTTCAGGTCATATCACAAGCCATATTTCTATATTGATTCTTCTTACATAATATTCATATTGACCAATGTAAAATATTATTTAGAATAGTAGTGAAGGAAATCTAGTCCTATTTATCACCTGACAGAACAGATAGAGAAAGGAAGAACAAAAATTGTTGTTTCATCTAAAATCTCATTGTAAACAGTAAGGAACTCACAAGGGCATATTAGTGACTACCTTTTTTCCAAGGAAATTGAAATGGGGGTATTTCTAGTCAAATTTGAAATTGCAATTCTCATCCATTATTGCAAATATTACCAAGATCCAGGATATTAATCAAGTCACCTTGCTCATAGCTCTCACAAACTTGTTGGTCCTGTCTCTCGAGTTGAGCATTCCAAACCTTGGTCTACTCCAGACTACATGTGCTCCACAATGACATACTGGCCTAGCCTGTTGAGTAGCAGGCCTCTCATCCCCAGTGCTAACATCAAACCACTGACTGTAATCATCATGAGTCATCGTCAAGGTAACCGCATCACCTATGATTAAAAAAAGAGATGAAGAGACATTTCTGATGAGCATGTACGGCACTGAACATGTTATAGGATACTACAGAAATTATTTTCATGTTAGTTATTATTTTAAAGTTAAAGTGTACCAATCACCTGAAAAAATAATTTGTGTAAAGCTAGAAAGTATAAAATCAACCTCAAAGAACTTTGTCTGGTATTCTATAGGTCAACAGTTAATAAGTATGGAGGAAATAGAGGATAACATGAAAATGCTCGCGTGGAACCGAACAGCGAGTTTAGTTCCGCACGAGCCTTTATATTAGCGAGCGCGTACAGGTGCGTTGAGTAGTCTACTCATGAGTCGCTTTTGCGCTAATAGGGAGTGTAATTAAAATTGCAATATCTCTTTATAGAATTAATATTTGAAGCCCATATTTTGAAAATAGTATAACGACATGAAACCTCTAACATAGAAAGCAAAATTATTTTTGGTGATTGGTACCCTTTAAAGTTAGTTATCTTGCCCTTGACAGTACCCTTGTCACAGAGATTTTGGCCAGGCATTTCTTTTCTGAAATCCCCTATACTTTGTGATCACACCAAAGGTGTTATGCACTAGTGAGTAGCCTAAATCCAAGTCAGATCAATACTCACCTTTCTCCACCTGCACGGGTTGATCTAGGAAGTAGACAGCTTGCATCCAGTGATCCCTCCAGGGTGCTTTAGACCCATCTTCATGACACCATGTTGGAGCGGTACTCAATATCACCTTGCCTCCAGTATCCATGGTGAGATCCCACCACATGAACACACCTAGCACAGGGATACATCAATATCAAGAACAATATCAAGAAGCAGAATGAATTTCCTTTATCAGAGAAAATATGGTCACCAGAATGAAAATATATGGATAACTCACATTTTGTGGAATTATTTAAAAAGTATAGCTTGACTGTTCTTCAGCAATAATCTTGTATCTGCAACCTCATATAAGTACCATAACACTTTCAAGCACTGCCTTGTTATCCTTGACCCTATGCCACTTCTTGAGTTTATTCCCTTAATAAGAACTTTCCAGTTTCATTTGCATGCAAAATTTGCACAGATAATTACATTTCCATCTCCAGAGAGTTCAAAAAGTCAAATGTCACTTTGTGGCATGTCAAATATCTTTAAAGATAAAGTTGAGTTCTGGTCATGTGATTACATTGTGAAAGAAACCATCTCAAAGCAATTGGGAAAGGTTGATCATGTCTACATAAGAATTGGTGTATATACTGTGAGGTTTTGGAATCATCAGGAAAATGGGTATATTGGACTGTACAGACATATGGCATGAATGTCCGGCCCGAACACTTTAGCTTTTTCGCATCATGTATGTCGAATATGAGGGCATTTAAAGAGTAATCCTTTTCAGGGGACATTTCTACTACCGTATGATGTTCTTCTAAACTGACATAAAAGGAATAAGAAAGCTTACAACATTATTCTTCACCTTTCCCAGAACTCAAGATTCTCTTTAAACCATACTCTACTCCTTGTAATCACAACAAACTATTTTTTAGTCACAAAAACAGTTTCAATACATCATGGAAACATCATCTACCTTGACATTTGCCTGTTATCAAGCTTTTAGCACTGACATTCCTTGTTCGGTACTCTGTGAAATTTCCCTTGGTGAAATTGAAATCAATCACACTCAGAGGCTCCGTGATTGGCTGAAATTGGTCAGGTGAAACCTGGCTAAGCTGAATGTCATGTACAGATGCTGCCCCAGAGCATGAAGTCATCTCAGGATGGGGTAAAATGTCTTCACATCCTGATATTTTAATTGGCTGAAGCTTGTGCCAGCTCCAGATGAACTCTGACTGGACAATTTGGGCTTTGACAACGGCTTTGTGAGGAACACATATGCAGTCATCCTAATGGGAAAAAAGAGACAAGCAAGTTATGAAAAGTAACGTTTTTAGAATTTAGTTTTTGTGTAAGAGAACTATAGTATAACAATATATCAGGAATTGACAAACATAAACCATGACAGGAAAATGTCAGTCATTGGGAAATTTGGGAAATACTGATCAATATTCCAAGGGCACAAAGTTTTCTAAGTTGTTGTTTATTGTTGAATCATACACTGTGCTATTTCCATTTCAATTATTCAAATTCTTCGATTATTCCAATTATTCCAATAATGCCCTTCACCCCAGTAAAATCACTTATAATCTGGTGTCCAAAGAAATGCCATAAAACCAATGTTGTGAATGTTTTTTCTATGATGCAATTCATCAAAAATGGTAATCTCAAGTACTTAAAGGCTAACTGAATACTTACTGTCAGAAGATATTTGTGAGCATGTAGATAAGTGGGAATAGCTCCTTCCCCAATCAGTTCTGTATCAAAGACTTCTGTGGCAAGAATGTTAGCTCTTACTGGCATGTCTCCATCTGAAATTAACAATATTTATATCCATAGGTACATGAAGCATCATTCCTCTTGGGCATGGACATACACCAAATAGTGCCGTAAAATTCATATAATGAAAGATACTGTTATGAAAATTAAATACTTTTGAGTAAAAAAGTGTAAAAATATTTAAACAACAGGTGACAAACTTATAGAGTATAAATGCTACCAACAATCGCCTGTTTCTATACAAGTTGACTGTTAAGCCTTAGAGATTTCAAAGTAGTGCAATGTTTCATATACTACAAGACACATTTGAAAGAAGTGAACACTATCCAGAAAATTGAACCTATTATGGAACTCTTAGTAAACAATTTCATTTCTATAACATGCATGTTAAAATGGTTAAAGACCAAGTATTCTACGGACCAGTCTTCACAGATTCAACAATCAACAGGATAACACTTCACCTTCTAGAAAAGATCTACTGAAAAGCTATTTTGAATGACCATCAGCACACTCATTTCTCCTCATCTGAAGGGGGAAATAAATAAGATCACTAAGAACATAATATGAACCTGACCTGGGCCGACTGTGACCTCTGTGGAACGTTTTGAGATCACTGTGATCTTATCTGCAAATCCATTCACAGCTACTATCTTCTTTGCTGCTTCAGCAATGGGCGGGAATGCCTGTGGCATAGGGGTTGCAAGAAAGAATACATTGGTATTTAGGGAATGATTTAGTGTGCACTATTAACTTATTCTTGCATAATTTAGTTGACAGTTCATAGCAATAATATTTTTTTATAGATCTGAACCATTTTATCTTGCCTTACGTCACTGACGTTCATTCTACAAAATCAATCCACAGATCTCTATCTAGCAAAATGATGTGGTTCTTAAATTGAACAATATGTAAATACATGAATAAACATATAAACCAAAGTTATAATGTTCTATAATATAATCCTCAAACTCATATTTTTCCTATCAATTTTGAACCTACAAAGTCTGTTAAGCAAATTCAAATTTTTAACTATTTTCATTATCAAACATCGTCATCATTTAGTATAATTCTGTGAACATTTTTAGAGCTGAAAAGTTAGAATAAGTGCAGGTGGACCATACTTACTTCACATGCATGAACTGTATCTGCACCACACTCTGCTGCCATCATTGCCAGTAGTCCCGTCCCAGTGCCGATATCTAGTACCCTCACCTCCTGACCCCTCCCTCGTATGGTGGAGATAGCTTGACGGATACCCTCATAGTATTTCTTATTCTGAAGGAAAAAGCAAAATATGATAAAAGCATAACCGTACAGGTATATGGATGTAAATTGCAAATAAAGATACAGAACATTTTTTCATGAGGAAAGCATCAATTCATACATTTCTGTCACCAATTTAAAAAAAAAAAATCCTGATAATTCAAAATAACAAGTAAGGTTCTTATGAAATATTTCCCCCCTTCCCCCAGAAAATGGAAAAAGGGATAGTTGTATTCAAATGCATTAGTTGTCCTGATCACTGTGTCTCATTTCTTTTCTTTTGTCTCTTATCTATAGCAATCTTTCTTCAGTTTCCACCTTCTTTTCCTCTTTAAGTCTTTCCTTTTGAAATTTCATTCTAGTTCCTCTAAAAAAAATTAACTTTCTGTAAGCATGTGTAGCACTCTAACTAAGGGTGTTCTTGTTTTTCTAAAGAACAAGCTTATCTTACAGTAGTTCAGGGGGCCTGGGTACCCTATGTGAATGGGGGCTTACCCTCTCATCATCATGTAGCATATCTGTGTAAGCTGAACGTGCAATCTCCTGATGATAATCATAGCCCTCATCCTCCACCACCCATTCTAACGCCCCTGTTGTTGGATTGACACGAGATGACAGCGGAGCTTGAGACATCTTGGAATAGATTGACAGATCTCTCCTTGGCCTTCGGAATGTGGGATAGGAATGGTTTCTAAGACTTCTTGACCAATGTCCTCGCAACCACAAGATGATGATTCTCTTTGTAATCATCCACACCTATTTTTCAATCCGAGTCTGTGAGAAAAAAAAAAACAAAAACAAAAACAGTGTCAACAGAAATTGAAATAATTGAAAGTAAGAAATATAAAACCACAAATGTCAGTGATGTGCTGCATTTGACCAAGGGTTGCGATTTTTTTTTTTTTTTTTTTTTTTGTACTCTGAACATGCTGAATGACTGGTTTCTCGTACCCTTTTTCACAAACAGATTTAAAGATCTAAAAGTATAAGATGAACCTCACTAACAAAATACTAAAGGGGTGGGACTGTAATAAGTTTCACAGGAGCAGGAAAAAGAAGATATCTTCTGAATTATGCGATAGATAATTACACATCATCTAAATACACATCACTAATAAAAGAGAAACGGAAAAGATATGTTCTGCACATTAATCATCTTTAAAAATGAATGATAAATCAACTTTTCAAACTTGCCAGACCCTGAAGTTGTGTACCCACATGTCCGCTTGTTAGTCTAATCTGCAGACTCCCTAAACACGAGAATCGAATCTAGCTCGACTCTGCATGCTTTTCCGAAATGAGAGCTAGCAGAGACTGTTTTTTTACTCGTGAGAATATACGCTAATACAGTTAATGCATAAGAGTATGCGTTGATTCTCTCTCTCTATCTATCCCTGTCTCTCTCTCTCTCTCTCTCTCTCTCTCTCTCTCTCTCTCTCTCTCTCGCTCACCTCCCTTACTGCCCCCTCCCCCTCCCCCTCTCCCCTTGCCTCCGGGATTTCTCTCATTTTACATGAACAAGTTTAGTTCAGTATAATGGGAGTATACATGGAGATAGAGCATAAGAATACATAACATATTTTACAAAGACAAATATAAATATGAATAAAGAATTACTGAGCCGCGATGAAATGAAATTCTGCCTTCACTACTGCCCGCGATGCCCAAACTATTCTATCAGGAGGCCTACCTAATATAATGATCAAACTGGAAGATATAAAATTAAGGTTGGTGGAAACAAGAATGGTTAATTTCTGGAGCAGAATTTTAACAGGAAAACAGACTAAATTGTCTTGTATGTTGTATAGATTGGTTCAAGAATTAAATGACGATGTACATGAGTTTCATTCTGGATCAATAAAAAACACGATAAAAACTATTTTCGAAAAATCAACTGAAGGCAATTTCAATAACCCTGTCTATCACCTTTAGAAATGTGCGAACATTACAATGGCGTATTACGTAATCCGAACCTGATTTCTATGGGCAGTACAATAGGCATTTGAAATTGCCCTTGAGTTTATTTTTCGAAAGTAGTTTTTATCGTGTTAAAATTAGAAGTATTTTTAGATAGCTGTGTCCTTGGAAATATTTGGTCATGTACAGGGGATTGTAAATAGGATTTTCAAGGATTTCATGTTTTAGAACTCTAGTTGGTAAATCTCGATGAAAAAGATCGAATGTATCTGTGTATTTTAGACTATATGTTGCAGCCAGTCATATCACCTACCCTGCGTAAGAGGACGATAATCCACAAATCTGTACCTATATCACTCTACCATCAATCTATACCTATTCTACTCTACCACCAATCTGTACCTATACCACTCTACCACCAATCTGTACCTATACCACTCTACCACCAATCTGTACCTATACCAATCTACCACCAATCTGTACCTATACCATTCTACCACCAATCTGTACCTATACCACTCTACCACAAATCTGTATACCTATACCACCAATCTGTCCCTATGCCACTCTATACCACCAATCTGTATATATACCACTCTACCACCAATCTGTACCTATGCCACTCTACCACCAATCTGTACATATATACCACTCTACCACCAATCTGTACTTATGCCACTCTCCACCAATCTGTACCTATATCACTCTACCACCAATCTGTACCTATACCACTCTACCACCAATCTGTACCTATACCACTCTACCACCAATCTGTACCTATACCACTCTACCACCAATCTGTACCTATACCACTCTACAACAAAACATACCTGTAACACCAATCTGTACCTATGCCACTCTACCACCAATCTGTACCTATACCACTCTAACACAAATCTGTATACCTATAACACCAATCTGTACCTATGCCACGTACTCTACCACCAATCTGTACCTAATACTCTACCACCGATCTGTACCTATATGCCACTCTACCATGCACCAATCTGTACCTATGCCACTCTACAAATCTGTACCTATGCCACTCTACCGCCAATCTGTACATATACCACTCTACCACCAATCTGTACCTATACAACTCTACCACCAATCTGTATACCTTTACCACTCTACCACCAATCTCTACATATGCCACTCTACCACCAATCTGTATCACTCTACCACTAGTCTGTACCTATACCACTCTACCACCAATCTGTATGCCTATACCACTCTTCCCAACAATATGTACCTACACCACTCTACCACCTATACCCACTCTATACCGGCCGCCAATCTGTACCACCACTCTATACTACCACCAATCTGTCAACCAACCTTCCACCAACCTGTAACCAGAGAGATGGGAGTTTTCCCTGCTGTAACTTAACTATACCATTTCCTCGGCCACCATTCTACGTATACGGCATTCTATACTCTAAACCACCAATTTTACCAAAAAAATTGTACCTATATACCCCTCTATATGTACAACCAATCTCTACCATCTTCTAGCTGTACCTGTACGTACCACTCTACTACCATTCTACTCTATCACCATTCTGTATCTCTAACACTCTACCTCATCTATTCTATCAACTGCTCTCATGATGTCAACCTGCTAAAAGTTATTTTAAATGTTTAAACCCCCCCCCCCCCCCCAAGGCAACCTGTGTTGTCCACAAATGCCACGCGGACCGTGGGGTAAATTTTAACAAATTTCCTTTTACTGTGATTTTATTCGTCCCATCTATTTACGATTAATATGTTTTAATGCAGAGGTTTAACCTCCCCCCCCCCCCCCCCACCCCCAATAAAGGTACTAGTATAACAAACAATATCGCACTGTGACAATTTTCTTGTCGAGATATTCCCACGAGGTACGACCTCCCCGTCCGACATTTTCATCGAGTATAAGGGCGAGATTTATTATGCAGGGTTTAGGACGACTTGATTATATGTGTAAAACTGATGCAATCAAGCATCCAGGAGCTATACCATATACGTACGGTACGTCTACGTGTACCGTATATATAGATTCTAGATAGATAGTCTAGATCTACTGTACTCGGAAGGTCAGATATTTGTCAAGATTTCCAGAATAGTCTGCAGCGCAAGTGTGAAAAGCGGAAAAGTGGTATGACAATTTTTATAATTCCTATAAAATGGTACATGTTAATATGTAGATTTTTGCTCTGTACTACTGCCTAGTCCTGGTCTAGATCTATATCTAGACTCTATAATTTTTTTTATTATAATAAAAATATAAATATAATTTAGATCTATAGTTTATAGTATAAACTATAAATTATAATAAAAAAAATCAAAACCTGATAACGAACTTAGTATAGTATTAATAGTAAATAGTAACTTAGTCATTTAGTGCACTTAATTTTGAATTGAAACTTGAAAGTTGATGTTGAGTTGAGTTGATGCTGATATGATGGCTGATGTGATGCGCTGGTCATGCTGGTTGACATGGTTGAGTATGATGCAACTGCAAGCTACGCACTTTGTTTCCAGCCGCTAAAAAGTGACTTTATTCGGCGGTTTATACGAATTTCGGCCATCTTAGCATCCATACCCAGACGGAAGTTAGTACCGCCTAGCTTACTGAAAAAAAAGTAGGCTGCTAAAAGGCTTGTCTCGCCTATTGTGCGAGTTGGAATGACTGACCGCACATTCACAAAGACATAGAATTTCTGTAGAGCGAAGGTACATAGTCTTTTTGAACCCCGCTTCTGCCGTCAATTGCTCGTGGTCTAGTGGTTAAGGCTTCTCTCTACACTGATGCAGTGTTGCGGGTTTGACACCCGCTCAGGTCTTACCACTTATCCAATGAACAAGGTTATAGTATAACCTTGTCCTCCCAAACCAATATGGTAATGGTGAAACACATAAGGGCAGCCCTCTACTGCTGTATGGTGGTGTGACCTAATTTCGCGCGTGTCCTAAGTTCGCGCACTGACACTAAATACGCTATAACAGGAGAAGGATACGCGATGCATATGTGGGACTGAGACACCGAAATCTTTGTACACCATAGACAATCCTAAAGTCAAAAATGCGACAAAAAAACGTTAGTAAGCTACTTATTTTCCATTTTTTAGAATGAAAATTTCCATTTTTTATCTGAAAATGAGTTTATTAGAGGAAATAACCTCCAAAAATGATAAAATTACAATTTCTTACACAAAATCGAGACTCGGCTTCCACCGCTACTTAACGTGTAGTGCAAGGACTCTTAATGGTTTCCGTAAAAATACGAATTTAAAAAGGGAAAGTTGGAGAGACATAGACAGAGAATGAATGATAGCTGATATGACAGAGAGAGAAAGAGAAACGGCATATAGAGGGCGAGATTGATATGAGAGAGATATGTTTAATTAACTTCTTGCATATCATCAACACGTAAACGATAATATAATTTTAGTTTTTTTTCATGAAATTGAACAAGCATATTCTTTACTGTCAAAATTTCAATGAAAACAAATAATTATTATCTATTTCGAAGTTCCAATCTGAAGTTCTGTTTATGTTAGACATTATGACTCTCTTTCGAATGTTTACATATACAATTTCGACCACAAGAGGGCGGTAAATATGCTGCGCGAAATAAGGTCACACTTTTGGAGAGACGGCCGACTCGGTAAGCCTTGTGATTTTCTCGAAATAACATTGATTCCAATCAAACATTACTTTTTACCTCTATAAAATTTTATTCTGTGGTAAATTACGATTCCTTTGAGGTATGGAACATGATATGTAGTAATCTAAATGTCTCGTACTCTACGATAAAAGGAAAATGTGCGCGAAATATGGTCACCCCATCATACTACTGCCAGCCACAGTAAACAAATGCAGATTTCCTCTCTCCACAGAGAGAGGGCAGCAGTACAGAAGGATCAATCAGTCTCAACAGAAAAATAGAATGAACACAAAATTTGATGCTTGCTTTAAAATTCCACATTCCCTGAATCATTGGTTTAGCTGGTCAACAATCAAGAGGGACTTTCACAGACAACTTGCTGGTAAGTAATATTTTGAGTTTCACTATTTTGATCTGATATTTTGGCTGGATATATTACAGCAGGTTGCAGTTGGATAGTTTCAAGTGGGGCTGAGTGGTTCTAACACACGAGTGGGTCTTACCTGATTTTCTTTTTCACTTATGAAATTGACAACAATAGCGTTTATTCCGTTAAATATGAGCATGATTTCAACAATAACAAATAAGAAACTTGACTAAATATTCACTTTGTCAGGCGGATTTAATGGCGGTTGGGTACGGATGCTAAGTTGGCCCGAATTTCTTACCTAGGGATACCTATCTTGGTTCTACATCATGTACATAGACTGAAGTTATAGCTGAGGAAATTACGATGGACGAATGTCGATATAACATGAACATTGTTGATTCATTTTCAAGACAATGTCGATGCCCTTGACTTGTCAAATTTTGTTCACAAAATGTCCTGAAGCTGCGCACACATGATAAATGAATGCAAATCTTGATTTTGAAGCTGACTGATGTAAATTTCCAAATATTGTATTATTGATAATAATCACAAAAATAAAAGGAAATTAGAGTCTACTCATTCTTTTTGGCAAACGTAAATGATATTCTCGTTGCTTAGTCACAACAGAAATTTGGCACATTGAATGCGTCGCATTCGGCGTATTTGCAGGGTGCATAGCTTTAGGACCTGCGCAGCTTTAATTAGGACCCCTTGCCATACAAAGCCTACGTTAGTGGCAACACGCAAAGTGCAAGTGCAACCTTTCTTCATTCAGTTCAATGCTCATGCCTCTGCTCTGCTCTGCTCAGCTTCATCTTAGTACTTCTTTTTAAGTTCTTAGGGTGCATTTATGCTTTCTTTGCGAAGGCAGAATGAGCGTTTTGAATCGCTCATCTAGCATGTCTAGCAGTTTCACAGGCATGACGGAGTACTGTTTAGATACTTCTTTTCTCCAGGCGAACTCGGGCTCTGCAGCTGGATTCACAAACCTGCACTGCGCATGCTACATTAGTTACTGTATCATACTACTCAGACCACTCATAGGCCTTTGCCTATGTGGGACTGTGTCCAACATTCACTGCTGCAGCAGTCAAAAACAGACAACAAAATTGCTCTAAGCAGGATTTAATTTTCTTAAGTTTGTTAGATGACCTGATTTAGGGACTCTTAAACTCTTACTGTGCCACAAATTTGGGGATTCAGAATTGAAAGTGAAATTTTAAATAATTTTTTTCCTCTCATGAATGAATGATCTAGACTGGAAAAAGGCCTGCTGATACACACAATAGCTATTGAAGCCTATTCACCCGTAAAAGCTAGTCTGGAGTACAAGGTTATCTTCAGATAAGCTTGTACATGTATAAGTGTACTCAGACTACTGCTTGCCCTGTTCTTATACGTTTTCTAGCAAAACCTTTCTTTCTTTCTTGCAGGTACTGCCCAACACCCCTAAAAGGGGAAAAACGGGCAGGGGTAGGGTGCGCAGATGGTGTTTAAGCTACGAGAAAGGAGTTTTGCTTACAAAGTAACTGTTAGGTTGTAGTGGTGACTTTGGATGGATTCTTTGAACTTGTGTTTGTCAAGGATTGTTTTTACAGTATTTGGTAAATTATTCCAGTCATAATTGAACAGGGTGTGAAAGAATATTTATAGCAATTTTCGTTAGTTGCAACTGGAATGTAGCTATTTACTGATGTCTTTCTCAAATTCCTTTGGACCGGGTACAGGTCTTCTTCCTCGCTTGATTTCCTCCAAACTGGAGGAAATCAAGCGAAAAAGAAGAAGAAGATTCACTGCACTGGTATAGCGAGGTGATCCACAATTGCCTGTTGGAAGACTGATAGGCAATTTGTTTTTCGCCTCTGTTGTAGAGTTTCTATTTTGAGTTCTCAACCTGTAGTCTTCTGTTATGAAACAAACTATTCTGGATCATCTGTACTTTATTAACAAGCATTTGAGTGTGTGGATCCCATACAGATGAGCAATAATCCAGTATGGGTCTTACAATCGTCTTATAAGCCAATTCCTTTACATGAGGTGGACAGGAATGTAAATTCCTTCTGAGGAAGCCTAGCATTCTGTTTGCCTTTGCACAAACTCTTAATCATTTTGAAAAATGACATGTAAAAACCTACTTGTGCCAGATTTGGGTAAAAGTGCGAAAACCTTAGGATCACATGTGAACATGACCGGAAGGAAACATGAAATTTAAAACCCAGTGAGAAGACTAGTTTCATTTGTTTCTTTTGATAATGAAGGTGAGGGTAATGCCCTCATCATAAAATAAAGGATGGTCAAGTTTTTGTCGATGGTGGGCGTAAAGAAAGGGCACATTTTATACTAAAATTGTAACTGCAATTCTTATGAACAAGGATTTTTGCATTTTCCAGAACTGCAACTTCAACAAAGCGCACAGCAAGGTAATATTTATATGAAATTAAGTAAGGACCTCCTTCCATTGTCATTAAGATTGAAAAAGTGTGGTATAAACTATAAAGTGGACATAAAGCAGAAAAAATTAACAGATTGTAGCACTTTTTCACCCTTAGGAGGGGCACTTTTTCATTGCTTGATAGACATTAATTGATTTAGTAAAATCTGGGGGTGTACGTCTCTGACACCCACAGCAATTGGGATCGGCCAATGTTTTATGTAAATTACGAAATTCTGATTGGTTTCTGATATCATCTCACAATTAGAATCTTGTGTATCTCATCTTTTTAAAGCTTACATTTCTGGATCGTCATGTTCGCATGTGATATGCTTTCATGGTTTAACCAGCATCTGGCACAAACTGATTTTTACCTGACATTTTCAAAACATTGTTGCTCTATGAAGTTTGTATGGATTAATGCCATCAATGTGTCATTTGAAAGCATATTACTTTTACTTTATGGAAAACAAAGAATTTTTTTCATAAGGCTCAAGGTTTGATCACAATATGCCTTTGTTTACAGGTTTAATTTTTATGGAATGCACTGCAGTAAATTTCTATTCATATTATTTATCTTTTTAATTATGAAATGGAGGAAATAGAATTGTAACATTGTGACTGATATGATATTTCAAGATTCTAAGGAATGTGTTTTTCCCCCTTTTTATTTTCAGAATATATATCCAGACTTCTTTCATGCTGTATATTAAACACTTGGAGGAGTACAGGCCTAGAGACTTAGTTTGTTCGACAAAATTAAATCCAATTGTATCCATGCCTGAGGAACTAGATAGTTGAAATTAATCTCACCAAGGATAACAGCAGCATCATTATCTAAGATGCCAACTACTAATGCAGGCCAGCTTCCTATGCCCCCTCTCCAAACCTATGTAGCCCTCAGCTTTCTGTTCCTTGCCTGGTCTGTTCTACAAGCCAGGGAAGGCCTGTCACTACTGGAGACCACGCAGACTGGCTTTGAGAAAGGCCAAGATGGTCCTAGCTCTGTTCAGGAGTCACTGATGACTCCTAATGGTGGCAGTCCAGTTAGGGGTGACAGTTCAAGTAACGTACTGCAAGATTTTCTTGGTAATAATTTCTTTTTCATTTTGATATTCTGATTTCGCTTGTGATTTTGCTTGTTGTTTTATAATCTCCACAGCTTTTCCTCTCTGAATGTACTTTTATTTACTTATTTCCTTTTTGAAAGCAAGTTACTAAATACAAAAGATATTTGGAAGGCTTATGCATTATTGATTCTGTAACTTTTATTGTAAACTCTTTAAAAACTACAGGTCTGTTTTTGTCTCAGAGGTGGATTTATTTTGAATTTGAAATCCTGAAACAAAAAAATAAAACTATTGTTTCTTTCATGTATCTTCAGAGCATGGTAAATGAATATCCTCTGCTTGTTATTGACATAGAAAATAAATATGAATGGAAAATGTGCTGTGTATGACTCTTATTTCAAAATTTTCAACAAATGGCAAAGAACCCTTAGAAATGTAAAAGTAATTATGTAATTATGATGTATTTGAATTTTGTGTAGGTATCAAACCTGGAGAAATGAATCCAATGACTGAGGCAAATCCACCAGGATCTCCTTCTCAAGATGGAACTCTTGAAGGAAGCGCGGCATCGTCTCCAGCGACAGGTTCCTCTCCTTACGATGGATACATCTCTGGATCTGAATCAGATCCTGGATCAGACCCTGTCTCTCTTGATGGTGGAGAAGGCATCCAGGACCAGGAAGGTGGTAGACCTAGTCCAGATCAGATCCAAGAAGAGATCTTCCGTAGCTTGTCGGTAGACTTTGGTATCCATCCTGATGACAGTGACATGGTCAAGATGATCAAGCTTATGCTACAAGATTCTCTCTCTGTGGTTGTAAGTACTTCCTATCTAATGCCCAATTTCTGAAATATGTAATTCGGCATGTGTTAAAATACATGTACATGTATAGTTTAGTCTCATTCATTCTTGAATTGAATAAAAAATCTGAACTGTTTTTATGAAATGGGTAGATCTATACTTTAACCATTTTTTAGTTTAAATGTCTGTTGATGCTTTAATATTTTCCTTTCAAATACAAACTAACTGTAATCTGTCAAACTGATCTATGAAGGAGGAATTCACTTTCATATTTCATTCTTTCAGAAAGACATTCTGACATCTGTATTCCATGGATACCTTGATATTCTCATATTTTAAGAGTTTAGTTTTTTTTCATGGCCTTAAATCAACTGAAGGTTTTGTAGTCATTCCCTTAAGATGTTTTCAGGCTTGAATAATTTTCTTTTTTATTCAAAGTTGTGATAACTATTATTCATAATCCCCTTTATAACCTGACTCCTTTTCTTATTTTTAGTCATTCACACTTGATGTTTTCAGGATTGTATGATTTTTCATTTTAATTAATTGATGTTGTGATAAGGATTATTTATGACTATCAAATAATCAACAACATTGATTTTTATTTCCACTAGGTTGTGATCAACATGGCATTTTGTTGCCTTATTCTCCTTGGTAAAGCTATCCAGTATCTTGTGTTTGGCAACCTTCGAGTCATGGAAAGACAGGTAAGAAGTATCTTCTATTCAACTTCCATCCCTTTAATATGTACTGGATCTTTTGAGTGTTTTAATTTATCATTATGCTTAACTACCTTACATGGAGGTTGTTTTGCTTACATTGAATGTGCGGGATTGTAAAAAACTAAATTGTTGTAAAGGGAAAAAATATAGACAAGCTCATTTTGAAAGACTACAAGAATTTTAAAAAAAAACAACTTTCAAAAAATGAAAACTCAGTTACTGATAAGTATGTACTTATCATGGGGGGGGGGGGGGGGGGGGCTTATAATTTCAAAGATTATGTTCAAATCGTAACGACTTGTATTGTAGTTTGTCAACTGATTTTTACTTTAACCCATGCTTAAAGTGATTAAAAGGAATAATGAGTGAAGGAATTCATCCTTGAGTTATACTTGTTTATCATGACTATATGGATGAGTGCATATAATGAGTGAAGTATTTACACAAGGGAAAATGTTATATTGTACAATGGAGTCAGTCAGACACAACCTTTCTGCCTAACGGTTAACATGAGAACAACAACCTCAGGTATTTTGACACTCGATGATTAGTTTAGACTGGTACTTAGATAGACACTGACCTTCACAATTTAATGTAAACAGATCATGCTTTGCAACTGACACTGGCTTGTTTGTGTGAGGTAACAGAGGTCATAATAGTGAGTCAGGATACATAGTGTTTGTGAATAAACAGTAAAGAAGACTTTGCCCCTGTATTCATGCATAAACATGGCATTGGTCATGGCTATACCATGTACTACACCGAACAAATTGAAAATGGTCTGTTAAACTTAAACTTTGTCATTGTAATGTAATGCGTTTTAAAAACTTATTTTGTTTTTGTTGTTGTTTTTTCACTCAAAATATGATGAAATTGTTTATTATGATACAGTACATGTACAAAGTAGACCTCTAGTTTTGGGGAAATCTTGTTTTGATGTTGTGAAAATTATATACCACTGAGTTTTTCATGTGTTTTTGTATTGTCATTGGCATCTGTCAATCAGAATCTGTGTGTTTGTTTTTTCACATTTTCTATATGAACATGTTTTCACATATGATTAGATACAAGAATCAATGGAAAATATTTTAGAATAGAATGAGAAAATTTTGTGTATAATTGTACTAATGAGATAAATAGGTTGAAGATATCAATGTAACAAATCAGACTAGAAACCACACATTAGGTTAAAATGGCAGTAAGTTTACATTACATTCACGTGCAATTAAAATGTAGCACCCCCTCCCCCTTTCTCAAAACACATGATGACCTGTAAGTAAGTCTAATTTGAATAAACTTTTTCCTCTGATTAAATAGAGAGCCATGTGTCAACCTCTCCAAGTTATGAAATGAAAATGAAAATTGAAGTCATGGTGATAGTTTGTTCATTTAGGTAAAGAATAATGACAATTCCTGTGAGATGATATAAGAAGGTGACACTTGGCATTCCATAAATCAGTGGACATTAATACTGGCTAAAGTTGAAGTGCTCTGCCAGCTACCAACACTAAATGATAAATATACTGTTTTCTTATGTAATTGTCTTCCAGCAGTTACTTTTCAGCAATTTTTATGCAGTACTTGTACTTTCCACCCTGTTTCTCACAATTCCTTCTCACCTTGATTCATACATATTTCCTCCTAGCATCTTCGAGACAAGCTATGGAACTTCTCTTTCTACAAGCTCATTGTGGTATTTGGAGTACTCAACGTTCAGACGCTAGAGGAATTGGTTCTCTGGGTTGGATGGTTTGCTATCCTAGCCTTCCTTCATGGCTTTGCTCAACTATCCAAGGATAGGTTTGAATATGTGAGTACACAAATCTGTTTAATTTATGTAAAGATTTGAGTTCATTTTATAGAGATTTAATGCTAAGCAAATATTTTGTTGAAGTGCTTATGTGTCTTTTCCTATGACTTTAATTTTTTAATCTACAGGTTGGAATCTCTTTCTTCTCTTTCTATTTTTCTCTGTATTCCTCTCTTTCTCCCTCCTGTGAATTTATAGGTATACCGTTTGATAACTTTCTTGACATTCCTTATCATCCCACAGCTTGCCTTTTCTCCGACAACATCCGGCAGAACACATGGCCTTGTGATCACTCTGCTTTGTCTCATCCTGACTGTAACAGGTGCTCTCATGGCTGGTAGCTTTTATCTCTGCTATGAACTTGATTGGAATCTACTCTTCTTTATGCTTGCTGAGGTAAGAATAGGGCGAGGCCTTGAAAAATGAAAGGTGGAAAATAAAATTTTAAGTGTTCACCTGTTGATTGTGGTCCCAATTTCTTATATGAAGTTGGTTCAGTTTGGTACTCTTAGTTAATGGAAATACATGTTATTTGTTATGAAAAACTTCCATATTGTTAATAGAAAGATGATCTATCTGATCTGATATAGAATTGTCCCTCTAGGGTGCTTTTATATGTACAATGTCTGTTTAAATATATTTCAAAAAATATGAAAGAAGGAACGTCTCTCATTTTGTCCACCCCCCCCCAAAAAAAAAAAGATAAATGAATAAATAAATGAATAAATAAATAAATAAATAAATAAATGAATAAATGAATACAAAAGAAATTGAAAAATTTAAAGATAACTTTGTCTAATTAATACTCAAACTCATTGTGTTGTAAGAGAATTAAGAAGCAAAACATCTAATTTTCTATTAAAGGTATGTGGAGAATATTCCATCACTTCATTGTGTGTCGCACAATGTTATATAATCTAATTTATAATTCATTAATTTTTCTATTTACATTTCAGTGCATTTTGGTGGGTATTCGTGCCATCTTTGTGCTTGCAAGGTATGTACACTTGATGACAAAAGGTCATTTTCATTTCTTCTGCTTGTACTGGCAACATCCTACCTTTTAGCTCTGCATTTGTCAGTTTCTAATAATTTCCTGTACTATCTGTGAGTGGTGTTCACATGTGATGCTCATGTACACCCAATCATCTCTGACTGCTGCTACTTCCCCTTTGTAATGTTCTAACGATCGAACTTAAAGGACAGTCTTTCATTCAGAGGAATATTTGTGCATTTACACATGATTTGATCTTCTTTGCTCCTAATGTGTAGAATATGCATAAGATATATTTGAAATTCTAAATCTGAACTGTCAGGTAAAGAATAATGGACTTTTTGAGTTATCATTGTGAAGTAAATTCAATAATGTAATAAAGTTGTGATATCAATTTCATTGGAAGCTGTAAGGCTGATTATTAACCTACCTTCTACCCCCCTACCCCCCCCCCCCTCCCCCCCCAAAAAAGGTGACATGAAAAGCTGAATTCAAAATTCTGATCAATGAATCCTAGAGTTAAAAGTATGCTACATATTTTTTTTTTCTAAAATATTTAATTCTTTGAAGACACTGCCTTTAAGTTGGAATATTGCATTGTACTTGTGTGTACATCCTTGATGGCAGGAAAGCATGTTGCTGAAGTGTTTCATTCTGTGTTCCTACAATATATAGGTATGCCATTCACCTGTATGACTTACATCATGAGGGAGTTTGGGAAAACAGAGGGAGTCTTATCTATCACACCGAGCTGGTCCTGGAACTTATCACCCTTACCCTGGACTTTGTGCACCATCTCCACATGCTGGTAAGTCTCTTTGTACTGAGAAATTGGATAATTTGTATAATTTGAGAAATAAATTCCAGGTAAATCGATAACCTTCATGGTGACGTGGCAAACATTTCACTGCCTTCAAATTTACTAGCATTTGACATTAAAATCTTGCTCTGTACTATACTTTTATAACTATGCCGATTCTGTTCCTATTCTGATATGGAAGTATTTAAGTTGCTGCATTTTGAAATATTCAGTGTTTAGATGTTCATCTTTTCAAGTATAAGTCATACATCTTTCACTTGATAATCATAGTTCAACTGAGAAAGTAGATTATTTTACGTTAATTTTATTTTGTCAATTTGCTTTTTAGTTGTGGGTGAACGTATTCCTGAGTATGGCAAGCCTGTTGATTTGCATGCAGCTAAGACATCTCTACTATGAGATCCAGCGTAGAGTCCAGAGACACAGAAATTACAGAAGGGTCGTAGCTAATATGGAAGCAAGGTGAGCAAGCAGTGGCATAACTGTGAAATATGGAGTTATTTCTATGCACATTTCTTTCCACATTTCACTATAATTTAGTTGTTTTTGTTGCTTTCTGTCTGAAAGATCCTTCACCCTTACAGTATTCAATGTATTTAATAATTTTTAGATTTTTTTAATGTGATGTCAAAAAAAGGATTTGATATGAATTGGCCAAAGTTTGTACACACAAAAAAAGTTTTGACTTTTACGATATCCTACTTCATCTTTCTTGGTCCTATAGTCATTTATGATATATTACCCTTCATGGCTTTTTTTTTTTGTTGGGGGGGGGGGGGGATAACAGTTGGTGTATCATCTTGATATGATTGTATTGTTGACAATTCATAGGTTTCCCAGAGCCACTGAAGAGGAGCTTGTAGCCAACAATGATGACTGTGCTATTTGTTGGGAAGAACTGAAAGGAGCTAGGAAACTCCCATGTAATCATCTCTTCCATGAGTAAGTTGTTTCTTATTCATAAAGAATATCTTTGTTTAGTCTGTGTATTTTCAATTAAAAGAACTATGACTTTGTGAATGCGACATTATGTGCATAAAAGGTCAAAAGTTATACTTTTCTGTAAAGTTTTATGGTCTGTAATTTTTGTTTTTTTTAAATCTAGTTTAGAACTGAACAACATCCAAACAATCCATGGAAGTGCAAAGCATGTGAATATAGAGAAAATGCTTTTATGTAATAATAATAATAATAATACTTTGATTTATATAGCACCTTTTCCATAGGATACAAGGTGCTTGTCAATCACTTTCTTTGTTCATAGTATCTATCTACACTTCCTCAGATCATAGCAGGATATTTCAATATAATTTAAGAATATACTGATCCATACACATTCGACTAAGCCTTTAGATTTCATAACTTGCCTTCCCATTTGAGTTGTGAAGGTTTTCCATAGATATTTGACAAGGTCATCAAAGGAATGGCTCTCACAAGATGAAAATAAAAGGCACAAAATGATTCTCTCTCTGTCTCTCTCTGATTAGTGCCTGTCTGCGTTCCTGGCTAGAGCATGAGACGTCTTGTCCAACCTGTCGTCAGTCACTCAACATCCAGGCTACCCCATCCCGCCCCACCCCAGGGAGGGGTCCTACCGCAGCAGTACATGGTCCCAGACCCAATCCAGCTGCCATGATGGGAGGGGGAGAGGCTAGACCTAACCAACCACTCAATCTTAGAAACCACTTCTTTCATTTTGACGGTGAGTATGGGACTCTTGTTTGTTAATATTTTTTGTGATGTGAATACAGCGCCCTCTGGCCATGGAACATGCAATAAGTTTTCCCCAAGTTGCATGACACATACAGTGTAAAGGACCTGACAAGGGTGAATGATTAGATGGTGATGGTCAAATTTGCTTCCTATTGGCAAAGAGGTGTGTAAAAGCAAGAAATATTGGTCTTGTTTTTGGATGTCTAGCCATATGTCTGTCCATTTTACTATCTACTTAATGTAATGACTCAAGTAGGGATAAGCTTAGAATAAGTTACCTTATTGCACTAGGACTTGCATAGTAATCGATCAGAAATGAAATGTTTCGACTGCCAATTTATATTAAGATGATAACCCATTGCAGGCCTTAAATTTCATCATTTTTAGGGCAAGGCCAGTTTGGCCTTAAATGCCTCATAATTTTTAAGGGCACTAAGGCCACTACAAAGGGCACCAAGGCCAAAGTAATTTTTCAAAAACGGCATCGAAGGCCAACTTTGTTT
The DNA here is from genome assembly GCA_025618425.1 of Heliocidaris tuberculata. Taxonomy (NCBI): domain Eukaryota; kingdom Metazoa; phylum Echinodermata; class Echinoidea; order Camarodonta; family Echinometridae; genus Heliocidaris; species Heliocidaris tuberculata. Next base: position 32,643,989 of record CM046845.1, on the reverse strand, counting down.
TCTGCTTATTTTTTAGTGTGTTTCAAATGTCAAATATCTCAAAATATGTTATATTTTTCATATACCAATCATTTTTAACTGTTTCCTTTCTGCTTGTTTTTGACCATTGAAAGTCTTGGTTTTGACTGTTTTTTTATCCCCCCCCCCCCTGTAATTAGGCCCCCTATAATTAGGCCTACTGTTCATTTGGTTATTGTGTTGATGATTTGAATCTCTTTATTATTTGTGAAGTAAACAAGAAAAATGATATTTAGGCCTAAGTCATGGTGATGTTTTAAAATCCACGAGCTCATAATGATCAAATCCTGATTTCATTTTCTTCCCTTCGACACCACACCACGATTTCTATATCGCTTTTATTTATTTTTTATTTTTTTAATTTTACACAAATCCCGCGGGTGTCCCTTCCTTTTTACATTCCTTCCAACACCACGAATTCCTTTCTTTTTTAGAGGAATTCACACAGCAATTTTAAGCTTGTATTTAATTTTCACATGAATTTTACTACGTAAAAGTTGGTTAGACACTTCAAAAATTGGCTTGAATTTAACTTTTATTTTAGTCAAAGCTAAAATCTCATGATGCTACAACTCATCCTCCAGTAAAAGACAGTTATATTCTTCCATTTAATATGATTTTTTAATGGATTCCTGCTTCAAAAACTCTGTTTTTGGTGTCAATTTATTGAATTTCTCCGATTATTCTTATTTTTCAAACATGTATAGTCACATGACTCTTACTCGCAATCGCGATCGTAAAATCTGTGATCGCGATCGCAAACATGAGTTACGTGACTATAAGAGTTTGAGAAGGAAGGATATTTGGAGAAATTCAATACTTTGACACCAAAACAGACTTTTTAAAGCTGGAATCCAATAAAAAACCATATTAAATGGAAGAATATAACTATCTTTTACTGGAGGATGAGTTGTAGTATCATGAGATTTTAGCGTTGACTAAAATAAAAGTTGAATTCGAGCCAATTTTTGAAGTGTCCAACCAACTTTTACGTAGTAAAATTTATGGACAAATTCAATGCTAGCATGAAATGCTTAAATGAAATAAATATAATGTGGTGTCGAATGGCCTGGAAGTAGGTGAAAAACTGGGCTTAGAGCATCACAATCCTCACGATCCGAGGTCCGGAACGGGTTTTCAAGAGGAAGCGGCCCGCTAGGCTTCACCTCTTAAGCGCGGCTCAACTTAGTGCAGTCAATACATCGAGTCAAAATCAGGTTGCGACCTTTTCGCGAGCTGCGTTTTAAATCAGTGACAGCGAACGCATGGCGCGTGCGCGCAGATTTTATTTACTTTTGATGATGAAATAAACCTGATGTATTATACCTTACATGTACTTGCAGAGCATATTATAAATTATGGAAAAGGGCACGACGGCCGGTTTGAAAAAAGGGGCACTGCCTTTTTGGCCGTGAATTTATCATTTTTTGGGAGGGCATCTCGGCCAGTAATAGGGGCATCGACGGCCTGGCCGCCGATGGCCGTCGATTAATTTATGCCCTGCCATTGCCCTTCTGGACCCGGGTGCCTTCTGAATGAAACTTAGAGAATGAGAAAATTCAGCAGTCGACCTGTGAATGTTTTGTTACCTTACCAGGATCTCGCATATTCAGCTGGCTGCCTAGTTTCTCAGTGGAAGTGACCCATGCCCATGTGGTTGGACCTCAAGCAGCTCAAACCTCACAGCTGGATAATATGGTAAGTTGGGCTTAAAATATAATGCAATTACAGTGTGTGTATTGCGCCATATATCTGGTTACCTCGCCTGGCCTCGCTTCTCTGGTATTTACACTAATGCTGTTTTTTTTTATTCTTGTGGAATAATTTTAGAATTTGAAATGGTTAATTGCAGTTTTAAAGTGAGGTAATTTAAATTGTCATTTAATATCTATTTCTGGGATATTAAAACTGTGGCAGTATGTTGATAATATTCTTGGCTGTATTTCCCAATTTTTAGGCGAGACAAGTGAGTCAGATGTTCCCTAATGTTCCCATGCGAGCCATCTTAGAAGACCTTCGTGTAACAAGATCCATTGAGCTGACTGTGGATAACATTCTAGATGGCAGAGTGGTAAGTCGGTGTAGCTGTTAAAGAAGAAACATCATCTGATTTGTAGGAACAGTTCAAAGAAATAATATGATGATATTAAATTAACATGTAAAATATCATGAGGTAGTATCTAAACATGGATGGGGAACAGCGTCGGAAATACACGGGGGCGACGGGCGATTTCGCCCTCGTCGGCCCCCATATCGCCCCAATAAATGCTGGAAAACCTGTATTTGGGGGCGACCGTTTTCATATGAGTTGCCCCCATCAATGATTCGAAAGAAAATCACTATTATGCTCAAAAAACAGCTAAATTCAACCTTTTATCTCGTTGTTGACTCAGAGCTTAGTACATCGTGAATGTGTAGCATCGTGAGTGCTAGACCAAATGACAATTATAGCTAGAATGCTAGATACACGGAAACTGAAGATAGCGCTTTTTTCACGCATAATACAGTAACTACACGCATTCTATATCAGGGTTGTATAAATTCATTGAGAGCTTCATTTCACTTAGTCTTTGCGCGACACCTTTTGTGAAAATTTCCTTTCCGAAAAGCAATATCACTGTTACAAATGATAGGTCTAAAATTACCATCATCCGTGTAATGAGACTAACACTAGATCTACGACCGGATACAACACACAGAGATATTGTCCCTTACCACATTAAGTCCGTAGTCACCTCAAAAACTCAATCTGTAAAGCCAAAGCCTGCCTAAAAAATGCGGAATTAGTGTCATTTTTTCAAAGCATGCGGCGCTTAAGTCGGGTTGTGAGAAACAGAGTCACCGAAAACGCTCTACAAATCAAGAAATCGGTAGATTTATGACGGGTTTTTTTTACTTATGGCGCGCGAGAATGATGCTCATCGAGTGAGATGGTATCCGCGAAAAACAAATCGGAAAAGAAAAATCGCCCGGAACTGTGCGCATTCACAGTGTATGTACGTACGTATGTCCTAGCGGACTTAGGAGTATTATGTGCGAGAGAAAAAAAAAACAACAAAAACACACACACACACACACACACACACCAACACCAAGCCCGCCTTTTCGCGTAAAATAAACATCTCCGCGGGAAATACGTATGACAGCAAATTCGGGTGAAATTGACCTATTGTTGATTTATTCCTTCAGATTTTGAAAAAAAAAAAAAAAAAAAAAAAATCTGTTGGGGGGGGGGGGTGAAGTTAAAATTTTTAAAATCTATATTTTAAAATTAAATTGGGCAGTTTGACGTAAAGTAAACCTGTGCATGAGATAGTACGATTAGTACCAATGTAACAGCAATCGCAATATCACCAAAAAAAACAAATTGACAACCAATCTGCACTTTCCATTAAAATGGTAGCCCCAATAATATAAGAAATAGCCCCATAAAATTCAAAAGTAGCCCCAAGGAAAAAAAAAAAGTAGCCCCTAAAAAAAAAAATTATTTCCTAGGCTGATGGGGAATGTTGGCAAAAAAGGAATACAGGTTAAGCTAAAAATTCAGGGCCCTGTTTCATAAAGCTTGTCATCAATGACAAGTTACAATAACTGTTATAAGCTACTGACTTCCTTGCATCTGATTGTCTGAGAGCAAATTTGTCGGTAAAAATCACCGACAAGACACTTGATGAAACGCCCCCCAGGTGTTCTCACAGTGTTACAGATTTCATTGCTGATCTGTAAATGAAAAGTAGCTGTGAGTTAAGATGCAAACCATACAAAATGGGTCCATGTTCTCCTTGTCAATTTTATTTTCTTTGCCTCATTTGCAAATATGGAGAACTTGCAATCTAAACTTATAGGCCCATATTCTACAAAAAATCTAAACCCTACACTGGATTTAAGCTAGGTTGAAAGTTAAGTTTTACGACAGAAGAATTTGGTTTAGACCCAATGTCGTGTTTAATAATAGAACACGGCCAGAGAGAATTCTAAAATATTTTTGGATTTTTTTTTTTCTTCAGAAAAAAATTAATAGAATATTGCATTTTTTCCTTTATACGAAACCCTTTACCAGGCAACGATGGGAATAGTTGGTGATAACAACCCCAATGATACAGACCAACCAGATCAAGTGCCTCCAGGAACAAATACCTTTCAAGCCTTCCAACCAAATCAAGCAGAAGATAGAGAAGATGATGTTGGTCTGCTCTACCGCCAGGCCAGGCAACCTCAGGAAAGGGATGATGGTGGTACAGGGGAGGGGTCTAGTGATATCACCAGAGGGATGGAAGGCTCAGAAGATAATGCTGCTAATTGGACTAGGCCAGACTCTGGGTAGGTTTACATGACAACAGAGTCGCCCTTAATGATAATATTCACAATATTCTCTTTTTGTTTTAGCACATATCACGTTATGATATAACATCTCTATGAACTGCCATAGTGTTTTCGAAATTATTACCCTGGTTTCAGCTTTGGTAACTGTCATCAGTGCACAGTGCATTAGGAATGAATCCTGTCAGGTACCCACTTAACACCCCTAGGTTGAGAGAGAAACCTGCATATAAAATGCCTTCTCTAGGGATAGGTGCTCCAGACATGGCTTTGCATCCTCAGTCTCTTGATGGAGAGTCATATTAAAATTTTTAATTATCTTTTTATTCTACTGTTTTCTTCAAAATATCAAAACTGCAACTGCCAATTAATTATTTTTATGGACAAACATAATCTAAGAAATTAATTTAACCATTTATTTCTAAATTCATACAGTTTTTTAAAATGATTTCTCTACTATTGAAACAGAGCATCTAACACAGATTCAACAGCTGGAGCTCAGGATTCGGACCTTAGTAGTGGCTTCCCAAGTTATTCCAGTCGATTCTCCAAATCGTCTTCAGAAAGAGAAACCATCCTTAGACAACGGAAAGAAAAACTTTTACAGCTAGCCAGAAGGTGCGAAAGATTTTAGCAAAAGGGAGATAAAGAGAAAGATTTGGAGAAACAGAATGAGCCCGGGAGTGACAGACAGAGAGAGAGAGAGACAGACAGACAGACAGACAGACAGACAGTCAGACAGACAGTCAGACAGTCAGACATACAAACATACATAGAGACAGAGAGAAGCAGAGAAGACAGAAAAATACAGAGTTTGTTACCAGTTATTGGTGTTGAAAACTAGTTTAGGTATTGGTAAGCGACCATAGGTTCCACGATTCATTCATGTGACACACTTTTATTAATTCTTTATTTTAAAATATGAGACAAGATTTCGAACAATTTAAAATGTAGATTGTATGTGACATATATCTATTTCTTCCTTTTCTTCAGAAAATTCCAAGAAAAACAGTTGAGAGAGTCTTCATCCAAGGCCCAACAAGGAACATCAAGTTCACAACCATCAACATCATCAATGTCTTCTCCCTCATCATCACAGAGCCATGAGGCATCAGCAACGACGAGGCCAGCTCAGAACTCTGGCCACCCATCAAGGAACCACCCACTTCTTTTTTTCCGTGCTACGGAGGGTAACATGGCGGGTGATGAGAGGCAGAGGGTCAGGGCAGCTGCCTTGGAGGCTGCCCTACGTAGACTGCAGCAACAACACAGTCCTATCTGAGTAGCTGGACTAGCTCATGGTCATCACTACATCGGGATTGTTTCACCATTCTACTAATTTTGTCTGCATTGATGCCCTCATTTTGTGCATAATACAGGTATGAAAAATGACTACATGGGTTGGTGCAAGGGCAGGCAAGTCCAAGGTATGTCCCATACGTTACCAAGTGTTATGGAATTGTGGTTTGGAATTCTGATCAGAAATTGACATCAAAATATCATTTCACTTGGTATTTTGTCTGATCCAAGTTCTGGTGGGGCCATCGGCTTGATACAGTTACCATATGCAAAAATCTTAGTTGTGATGTGTAACGTATGGAACAAAATAGCTTGGACTTACCCACAAGTAGGTATGTCCAGGTGTGTTTGACCAGACAGAGGTGAAACCATCTGCAACATGGGGTTTAGTCAAACCTGCCTTGAGGACACGACCCATACATTAACAAGATTATTAAAAAGTGTTTAAGATGAGTACGAAGCAAATTATTTACATATCAATTTGTATTCTGGCTAGAATACACATAATTCATTCAGGGGGACATCATTGAAAAAAAGAAAATTGATTTCAGTTAAGATGGAAATCTAAGATTGTTTTGCTATTTTGAATTATAACTATGTACTATTTCTTGGCTGATTTGGAGGCTTGTAATATATATATATATAATTTCTAAAGATATGAACCTATATTTTACATAGTATTGTTTGTAATTATGGTCCATTTTTCGGACTCGGACTCGTTCAATGCAATATAATTATATTGAAATGCTCATAATGCTTATACATATCATTGTATCATGATTATTGTCTGCTATTTAACAATTGTTCCATTTCGAAGTTGTTTCATGTTTTCTGATTTGACGTGTGGATATAATTTTCTATAAATTTGTTTTCAATGATAATGGACTATCTACATGTATATATATATGAAGCACCATGTTTAATATATTAATATATGATGGGTTCAGGAATATCAGCAGAGTAATTGGTTTAATTGTGTCATGTGACCATGTACTATTCTTTCCTGCCATGAGAAAACTTATTGCTATTTGTACCTCTGGTAGGACACAATGAAATGCGCATTTTTAAGACTTTGAGATGCGTATTACTCTTTGGCTGCAATTATCAATAAAATGATACAAATGGCAGCCTCCATGTCTGTGCAACTCTGAGCTTTTTGTTGAGTTTGGGACATTTAATTTGCCTTTATTTTATTATTGTAGACCCATGCTTTATAACAGTTAATGAATCTTTTGTAACTCTTGCATAAGTTAAATACTCTGCACTCTGTTAAGTCACCATGAGTGTAAAAAGAACTCAGTAAAGTCTTGCTGTTTCCCTTAACTTAGCCTATGTAGCAATGCATTTTCGATAACACACTTGCAAATGCGTATTATATGAACATAAAAATGCCTCAAATTTATTTGACACATAAAAAAATTTGGTACACAAACTATTATCAATGATTAGATGACACATTAGGTTATTAACTTCAAGGTTATGGGTAACGAGAGAGACATTAACATAATTATTCAATATCAGGTGCTTTGTGGGAAAGTGGATATAAGTAACCAGATGAATAAAACAAAATGATAGAATTTCTATTAGTGTGTATCAGAGACATACTGCATTCGTATGTGTAATGAATACATGTACATCGTAATGTAGAAAGCTTTCCATGCTCAGTCAAAAATGTATTGAGCAAAAAATGATACATATAATTATGCATTTACCCAGAGATTTCCATACAGGTAGATGTATGTTGTATATCATTGGTAGAGTGGTAAAACCTCGTAACTCAAAAATGTTAGATTTTCAGGAGAACAGAAAACCTTTCCCGATCAACACAGGAAGTGCATTAATGTCCTTCCTTTTACAGATCTCTTGTAGCATTATTTTTTCAGATATGTGTAGCATGGGTTTATCACAACATCAAATTAATCCTTCGCTACAAATTATGAAGGTTTTATCACCCCACCGACGATTTGATCATTCTTTGAAACCCAGATGTGGTTGATAGAGAAGAAAGATAACTGAAGATGGCTCCAAAATATGTATGAAGTTTTCTTTCTGCCCTTACAGTTTTATCATGCACCAAAATTATGTTTGTTTAAAAGTAGCTGCACTATTCAGATTGGATTCATGCAGTGTGTTCTTCTCACACTGGTAATTCTAGTTGAATAATAATCAGTTGTGCAGTTGTATTATGTCATCAATTCAAGATTGTTGTATTTTATGCATTTGTTTTAGCTGTTTTCTGATCAAATCTCTATTTTTCTTTCTTTCTTTTTTGTAAAAGAAAAATTAAAAATCAGTAAAAAAATTACAAGATTAGATACTGAGATACTGAGTGATATTATTATGTTGGCTTTAAAGACTCAATGAGTTGCTTTTGGTTATTACTGCCTGTATTACTTGCTATTCCACAGCTTCACTTTTCTTTCTTGTAATAATAGTTCAGTATAGCTTGAAATGAAATTTAAAGTCTAGCATTATGTCATCAGAATGTTCTTTGATTTTGATTTAGTTTGATTTGAATCATGTTTGTTGTTCATTGGTGTTAGATCTGCTAAGATAGGCCACATGCATGGACAACCAACTTTCGTCTTTTTTTAATCTAGGTAAATGTTTTGGTGAGAGAAGTGTGTTAATCCTTTCCATGACAGGTCATATAAATTCAATATGTTGGAGATAGTTACAATTTCTTTTCTAGTCTGTCCTTCTGACTTTGAAATGTATAAAATTTGCAATGAGCTGTGTGATCGGCCAAGGAAGAGAGAGATGAAATATTTCCAAAGAATGCCCAAGTAGGCTCGCAAAGTAGATGTTTCATGAGAAAACTAAACAAATATAAGTAACAAGTACAAAGTCCAGCAGAAATATATATTCTATCATTGCCATTCACAGACATTGATTAAGTAATGTTCTCGTAGTCATGAATTTTCAAAAAAATAATTTTTGGAACTAGTACTCTGTTGTAGTAATTCAACCATTGTTATTTTGCTTATGTTTCATATAAGAGACTGCATTACGGTATGTCATTTAATTTCACACTTTTCAAGCTGTCACTGTTCCTATTTGAGAGATTATTATTTTGTTTAAAAAATGCCTATTTTTGGCATTTCCATTGCCTTTTTTTTTTTACATTGATTTCTGAGGAAGCTAGTAATATTTTGTGTCCATGTTTATAGTATTATTCAAGAGTGATAAATTTAGTACTTTAATGTATAACATTATCTTGTGAAGTTGTGACAGTTTTTGAATCAACTTCTCAGAATATCCTCTCAATTTATTTTTCGTTCTTGCTATCCTCATAGCCATTATATTTCATTTTAAAAGTCATTTGTTCAATGCAAAAAGTATATATTTAAATGGAGTGAATTAAAGAAGCATTATAATATAATTTCAGTTTATTCCTTTGGTGTATTTTGTTGCTGTGTACTAATTCATCTACCTGCAATATGTGTGAGAAAGTTTTCATTATCTTTGTGGCTTTTCCTCAGTTTAGTATTTTTCAGGACTATTTATAATGTAATGTGCAATACTGCAATTGATGCCCAAAGAATGGATTTACACTTTGATAAAAATATATTTCAAATTTGTTACTCTTTAAAAAAACCCCTCTATATGCAACATTGGTGTAGATCCGTGCATTCCTTCTTTTCATTAGGGGGGGGGGGATGGCTTTATTCTCCATAAATGGTCATTCCCCCCCCCCCCCCCCCCCCCCCCCCCCCCAGTTGAAAAGAAATTCTTGCATATTTACGCCTGTGCTATGCAACACACTAGATTCCATGATGAAATTTTGGTTTTACCATTTTGCCAGGCACAATGATTTGTTAATGGTATCACTATGAACATGACGGACAGAGAGTGGACAGAATAAACCCCTCATGCATTCTACCCTTCACATGGTTCTGGTACAAAATATGTAGAACAGGTGAATATTCATGTTACACCTGTTCTACATATTTTTACAGAATAGCAGTGAAGGGATGTTCTTTGTCTACCAGAACCATTGTGAAGGGTAGAATGAGGGGTTGTTTATTTTGTCCATTCTCTTTGTCATGTTCATAGTGTATACAAGTTTTCATCAATGAGTAATGGGGCATTGGGGATAAGCTCTCCAGCATTCTCTTTTTCTTTTGTGCCTCTATCATGCTTTCTCAATTCTCACTTTATTTTCTCTCTCTCCCTTTCTCATTCCTCTGTTTTCCTGTTTTCACTTCATTTTCTTCTCTTTCTCCCTCTCTCCCTTTCTCATTCCTGTTTTCCTGTTTTCACTTCATTTCTTCTCTCTGTTCTTCCACTCAGAAGTTTGTGAACAAACATTCCTTAGCTGAAATCTGTGCACTATTGAACAATATATTTATTAAAAGAAGTGTATTCTTTCTTGATCACTGAAGGGTTGCTGACTTTTTCTTACATTACAAAGTGTTTGTTTTCAGTGGTGTCTTCCAATGAGTTTAGGAAAAGAACGAACTAAGCTATATTAGTGATGCTCCAACATATGCTCCTGCAACAACTGTTCCAGGCTTTCTTTCGTCAAAGATATAGGGTTAGGGTTGCAATAATTAGGTTTTAAGTTAGGTTTAGGTTTATTTATAGTATTTGGTCAAGGGTTGAAGTATAGAATTCAGTTAGCTGAGGAGGAGCATGTGTCATAAAACCATATTAGTTACATCACACATGAAATAAGTAAGGAAAATATGTAAGGAAAATGATTTTTATTTTGATACCAATGCTGGTGTAGCAGTCAATTCATCGCATATAAATGTTAATATAAAACAAAGCAGCATATAAAATACAAAAATTCAAATGTTTCAGATGTCATATATTTATATATATCTTTCCATGTGATAATTTTGTGCCCAAAATATTACACAGACATACACATACATGGAATTATATCAAGATGACTTGATCAAAATAATAAAACATTTAACAACAAAATTCCTTTGGAGTGGCAAGCATTGTTCTACAAAATAAATATTATTGTTCCCATTCGCACTTCACAAAGTAACCAAAACATGAGGAGAGTCCTTAGTTACCTACAAACAAAATTTTTGATTAAACTGAATACTATCCAGGAAAAGACAGGAAATGAAGAAATTAGGATATGCTAAAGATGTATTTTTACTTCGCAGCCATGCATGTGTATTCATCAAGTTCCAAAACTTCATCCCCTTTTTTGAAAATGCGAGTGTATTTGATCATGATGTCCACTTCAGTATTGAAAACTTTCAATACAAATATAGGAGCTAAATGTCAATTATATAAGATGCCATTTTGAATATATATTCATCAATTTCTCCTGTATATTCTCGTACTGGATTGCTTCATTGACCCTTAGACTATCTTATTCTCTCTTCCTGTGGCTTAACACAGGAACCATCAGGTTCTCATTTGCAAATTGGTTTTAATACAGGCAAGAAAGAAAAGTTTCTTGATGTCTAGATCCTCTTGAGTAGTTGTCCAACTGACAGCATTGCTGATCTCAGCTGTAACATACAGTAGGCTGCAACATATAAAATGAACTATGCTGAGAAGAGTCTTTTGGTGTCTAGATCCAATGGTTGTCCAACTGGTAGGGGTGACAGTGTTCTTGGTCTTGTTACAGGGTCACGACTCAAGATAGGAGTCTATAACAGATTTGATGAACTATGCTGAGAAGACTATTTTGATGTCTAGATCAATGGTTGTCCCACTGGTAGGGGTGACAGTGTTCTTGGTCTTGTTACAGGGTCACGACTCAAGATAGGAGTCTATAACAGATTTGATGAACTATGCTGAGAAGACTATTTTGATGTCTAGATCCAATGGTTGTCCCACTGGTAGGGCTGACAGTGTTCTTGGTCTTGTTACAGGGTCACGACTCAAGATAGGAGTCTATAACAGATTTGATGAACTATGCTGAGAAGACTATTTTGATGTCTAGATCAATGGTTGTCCCACTGGTAGGGGTGGCAGTTTTCTTGGTCTAGTTACAGGGTCAAGACGCAAGATATGAGTCTATAACGGATTAGATGAACTATGCTGGGAAGAGTGTTTTGATGTCTAGATCCAATGGTTGTTCCACTGGTAGGGGTAGCAGTTTTCTTGGTCTTGCTACAGGGTCAAGACTCAAGATAGGAGTCTATAACAGATTAGATGAACTGGCCCTGTAGCACAAAGGTTTGCAATCCATCGCAAAATGGCAATGGCCAATCAAGATCATCGGTGCATGTACATATTGTTAAAATAGTTGACCATTAACCAATCAGAATCTTTTTTCTTTTTTTCAAATTTGGATTTGATTGCAAACCTTTGAGTTACAGGGCCCTGGGGGGCATTTCATCAAGTGTCTTGTCAGTGACTTTTAACAACAAATTTGCTCTCAGCCAATCAGATGCAAGGATTTCAGTAGCTTATAACAGTTATTGCAACTTGTCATTGATGACAAGTTTTATGAAACAGGGCCCTGGTATCGTTACAGTGTTAAGAGTCAAGACAGGCGTCTACGATAGATTAGATGAGCTATCCTGAGAAGAGTCTTTCAATGTCTAGATCCTCTTGAGTAGTTGTCCCACTGACAGCATTGCTAGTCTGAGTAACAGCATCAGGTGAAAGCCTGTGTGCTCTCACAAGATGGGTCTTGAGATTGCCTGCAAGACAGACATTAGCAGCAAAATATTAGAATAGCAAATAGGAATTTATTTTTGAAAATTCATCGGGACATCTATTACATACACAACAAAATAGAAAAATTCACTTTCAGATTCTAGCAACAGATCTAGTACTGGCATAATTATACCAATCATTTTATGAAATCTAGAGTTCTGGTTAATATTTGTTACAGCTGATCTTTTTTATTCTGTTTTGCATATCCCATGTTTAATGTCAGGAATGGCTTTATACTCCAATGAAAATTTACATTTTCAGTGTGTTCAAAGCCACATTGAAAAAGTCTGAAAAAAAAAGGGCAAAAGAGAATGTACTCATCTACCTCATAATTATGCAGACTGTTAACCTACCTTTCTGCGAGAATGCTTGATCACAATATGGACACTTGTGAGGGCGCTCTTTGGTATGGACATTCATGTGGATCTGAAGAGAGTTCTTCTGGCTGAAGGACTTATGGCACTCAGGACAAGAGTATGGTTTCTCACCTGAACAAAAAAATAGAAAGAAATAGCAGATGTGACAACTCTACATATTTTGAGGTCTGACGATATAAATTTAACCTCAACTCAACTGTGAAAGTTGTCATTCTGAGATGTTAGTGATTGGGCAAACAAGAAGTAAACAAAGACAATTTGGGGCTAACACAAGGGTAACACACGGTGTCAAAAGAAAAAAATCAACACTCAATATGAGATGTCTAAGAGCTCTTCCAGGAATTTGTTTGTGGGAAAATTTAGATGCCATCTTCATCTATCACTAGTTCAGATGTTTTTAAAAAAACGTGGTATTACTTTGAAGTAATCTACAAAGGAGTTTTTTCCACTCATCTGCATGAAAACTTATCAGAATGAATAGAAATTTCGACTGCAAAAGGAGGTTTTAGAGAGGTTGTTGAACAGCTTTCATATCACAAACCTGTATGCGTTCTAAGATGCCTCTCCAGTTGGCTAGGTTTGCCAAAAGACTTTCCGCAGGTGTTGCAAGCATGGCCCCCTGACATCTTCTTCTCTGACTTCTTCTTTCTCTGCTCAGCATCATGGGTGGTCATGTGATCTCTCAGGTGACCTGGACGTTTGAATGACTTGCCGCAGACTTTACAGGCATGGGGACGCAAGGACTTGTGCTTCTGTTGTTGGTGCTGGCTGAGCTGCTGCATTTTAGTGAAGAGCTGATCGCACAAATTAAAGAAAAAAAAAATCATAAATCAATTTGTTGAATGCAATCAAAATTTTCACTGAAAATTATACAAAAATGTGCAAAGATAACTGAAAAGAAAAATGAAAAGGAAATATTGATTCTAGTAGTAATACAAAATACTGTCGACTCTACAACAATGTATGTGGAAATTAATCTTCCTCTTCAATAACAAAATGATGTATTTTTTCAGCATTGTTATCATGGCAATTGGACATTAATGAACTGTAAAATTTTAATGTATCAGGTAGGATTATATATGATACCATTATTTGCAAAATTAACACCAATGAATGATTGACAAACATATACATTTAAAAACATTTTCTTCTTCATAATTTGTTATCATTTATATTTAGGTACTCTGGCTCTTAGTCAAAATGCAATCAAGAAATTATAAAAATGATAATTATATGTCTACAAAGAAATGACAAACAATTAAAAGACTTGACTTGCCTCATTACAACCATCAACAGTGCAGGGATAGAGGGATCCTATAGCAGCTGCTGCATCCTTGGCAGACATAGTTGGCTTGTCCCTCAGCACATGGTGCCCTCCAATCATTGGCCCAGTATTAGGAGGAATATTTCCTCCTCCGTTGACAAACTGCAGTTCTTCTTCACTTTCCTCTTCCAATTCCTCTTCTTCTTCATCTTCTCCATCATCATCATCTTCCTCCTCTTCACCACTTTCTTCCTCTTCTTGCAAAGCGACAGCTCCTGCACTTGTCGCAGTTGTCTGCACATTTTCATTTGATGCTAGATTGGCAAAATCTACAACGTTGACAGTGACAGTTCCTGCAGGTTCTGAGTCATCAAGTCCCCCACTGGATATGGTTATTTGCTCTTGGGAATGAGCAATGCTAGATGATGGTGTATAATCTACAGGGTTCTGGATGTTTGGCTGCTGAAGGAGAATATTGGGTTGCAATGACAGCTGGTCTCCTGATAATGACAGCTGGAATGACTGCCCAAGGTTGGAGGTGTCTGACTGTGAAGTGGGTGTGTCAGTCTGAACCAAGTGTGTGCCCCTATCTGTTGTATGGATGGTGTACAATTTATTGGTCATGGCAGGCTCACCAGGAGGGACATTCTGAGCAAGAGTATCTTGTATTGTCATCTGGACATCAGAACCCTGGAGGAATGGGGCCACTGTATTTGATGGAGCAACCACTTGTGTGTTTATTCCAGAGGTGCTGGGGATAAATGATTGATTCTGGAGAGATGGGATTATATTTTGGATACCTGAATGTTGAACCACAACTTGTGATTGGTTCTGGTTAGAGCTTGGAGCAGATGTTGTTTGAACATGGATTGTTTGCTGTTGATTACCAACACCGGTATCAATTCTTATCATATGTGGAACCTGCTGAAGAGTAGACGGTTCCATCTGCACCAAGAGTCCTGTCTGAGGGTCAATACTGCCATGTATGTTCTGAGACAGGTTGACTTCCTGGCCACCAATTAAAGTTGAAAGATCTGGTTGGGATAGCTGCAAACTTGCTTGCCCCAGATTCAGTTCTCCAGTCTGCAATGTGATGGCATTGTGCTGCTGCAACTGCTGAATCTGCTGAAGAAGACTTGGATCTATCTGAACAGTAATGTTATTTGCATCCAACCCTTGAATTTGCAGGTTCTGGCCCAAGTTTGTCCCAGTCAGCTGCAGCTCCAATCCAGTCAAAACAGCGGCTGCATTTTCAGCACCGCTTTCGGCACTGCTCATTGTAATGGTCTGGGGCTGGTTACCCACATTAAGTTGATCGCCGGCAACTTGCATTTGAGAAACTTGGAGATCTTGGGATCCTTGTGGTCCAACTTCTGCAAGCGCCGTCTCAACTATAACCTGCTGTGCAACAGAATTCTCCTTGTTTGTGGCAACTTTCTCAGCAGCCTTACGTTTCCTTGCCGTAGCTGGCTTGAAGTGATTTTCAATATGTTGCTTGCGGGAACCTGAAGTCCTGAATTGTTCATCACAGTGTGGACATTTGAAAGGCTTAGCACCTGTATGCAGCCTCATATGAACCTTTAAGCTCCCAACCGTTGCAAATGTTGTTTTACAGATGTGGCAAACCTCCTGCTTTCCACCTTTGTGAGTTCTAACATGACACACTAGCGTTGACTTCACAGCAAAGGTACGTTCACACTCTGTACATTTAAACGGTTTCTCTCCTGTATGTGTTCTTATATGTCTCACAAGGTCACAAGGTTTCTTGAAAGTCTTGGAGCAATGAGTGCACTTATTAGGAAACTGTGGCCGCCTTTTGAGAACATCTTCCTTGGATAAGACCTCACTAACACGGTTCTTATCATTCACCATTTGGACAAGAATCCGCTCAGATGTTGATGCATTTCTGGCAAGGGGTTTCTTGGCAATTTGCTGAGCCTCTTCCTCATTGAATCTGATAACATTCCTTGGGCGCTTGCCTTCTTCAAGTTGCTCCCCATCATCACTCTCTGTTGCATGGTCTTTTAAGTGTCTCTTCAGGTCCAACTGTTTACGGAATGCTTCTCCACACTGCTGGCAAGTGTGGGGGCGCTGGTCAGTGTGGATATTCATATGACGAACCAGGGAGCCATTCGTTGTGAATGAAGTGTTGCAAAGGTTGCACTTGAAGCTCTTGATACCTGAATGAGTTCTCATATGGTTTCTCAGCGTACTGGCAGAAACAAAAGATCTACCACATGTCAAGCATTTACAAGGTTTCTCCCCTGTATGTGAACGAATGTGCTGCTTAAGATGACTGGATTTCTTGAAAGCCTTTTCACAAAAATGACAAGAATATGTCTTTTTTTCTCCCTCATTAGTAGCGAACACAGAGGATGTGTTTGTAGTGGGTAAACGATTGGTTTCTGGTGGTGGTGGTGGTGGCAGATCTTCCTGGACAGGATGGATATTTGTTGCCTGAGAGAACAAGGAAGCAGACTGACCTGTAATTGCTTCCAACTGTTGTTGGATTTGTTGCGTCTGCAGACTAATCTGGTTTTCGGCAGTAATGTCACCTTGACTATTAGTAAGGCTTTCCAATGTTTGTTGATTGAAGGCATTTACATAGTTCTGAGCTAAACCAGACTGAGCAAGTGCTTCAGGAGTCAATCCCTCAGCTAGCAAATTATTCTGGGCAAGATTTTGCTGTGCTAAAGCTTGAGATGCCAGACTTGTCTCATTAAGAGCATTTGCTCCATGGAGTCCATCTTGACCTACTGTAAGCTGACCCTGTGCTAAAGCAAGAATGGAACTGGACGCTTGTTCGATTGCCAAATGCTCAGCTAGGTTACTTGCTTGTTCAGCAATAGACTGAATCTCCTGAATGTGATTGGGATCCTGGTCCATATTCTCCTGCTGTTTG
This sequence comes from Heliocidaris tuberculata, assembly GCA_025618425.1. Taxonomy (NCBI): domain Eukaryota; kingdom Metazoa; phylum Echinodermata; class Echinoidea; order Camarodonta; family Echinometridae; genus Heliocidaris; species Heliocidaris tuberculata. Next base: position 32,627,170 of record CM046845.1, on the reverse strand, counting down.
GCCTGCAGAGCAAGTTCTCGCTTATGCATCTTCATGTGTTTCTTACAGTTGACGGATGTCTTGAACGTCTTTTGGCAGTATGGGCACATGAACGGGCGTACATCTGTGTGAGTGGACATGTGACGTTTCAAGCTCCCATTGGTAGTAAACAGACAATCACAAATCAGACATTTATATGATTTTACACCAATGTGTGTTCTCTCATGAGCTTTCAGAACACCTGATGATATGAATGATCTCATGCATGTCATGCATTGGTAAGGTCTCTCTCCTGTATGGGACCGCACATGTTGCTTCAGATGACTAGACTTCTTAAAGCACTTATGACAGTAGGTACATTGATAAGGTCTATCTGATGTGTTATTCTGCTGCAGCCCATCTGATAGATAGTTATGGTACATATTACTGTTGCGTGGAGGCTGCGGTATCAAACCAGTGTCTGTTATCAGTATTGGTTCTTGCAGTGGTATATCTGGAAGGTCTAGATCTGGGACTTTCTTTGCACGGGCTTGGGCTGATCTAGTTTTCTTTTCAGTATGTTCCTTGAAGTGGGAGAGCATGTGTACTTTGCGCTGTCCAGTCGTCCTGAACTTCCTATCACAGTGTTGGCAATCAAATGGCTTAGCTCCTGTGTGCAATCTGAGATGGATTTTCAAACTACCATGTGTTGCAAACAACTTAAAACAAACATTGCACTTGTATTCCTTGACCCCTGCATGTGTCTTCATGTGACTCATAAGGGTACTCTTAACCGTGAATGTTTTATCACATTGAGTGCAGCTATAAGGTTTCTCATTGGTATGAATGCGAACATGTCGCACAAGGTCACTGGGCTTCTTGAATGTTTTTGCACAATAATTACAGGTATGGACCCGTGAACCTGTAGGTGCACTTCTCTTAACCATTACTCTCCTCTGAAGAATCTCTGCAACAAAGGAAAACAATTGGTTGAGTTGATTGCTAACAGGAGGTACGGTCTCTGTTGATACTGTTGGGGTTGTGGTGGGAGCAGGAGGTATTTCAGGAGCAGGATCCGAAGCAGCAGGAGCAGCAGGAGGATTCTCAGTCTGTCCTTCAACTGCATTGTTGGTTACACCACTGTTATCAAGTGCTTGCTGTAGGATGTCAATATTGATAGTATTACCAGACATGATCTCCTGAATCCTGTCCAATGGATCCCCATCACCTGCATTCTCCTCCAGCATAGTGATCAGATGCTCCAGGGCACCAGCTAATGCTGAAGTATCCACAGTACTGTCCAACCAATCTGCTCCCTCCTGGATAGCTGAAAGTGCTGCCTTGAGGGACAGCAAAGGACTGGAGGCCTCCTCACTGTTGTGGAAGCGACTGATGTGTGCATTCAAGCTGCTCATTTTACGAAAGTTACAGCAGCACTGGGGACACTCAAACCTCTGTTCCAGCTCGCTGTTGATTTCATGGACTCTTACAATGTGTGCCCTAAGGTTTCCACGCTGGGCAAACTTCTGACCACAGAATTCACATGAATGTGGTTTGGTTCCTGTGTGTTTTGTCAAGTGTACATGGAGAGCTCCATTTTGGTTGAATGCCTTGTCACAATGGGAACACTTGTACGGCTTTTCACCTGGAGTTTAAAAATATGAAAATGGATACAAAACTATTAAAATACAAATGCATGTTTCCCCTAAAATCCTAAACGAATATGATTCTTGAGCATTATGAGTCTTCATAATGCATCTTAATTACAACCAATGGCATCTGACTGACTTAATATGTCCCACAAATAGATTCTATCTATTTCCATATGATAAATGTAAAACCAAGTTTAAAGTCAACCCCTCACTTTGCAGTTTCCTGTTCAAACTATGAACAGGGTTACTTGTAAACTAAAAAACTACAAAGTATAATGGAAGTCAGTAAAAACAACTGCCACTATAAATTGAACCCTCCACTATAAGAAAAATATTAGAATTCCTGTTGTCTAATTTCAGATTACTTACATCCTGAATTCATAATTCAAAAGTCATCTGAAATTGGAAAACTAACTAACTGCAAACTGATTACAACAACAAAATTCTTACCCTCCTTCCTGATATGAAAAATTTCTCTTTGGATGAACCACAGCATTCTGACTGAATTCCTAATCACTTTTTATGCTTTCAGATGAATATCATATACTTATCTATTATAAACTCATCTAAAGAATTGATTACTGTATACGCCATATATTTCGCGGGGGTTTTATTTTCGCGAAGTTCGCGAATCGGGAGTGGGTCACGAATTTAACAACACGCCAAAATATTGCCAACATAAGAAGTCGGATGAATTTGTTGTCTCCTGGGCCCCGTTGCATAAAACTTACCATCAATGGTAACTCTGCTATCAATGGTAACTACCATGGTAACATCACTCAACAGCCAATCAAAATCAAGGTTTCCATGGGAGTTACCATTGATGGCAAAGTTACCGTTAATGGTAAGTTTTATGCAACGGGGCCCAGGTCAGAAATTCACCACTTCGCTTTGCAAAAGTACATCATCACCGCCGTTTGCAGATTTGAGAATTTTCCGACCGCGAATTCAACCACTCGCGAAATAGTCTGGTTAGTCCTATTCGCGAAAATTTATGGCCGCGAAATTTATGGCTTATACAGTATTTCTGAATAGTAACTTTTACATCAATATGAATCTCACCTGTATGAATACGAACATGCCTCTCGAGCTGACTTGGTTTAGAAAAGGATTTGCCACAGAAGGTACAGCCATGATGGAATCGGGATCTGTCCAAGTTGCGTCTCACAAACTTAGTGTTCATCACTGCTGATCTGTTGTGCATGATGGATGAAATAATTAAATAATTGACGGTAAAACTATCCAGCGGCTTCTTTCAAGAGTTCCACTTTTCTTTATTACTTTCCAACATTAAATATAGAAAATGCCTTAATTATAGAAACATTATTTTACCTTTCAGTAACAGGATAATATGTTCAAAATAATGAGAATAATCATTATAAATAAGCCTCTGGTTGCATGTAGTTCCTATAAGTATTGTGTATTATTAGTTAAGGAATAGACTGGAAAAGAGCAACATTTGTCGAAAAGAATTAACATAACTAGGCTTGCATATAAATTAAAAACACAGGGTACAGCTGTCATTTCAAATTGCACACTTCAATTATAAAGCAAGCTTTTCCACCAGTATATCTTAATTGACGCAGTCTCTGTAATCTTCATAGTCCGAATTCACAAAGGAGGTTTAAACCATGGGTAAGGTTTAAATCTCCGTAAGCGTACTAAAATAAGGGCACATTGCCCATGCGCATGCTCAAAGAAAATATATGACTGGATCGGATTCTGTGTGCATGTATGCTTAAACAACACAGGAGGGGGTTTAAACCATGGTTTAAACCAAACCTCCTTTGTGAATTCGGGCCCATATGTTTACATGTACCTAAATCTTGGTTTGTGCTTCTGTCTCATGTGTTCTTTGAGCATATAATGCATGGGGAACTTCTCTGTACATATCTTGCATGTATGTTCCTTGGGTTCTGTGGCTTCAGCAGCATGCTCCTGAAGATGTTCATTGAGAGATCTCTGTTTGGTGTAAGAAAGGACAAAAATGATACATCTTTAGCCAATGGTCTTTAAATTTTTCACATTCACAAAAACACTATTCTCCGTACTGCTCAAAAATCAATTTCTGAAATAAAATTTTGAAGGTTCTTGTTCCAATAAAACACAACCTTAAAATGCACAGGCAAATGATTAGCTCCAAAATTATTTAGGATGTATCCTTTGAGGCACAAAAGTTAAGAACCCTTCCTTAAAAAAACTAAAAAACAAAAACCCAGAAGAAAAAAAACAAACAAATAATTCTTGAAAATGTTTAAATTCAAAATATTAAGTGATTGGTCTGTTATCTTACAATTTAATAAGACAAATGATATATTCACCTGGAGACCAAACTCATCCCCACATTCTGGGCAGATAAGCACTTCCTCCTTAGCATGAAGCATAATATGTGACTTGAGACTGGCCACCCGACTGAACTTTTTCTTGCACTCGGGACACACCAAGTTCTCCACATCATGGGTAGCCTTGTGCAGGTTAAGGTTGTATTCCACATTGAAGGACAGCTCACACTGGTCACACCTGTGCAGCTTGTCAAACTGGTGGCTCCTTTGATGGCGCTTGAAATCCTTCCAGCGAGCATACTCCTTTGAGCATTGGACCACCTCACACTTGTAGGGTCCAGTTCCTGGGCTTTTAGGAGGGGCCACCACAGCTGGGGCAGGGGCTTCTTCGTCAGCATTGCTGACTGGCATCAGTAAAAAAAAAAAAAAGTGATTAATTTCTTTTAAAAAGAAGAATTTTTTTTTGATCATACAGTTGGGGCAATCCCCTAATTAATTTGGCAGGAAAGTAACAAGTTTTGGGAGAATTAAAACAAAGAAATGTGGAAAGTGGTAGAAATAGCTGATGACAGACAGGTGAAAAATAAAGAAATACATAGTAATTAAAGCATGCAGAAAGAGGTGGGAGAAGGAGAAAGAAAACAAAGAATAACATAAAGAGTGATATAGAAAGATAATAGAAGACAAACAATTGAAACAAAGAAATACAGTGTTCATGACAGAAGAAAAGAAGAAAATAAATACATTGAAAAAATAGCAAGAGGAGATGAAGGAAGGATGAAAAAAAATAAAGAAATATAGAGAAGATGGAAGGAGAGCAAAAAAAAAGAATAACATACTAGTAATTAAAGATCAAGAAAATATTATAGAAGGAAAAAAATAATAGGTCTAATGAATGATATAAAAAAAAGATGATTTAGAGATAAAAACAAAGAATATAAGGAAAGATGGACAAGTTATAAAATAAGGGAAGATAGAAAAAATGAAAGAACTAAAATCAAGAACATATTAGGAAATAAAGAAGATAAGATAAAAACAATAAAAAGATTATAATGGATGATATAGATAGATGTAGATCTAGAGAGAAAAATAAGTAACATAATCATAAGAAAAGATAGAAAGGGAAGATGAAAGAAGAAAAACAAAGAGAAACATAAGAAATGATAAAAAGAGAAAGAGAAAAAATTTTACTTAATTTTGTGAAGTACAAAGAAGCACGAGTTGCTGATCAGGCCAGCAGTAGATATGCATAGTTCTACAGATTCCAAGTAAAATATCACAATGTGTCCCCTGGGCCGGCACTGTGCTGCCATGGCAAAAACAGTGGTTTGTCTCAACAAGGTGCACAAAATGTGATGAATGTGTTCGGGAGCATAGTTGTGGATGATGTGGATAGGTCTTAACCCTTTCAAGACAAATGACCACATTTTGTGGTTTGGCTCAATAACTTTTGATTCAGAGCTCTAAAAAATATACCAGATGCATGAGTAGAAAAAGCAAAAATTTCTACACACATTGTGTCCATTTTTGTTGCATGACCATATTTCGTTTGATGCCAGGAATTTTAAAAAGGAGAATTAGTTCAAAATAAATTGTTGCATTTTTCAAAATTCTCCTTGATTACAGTCTACAAAAAGTTTTAAAAATGAAAAAAAAATGTTTTCTTTTGACCGAGATATCATGATCTAAACAGGGAAATATACATTTCCCTGAACTAAAAATTCCTAAACCTGAAATGTCTGTTCCAAATAGAATCGAAGAGATGAAATCCAAGTGGAAATACAACGTAGGCTTAAATTTGGGCAGCCCTAGGTTAGACCCCATTCACACTCACTTCGACCACTAAGACCCATTCCTCAAGAACCGTTCTTAGGGTCTGAGTGTGAATACAAAAGTGGTCCAGGAAGTGAAATTCAGGACTGGTCCAGGCCAGAAGACCACCTCAGGAGGTGGTCTTGAGGAATGGGTCTTAACCGCTCTAACGTGCAATGTGAATACAAAGCGATCCCAAAGCTACATATACTTCAACTGAAAGTGTGTGTGTGTTGGGCAGGAAATCATGTGTGATTTTCCTATTAGTGCAGGCTATCGCTGCATGATACAATAACCAAAAGAAAGAAACATAAGAAAAGATAGAAAGAGGAAAAGATAGAATGATGAAAAGAAAGAAAAGATAGAAAGAGAAAATGATAGAATGATAAAAACAAAGAAAAACAAAGAAAAACATGAAAAGATAGAGAAAAATGAGAATGATAAAAACTAAGAAAAACATAAGATATGTAAAGAATGATGATAGAATGATGAAAACAAAGAAAAACAAAGAAAGACAGAAAGAGAAAATGACAGAATGACAGAATGATAAAAACAAAGAAAAATATACAGAAAGGACAGTATGATGAAAAAAACAAAAAAACAATTAAAGATAGAAAGAGAAAATGAAATGATAGAACGATAAATTAAAACCAAGTATAACATTAGGAAAAGGTAAAAAGAGAAGATGATAGAATGATGAAAACAAAGGAAAACAAAAAAGTCAAAAGACAATTAATGTGACTGAACAAAGTCAAAAGACATGATAGAATGATACTGTATGCACACAGAGAAAAAAGGAAAGTGGGGAAAAAAAGAAGCCTTGGAAAGATATAAAGATAAATGCATCAGGCAGGAGTATACGGTTGAATTCCACATGAAAAATTTGACCCGCTGACCTGTGCTGCCATAGCAACAAGATCACTTTGACTTGTTGATTAATTTTGAGAAAAATGAGCAGCATGTGAATGCAATCAAACTGTTCTTCAAGAATCGTTCCTCTAGACCGAGTAACTTAGACCGGTCTAACAGGGAATGTGAATGGGGTCTTAGACTTGCAGCCACAGCCGGCAAAACAGCCCAGGGAAACGGCAAAGCCCAAGGACAAGGTAAGCACGGCCTGTGTCACCGGCCGTCTACCTTACGAGTCTCCCAGTACGTCTAGTCGACGCCGGACGTCCAGCCCAAGCTCAAGCCTTCTTCTGAGGACACAGGCACTGTGCGATATACCTAGTAGAATGCCTGCTTTCCCATGAACGATAATGAAAGTTCATCGGATTGTTCCATCTGAAACCTCATAAAAATCGTACAATCTCTTCAAAATTCATGCACCAAACAGGGGTATATATCATATATTTCGATATGTTCCCCTTGATTTCAAACAAGGAGCGTAAATTCGCTCCTAGTAAATTGGGATAAATATCATATCACTCCGCCTGCTTATTGTGCAAAATTAGTCGACGGCTTTGCAATTGCGTACACAATGCATGCATACATATACACGGAACTACATACTTGCTGCATGTAGCTAGCTTTGCAATGCGGTTTGTATTGAGACATGAAACAGGCTCGAGGAGCAATAACAGAGCTCCACAAAACTTAGGAATCCAGACATACTCCAGCGAAAAAATGAATGAAAAATTTGTCAAACTTACGTCCAACATCGTCCGGACGATATCGAAGTCGAACGAACCGTCGACGAGGCATACTTTTCTTGCAGTTAGAGCTTCAGCAAAGCTGAAAGCTAACTCAGAGGAAGCTGAAATTGATGGAAAATAACGATCGACAATTAACAACAACGGATAGCCTGACGTCACACGAAGGGAAAACCCGGATGTTTCATGCATTTATTGCATGCATGCGCTGCTGCTAGCATGCTCGCTCGCGACGCTCGAACGCTTGATTGTCAAAACAAAAGTCCAACAGAACACATTGAACAAAATGATCATCTGACATATTAGAGGTGACTGGGCAGTGGCGTAAGTGGACCTTGGCGTCAGGATGTGGGAGGGGGAGGGGTAAAGGGATGAAACATTCGAGTGAGCTGGTGGTGTATATACTATTGGCTCTTGACTCGGGTCCTGGGGGAAGGGGGTCCTGGGTGCTTACAGTTGCATCCTCGACAACTTATGTTTTACTCACTATTTTGCCCCTCTCGACGGAGTCGACACACGTGTAAATATTTACTTGGCATTCGCTGGGGATAAAATTCAAAGTCATTTATTGATTCAAAATCCAAACATCTAGGATCATCTCAACTTTCAATTTACAAAGCATAACAGATACACAAAAATTACACCCCCCCCCAAAAAAAAAAAACAACAAACAAACAAAACAACAACAACAAACAAACAAACAAAACAAACAAAACTCATGTCATAATTCCAAATCGAAGCATGATATAAATTTACCCCCAAAATAAAAATAAAAACTGCCGCAAGCCAATTTGGAACATGATACATTAGAATAGTTATAATATAACAATATTTTTAAATATATCATCTTTTAACATAATACCAACAACTTTTAAATATAACACATTATACCAGTGGCAGATTAGCCTTGTGTTAGACAATGGGGGGGGGGGGGGGGGGACATTGTTGATTTTATGATTTATTGCTTTCATTGATCAGCGGGTCTGATCGTCGTACATTTCGCTTATTCCTATAGGATTATCGCTGCGTTTATGTCTTTTTCGTTATTTGACATAATTAGTTTAAATTTCTCTTCTTCGTTTGGGTTTTGAAGATCAGTTAAAATCATGTTAAGTTTTAAAGGACGTTCTTAATCTGGGAACATTTGGAACATTTCAATAAGAAGTGCATTTCATTCTCATGGGCTACTTTACAGAGTGGGCATAGGCTATATCTACTTGTGCTAATTTCTTGTAACGACCTTCCGCAACAGGTAGTTTTCCAATCAAGTCGTTATTGTTGTCTTTTTTCTTTTTTTTAAGGATATTAGGCCTATATGTTTTCAATTTTGTAGAGTATTCGGTATTGTTTTCATGAATTAGGGTGTCTTTCCAGGCTTTTAAATACATGTAGATCTTTCTTTAAATTTGCCGTGTATAGCTTCCTTTAACCTTCGGACAATGACAGGCGGTGCGGGGGAGGGGGGCACAAAGCCCCCCCCCCCTCACACACACACACACACTTTTTCAAATACTCCAAAAGTGCCCTTTTTATTTCTAAAAAATGCCCCCTTTCTCTCTGATAGGTGCCGCCTTTTTAATACTGAAAGTGCCCCCTTTTCTTTTCAATAAGTGCTCTTTCCCCTTCTGATAAGTCCCCCTTTTCATATCTGATAATTGCATTCTTATCCCTGTAATAAAGTGCCCTTTTCTACTTCTGATAAGTGCAATTTCACCTCGGATAGGTGCCCCTTTTTCTTTCTGATCATCATTTTCCCCTTCTGATAAGTGCCTCTTTTCAAATCTAATAATTGTCCCCTTTTTTCTAATGTGTGCCCTTTTCTCCTTTGATGAGTGCGTTTTTACTTCTGATAGGTGCCCCTTTCCCCTTCTAATAAATGCCCATTTTCCCCTTCTGATAAGTGCCTCTTTTAAATCTGATAAGTGCCCCTTTTTACTTCTGATAAGTGCCCCTTTTACCATCTATAAATATGTGCCTTATTCCTCATCTCATAAGTGCCCATTTTCACCTCTTATAAGTGCCCCTTTCCACTTCTGGTAAGCGCCCTTTCTTCTTCTAATAAGTGCTTCCTTTTACCTATATTTCCCACTGTTTATTACATAAAGAGCCATATCTAGCTTCAAAGAATCAGCGCGGCTTTATGTAGTAACATGTACCCATATTACTACGACAATGTAAGCCAGCAGAGCTGGAGGCAAGAGGGGCACAATACCCCCCCCCCCAAAAAAAGCAAAGGATTTCTCATTCCACTAGCTCGATAGTGCCTATAATTTACACCAAGTAAGGCTCACTCGCACAAGAATCATTAGACCATTACACACAACTGCTAATTGGGGAAGCTGAAGCAGAGCCACTATAAACATATACCATAAAGAAGATGATGCTTGATAAAATGATAATTAGACTGTAGTCTTGTAGAGTATACCAATGTCACAAAATTGTCCCTTTTCGCATTATGTTTATCTCTGGTAGGTATTCCTTTCCCCCCAAAAATGCCCTTTTTGTTGGTGCCCCCCCCCCCCCCCCCCACTTTGAAAGACGCTCCGCCGCCCCTGAGTAATGATAATAATTGCAGGACAATCAGGAAAAACAGCATGCTCATGCTGATGAGGCTTCCCTGCCTGGGTAGCAACATTATTATCATCTATTTTTCTGGGCCCTACAGCTATAATTTGCAGACATTTTTTGAGAAAATATTGAATATTGAATTTATTGACGTTGCAATAATTTCCTCGCTTAACTGAAAACTGTTCCCCCCCCCCCCTTGGTTATAAATTTGTCGGGGACTTCCGAGGGCATAGCCTACTGTGTATATATGATCGAATCTCTTTGGGCAACTTAATTTCTACCCCCTTCATGCACCCCCTTTAAATACCCTCGTGTGACTAGGGTCGATGTCGGGGCGGGGCCGGGGCTTATCCACACCGTTCATCATTGTTGACGCAAGCTATAAAGGCGGATAGCTCTCAATTATCTTTTTTTTGGGGGGGGGGGGAGCCGAGCGAGTTCCAAAACAGTATGCACTAATGCACAATGTTTTGTTCATTGACATTGGATTGTACCTGGATTTTTTTCTTTCTCTTTTTTTTTAAATCAAACTTTATTTCGTGGCAATAATGATATAAAGTTTTGTCAATTAAAAAAAACACAAAAACAATAAGAAAGAACATTTTGGGAAAATGTAGCGTTGCGCATTATGGCCTATGGCCAGCGCCCACAGAAATGACCAATCACATTCTCGATAAGTGACGAGCCCCTTTTTTCAGTCAACTATGAGCTCGCGCTATACTACTACGCAATCAACATGCATGCTGATGATTACGTATATTTTCCATGCATGCATACACGTCACTGCACTGCATATGCCGGTAGGGTACCGGCGAAAAAAACATAGTGGTACTGCGCCTACATCGTATACGCTACAAATTCTCCAAACCAAGGTTGTGCTGTTTGACCTGTTTCGGAAACTAGTGAGTACCTTTCTTTCTTTTACACGGGAAAATATCAAGTGTGGATTTATCCTGAAATTGCACATTGTGATCGTGTGGTTGTAATGGTCGTTTTGAATGTGATTGACTGTTGTCGTTTTGTTGAGTGGTTGATTGCATCGTCATGCCATGGTTCATGATGGAGGATCGGTCGGACGATTACATTACATGTATGATGTATGCCCCGCCATGACCGCAGCTATGTCGCAGCAGAAATTAAGCCGGCTGGCCGGTCAGTCAGCATGCAGCAGAACCATTGGCATAGAGGCTTAAAGGGTACCAATCACCCAAAAATATTTTACTCTGTATGTTAGACTTAGAGGTTCCATGTCATGATTCTATATATTCCAAATATGGGTTTCGAATATCACTTCTATAAAGAGATAATACAAGTTTAATTATACTCTATAAGCATAAAAGCGAATCGTGAGTAGACTACTCAACGCACCCGTACGCGCTCGCCAAGATAAGGCCTCGCGCGGAACCCAACTCAGAGGTTCAGTTCCGCGCAAGCACCTTCATGTTATCCTTTATTTCTGTAACGGCACAGCTCGGCGAGGTGGCCGGTGGCCGCCTACCACCTCGCTTGGAGTCGTTGCAATGGAAGACGAAGATCACGGAGAAATAAAATGAAGAGCTCGACGAAAAAGTTTCTAAGTTCTTGAAATTAAGTTTATTTCAAATCAATGATGATGATGAACTCAACAAAATAACATTTCTGAGTCCCTGAGCTGGACGACCGTTGACAAAATTAGAAAAGCATGGCGAAAACGTTACTGGCAGAAAAATGAAAAATTGCCAACGAAGATCTGCCACCCCCAAACACCCTCTTCCCTTTTTATATGCCCCCCAGGAAATACCACGTGGAGAACCTTTCAAAAAGGGCGGATCACCATGACGCAATGCGTAAAATTAATCCCTCCCCTTAATTAGGACATGTAAAAGTAGGACTTAATTAACAGCAAATTCGATTTTCCAGGCTGGAGTTCTTCGGCCCGTCATTGTTTCTTCGCACTTGCGCAACTCTCTCTTCTGCTCTCTCTCATCATTTCTCTTCTTCTACGACTCTCACATCTTAAACTCCTCTCGTAACTCACTTATCTCTATCACCTGTTCTCTTTCACTATTCCCTTCCGCAATTCTCATACCTCGCACCTTTCTTTCACTCTCTCTCTCTCCCTCTCTGAATCTCTCGATATCTCTCTCACCCTTTCTTTGTTTCTCGACATCTCTTTCACCTGTCCCCTTTTTCTCGCTTTTTCAGAACTCTGAAGTACGCAAACGAGCCGGAAAACAACAAGCCTGGAATAAATCAGAAAGAGAAATAATTATTTTCAGCTGAACTGTCTGCAATTTCTAATTCAGTACAATTATTCATTTCCGACAACCAATCACCGTCCAATACCCCGTACATTAACATTAGTAAACCCCAGACAGCTCCGAGCCACCCAGTAACAACAGTTCCACCCAGTAACAAACTCCACCATGTGATTATTTATAAACTTCAAATATCTTTTAGAAATGTACAAGTGTTTGCATTCTCGCCCATCCACATTCCAGAACGCCAGCCTGACCCAGAAACACTGGCAACTGAAATGTACTTACAATAGAATGTGGAAGTGCAAGAAGGCAAACGAACTTTCCATCAAAACAAAAACAAATCTCAATTTCTGCCCCGCTATAACTCTCCCCTACTGAAATGATCTGTTCCATAAGATCATCAACTATAAAATTAAAGAAATTTAGATCTTGTTATTGTCATCAATAACGATCGTCCACTCATTAACTCTTACAATTTAATTTCCAGCAATATATATATATATATACATAAAAAAAAACATTTAAACAGCATTACAATGAGGATAATGCATTTTCTTTCTTTTTTTCTTTACCACCTAACACTGCCTAATACCAAAGATTTTAATAATAAAAAAAAAATCTCTACCACTCTAAAGTCACTGAGGTACTATATGCACTGCTGCAAGGGAGATGTTTTGCCCTCCAGGTTTAGAGCTGGATGTCCCAGACCTCTGCACACTGACCAGGCAACATCCCCCTCACAGCAGCAGACCCCTCTAACTTCAGGCAATCCTGTAGAAGAGACAAAAAAACCAAAAAAAAAAAAACAATTATTAATATACTGTATTTTTTATCAAGATGACTATTATGTTTTTTTAGATGGTATATATACAAAATAATCCCACCACTTATCCCACCTTATCTTTATACTTCATGTAAACAATAAAATTCCCTGAAACATACTATTCTTCCTTATTTCATAAAAACAGCATGGACAATACAAATCAATTATTCTGTATCATGATGTATATTGTATCATGATGTATATAATAAAAAAACATTTTTTTTTTTTTTTTTTTTTAAATATATACCCTTCTACTGAAGGAGAGAAAAAAAGTCTTGCATGATACCATAACCAAGACTTCGGGATGGTGTCATAAAGAATGTCGCTCAGAGGTGGATGTCCCATGCCTCCTGCGGTCCAATATGACACCTCCCTCCATCTGGATATGGATTATCCTGCAAGTGCCTTGGGGATGGTATGGTGTAGTACGAGTCTTATGTATACCATAAAACCTACATAATTCTTTGATCACTTGACCTTCAAAATTACGTCCCTGATCACTATGAATCCTATTTGGGATACCATACTTAGTGAACCAGTGCTCTTGTAGAGCTTTAGCTACCGTTGAGGCATGTTGATTCCTACATGGGATTGCTTGAGCCAGCTTAGTATACACATCTGTGATAACAAGTTATAGCTTCAAATCCCCCTTTACCAGGATCTAACTTAAAGCTCATAGACAGTCTCGGTAGCAAAAATCATACTGGCAAGAAACTTATCTAACATAGTCACATACTACTCTCCTTTTATCATAAGACACATGTACGAGATTATTTAACATTCCATTCACGATTTCGAACAAATTTTAGTAAATATCTGTAAGAAACGCTTGGTAACGGCTTTTCACTGCCTCACGCTAAGACCATATCCACCCGAAGGTTCCCCGCACAATAAACCCAGCGCTTCGCACTATGTGTACAGCAATCCTAATGTGAGTAGTGTGTGTGTGGCCGTTGTTAGAATTTACATCCCCTCTTTTTTGGGCCAGGGATTTTTATTACTTTTCACCTCTCATTCAGTAAATATTTCACTTGAGGAGGAAAAAACTTCACAGCATCTTAGTTATGTTAGTACCCTGCTTTTTATTAAGTAAAATCAAAGAAATCTCACGAAAAGTTTTTGAGGGCCTCCCAAAACTATCTGTTACCTTTAACAAAATCAATTGCTATAATTTCTAATGGACTAAATGCCATCAGATGTCTCATAGGGGTTCTTACCCGAGGCTGCATTTCCTTGGCCTTAGCACACTTGACACAATTTTTTACATGTAACTCAATATTATAAGCCATTCTTGGCCAATAAACCCTTGACCTTGCTAACTGTTGAGTTTTATTTCTACCTTGATGTCCCCATTCATCGTTACATCCAACTAAAATATTCCTACGCAAACACTGGGGAAGTAAAATTTGAAATATATCTCCAAACATAGGATCAAGTACTTTCCTTCCTAATAATCCATTCTTTACAGTAAAACGAGACCACTGAGATAGCCATGATTTAACGCTATCAGGTTCTGAAAATTGTTTGGAGTATTCGTCTCCGGGTTCCCAATTTTGGGTCCACCGCTCCCATACAAACTTCAGTTCTGGGTCATCTTTCTGCATTTGAATGAGTTGTTCGTTGGTAAAGGAAGGAAAAAAATTAGAAGTAGAAGGCCCTAACAGAATCTCTTGGTCAGGAGTACTAGACTGATTATCACTACCTGGCATGGAAGAAGAAGATTTAGTTAAGTGAACTTTAACGGCTGAAGCTTGAATGAATGAACCTAGTTGTTCACCTCTCTACGAGCTGCACCTTCCAAATTCGATTTGATTATTCCTAACTTTTGGGACTCTGAAATTTGATACTGTTCACAGTATAAATCAACTTCCTCCAACCACTCAGCAAGGGAAATACCACCTTGTCCAGAAAATCTTTCGAGTCTAGTACTCCTACCACTAGGTGTAAACATACAACCTTGCAATGCACCGGTTAGCCCGGCCACTAAATCTTCAACTAATTTTTCAGCCATATTTTCCAAATCCCAAACTGTAACTCTAACAGTCAAGGCCTAAAACAAAGGAAAAAAGGCAACCTCGAAGTAAAAATGAATTTAAAAATTACACCTAATAATTAAAAAAATGGGAGAGAGGCAGAAACTAGTCGAACCAGACGTGGAACCTGAGAAAAAAAACAACTGGTTAATTATCAATTTATCAATCCAGACCACAATGCATATTATTGCGAAGCAAGCATAATAACAAACTTCAAATATCTTTACGTATCGACTAAAGATTACATCGTCATGTAAATTTACTCATTTATTTTAGTCTTAAAAGGTGATAACACTAGAATATATTTGTATATTCAGTCTATAAAGTTTGTAGAATGAAAGTCCGCGTTAAAATGTCAAGTTTGTTCTGGAAAAACTATCAAAGATTCAAAACATACCAGCGCCCCATGCTGTCTCACTCGCCAAAGGACGTATACTACCTCCGAGCATGCCAGCCCCACTCGTTATCGTCAAAGATACAAGTCTAGCAGGCCGCGTCGACCACGAAGATGGAGAGTTGTGTCGATGTCGTCGGCTGGAAGACTTCACGTCTCTGACGATCCCGAACGGTTACCCAGTCACGTAGATACCCGCAGCCAGCTCCGAGTATAGCCTGCTACGTCTGGATCTGCCAGCCTGCGGCCCTCAGCACCCGGTCGCACCTTACCCGCCGAGTCCGGCTGAAGGATCGATGTCGCCTCCCTGACCGCCGGAACCACATCAGCCTTGTCCAGGCCCCTTCGAGACGACACCCGCGCAGACCAAAAGCCCCGTCGATGTAACGAGAAATCACCAGTCCGTCGACCGCACCCGTTCTGGAGAGTTACAGGAAAAATAATCTACTGCCTCGTCAGGTAAATTCAGTAACTAATTTCACAACTCACGACTTCTCGATGCAAGGCGGTCAGCGTGAATCAGGAGCAAGAGGTTCAATCCCTCCTGACCCAACGGCACCTCCGCAAGATCCGCATATACTCCCGGCGACGTGTGAGCCTTGCTCCACAGCCCTTACAGGAAATAAAACACTCTCAGTCCAAACGAAAAGTCTAACGAAGCCGCTGCTACAAAGAGAAGCTGTTGATAGTTTGTTTTAGTGTTCGGTAGGACCCCATCCGTACGGTACCAAAATTGTAACGGCACAGCTCGGCGACTCAGAAATGTTATTTTGTTGAGTTCATCATCATCATTGATTTGAAATAAACTTAATTTCAAGAACTTAGAAACTTTTTCGTCAGACTCTTCATTTTATTTCTCCGTGATCTTCGTCTTCCATTGCAACGACTCCAAGCGAGGTGGTAGGCGGCCACCGGCCACCTCGCCGAGCTGTGCCGTTACATTTCCTTCATACTCCTAAACTGTTGACCTATAGAATTTCAGATAAAGTTCTTTTGAGGTTAATTTTATACTTCCTACTCCTAGCAGTATACAAATTTTTTTTTCATGTGGTTGGTACATTTTAACAAGCTACGCACTTTGTTTTGAAAGGCAAATGTCATAATTTAAAAAATTATTATCATGTACTTAATCATGTACTTAATACTATTGACGTCAGAGCAGTGCTATGATTGTCTACGATTTGAAACCAATTTGGCTCTTACATGTATTCCGGGTATAAGGCTGACAGTGCACCAAAACCTTATTTTTATTATTCATATCATTGTTCAGAAGATCGTATAGTGTACGGTGGGCTTTATCCTAATGGGATATATACATTTAATACCCATCCATTTAAGAGGGGAGGGCATGAAAGGTAGGAAAAATAGAGAAAAGGCCAAGAGAGAAGGGGAGAGGGGTATTAAAAGGGAACATGAAATTGAAAAGAAGTTGAGACAAACCCCCTCTCTCACACACCCTCTCTCACACACCCTTCCTCTAATTAATTGACTTGTTCATTGAATTTTCATCAATCGAGTCAGACCGGTGGTCCAGTGCTAATTTGAGAAACTATTACTGTTAGCTCACTTGGTGACTTGGTGTACTGACTGTCACTGTGTGCTCAGATTTCACTTTCTGTAATACTGAAATCAAATAAGTCAATATTGAATTGCTTCTTTTTGGGGGGGGGGGGTGCTGAGTGCAGATCATGGAGATTTTAATTTGCTTGGTGTTCACTACATACCTGTAAGGCTGTAACCCTTGTCTTATACTTAATGGTGAGAAATGTGAAAGACTTTATAAAGAAATTTATAGATGAAAACATGAGGTCCTATTTAATTTGTGTGTGTGTGTATAAAATGGAAAAATATATATGTAGCTGAATCATGCATACATTTTTAACATTATTTTTTAAATAAGTTGATTTGAAAATTGTAGAATTAGCATTATTGTGTCAAAATTATATTTTCTCTTTTGTACAGGTTTTTCTCAATCATGATAATCATTAATGCAGTTGGAGAAAAATGCCCAATTTCTGTATATATAGTTATCATTTTTAGGCGTAATTTTTTTCTTGACTTTTTTTTATTGGCTATCTTGATGTAACAGCCTTTGCAATTATTTGCAAGGACTTTCTGTTTTAGTTAAAAAAATGTTATATAGTGCCTTTAAAATCTCTAGTTGTCAAGCCCTGCTGGAAGCCTCTCTTGGAGTCTGTCCACTACACTGTATCTTTGCAATGAGGGCAAGGCTAGTAAACACCATTCTCATACGATATTCAATATCTCTATCAATAGCATGTCGTACGATCGGGGCAGTATTCATGTCAAATAGACCATGAATAATCGTGTACCTGCCAGGGGCGGATCCAGGATTTTGTAAAAGAGGGGGCACAGAGCCGGAAAGTACACAACTAAGGGGGCAATTTTTTTTCATTGTGTACTTAAGGTATGCCAGTTGGGTTTCAAAAGAGGGGGCACGGGCTGGTTTTCCCCCTATGTAGATCCACCACTGGTGTCTGCTCTCTTTCTTTCTCTCTCTCTCTCTCTCTCTCTCTCTCAGAAGTGTCTGATTTTCTTTCCAATGTTTCCATGTCTCTCTCTTTCTCTCTCTTTTTCTCATTCTCTCTTCTCCCTCTCTCTTCCTCTTTCTTTCTCATTATCTGTCTCTCTCTTTCTCTCTCTGTCTTTGTAGTGGGTTTGGCAGAGTATTTGTAACCCTAGCCAAGTCAAATCAGTTGAGCTGCACAGAGCTTATTATGCCCTTGCCGACGAAGTCATCAAATATGAAATTTTGTGTACAAAACATATGGAGAGTTGTCCTACTTAACCTGTCACTTTGAAGCAACATTGCCAATTTGAGGATCGCCATAGAAAGTAAATTAAGACTTTTCAAACTTTCATAACTGTCTCATTTCTCAACCGATTTTGATGTAACTTTTTTTTAAATTGCTTCTCTGTATCCTCTCTTTTCATTAAAATTGATTTTTCCCCAGGGTTTTATTCTCCTTTAATTAGTTTGCTAATAACTCAGCGATTGCACATTTTCTTTCAGAGCCATGTATGATTTCTATTAGCTGGTGATAATTATGTCAGATTCTGCATAAAATTATTTTTTATTATTACCAAAACTCAAGATTATCTGTAATTGGCACCTACTTGTACATTTACCCTAGGTGATCTCTATTCTCTCTCTCTCTTCCTCTCTCTCTCTCTCTCTCTCTCTCTCTCCCTCCCTCTCTTTCTCTCTCCCCTCTCCCTCTCTCTCTCTCTCCCCTCTCCCTCTCTTTCTCTCTCCCCTCTCCCTCTCTCTCCTCTCCCTCTCTCTCCCCTCTCTCTCTCTCCCTCTCTTTTCCCCTCTCTCTCTCTCTCTCTCTCTCTCTCTCGGTACACCTGTTTCCCTTTGCCATATGCTTGTAAAAGTTGAGGACTGTGTTTCTAAAAATATGTACATGGAACTTGTCTTCATGCCATACATGTTGCTATTATCCAAGTCGAGGTGTCCATGATCTGAACTTGGCAAGTTGGCCTGTTGCACTATTATTTCGTTGTTGCCCCGGTAGATTACAATCACTTGAATTAGTTGAAAAGATGAGCTGCTTTCAGTGATTGTAAAACATGAACCCTGGATCTTTTTTTACACTTTTCATTGAAAGTAAACTTGTGTATTTTGCATTTATAGTGGAAAATGCAACATCAGCAGATATTCTGGTATGTAATTCAGAATTTTTTACTTTCCAGAAAATTCTGGAACAGAAAGCTTTTTATACTCCAGATAAAAGTAGGCTGGATGAGCATCCATGTCATTCTGAACAAATGAAGCTAGTACTGTCTTCTTTTTTTTTTCTTTTTGTTGTTTTGGGAAGATGCTGAAGAAGCAATTTGTCAAAAGATATGATTACCTGGTAGATAGATATCTTTGTATGCAAGATTCATGGACTTTGTTTGAATCATGTTTGTATCTCACATGACAATTTGCTTTGTCCTCTCAAACAAACAAACAAAAACATTTTATGCCAGATGTTTTACAGGGAGTTCATTTTGCAATCAATCACAGGGATCATGAATGAATTAAGTAGCAATTGTACTTTTCATGGTAGAGAAACTTCATTGTAGGTAAAGTTTTTCAGGGTTACACCATGGAAGGAATAATCAGTATTAAAGAGCCCTGAAAAGGGCTGGTGAGCTCCGCTAAGAGCTCTTTGGTTCTCAACATTTCGATCAGTATGCTCTGATCGTCTTCAGGAGAATGACTGGAACATTTTTCATCAGAATCTGTATAGCCTATGAGGCTATGAAGGGACCCGATGTGCAGACCACCATTTCTGATTGGTGCTCACTGGAAATGCTCACAATTTTTCATCAAAGAGCTCTTACCAGAGCTCATCAGTCCTTTTCAGGGCTCTTATTCCTTTTAAAGAATAGATGGTGTAACCCTGAAAAACTTTACCTACATGTACGTATGGATCATGTTTGCGAATAGAGTTGAAATATTCCTGACCATGATTTTAATAGCCTAGTTGCAATGCCAACTAAAACAAGAAATCATGAAGAAAACTAGGAAAATTGCACTGGTAAATTGTATAATAGCAACACAAGGGTAATACAACCTCTGTAACATATTACGTGTGAAATAGATAAAATCAGAGAAACAGATTTGTGAAAGGTTAACCCTATCATGACAGGAAGTATTTAAGGGCTAAATTGATCACATTTTGTTCTTCAAATTAGCAACTATAATATTTTTCTTTTAGTGCTGCATGGTTCTTATGAGGTGTTTATGTCTTTGAAAACAATGTACATGGTTAGGAATTTTGTCAAAAAGTTGAAAAAATGGCCAATTTGATCAAAACAATGATTTTGATGTCTTATTGTTTTGCCAATTTAAGGATTTTAAAGCTTATTCTCGTTTTTGAAATTTCTGGCATCAAATGCAATATGGTCATGCTACAAAAATGGAGATACACCTGTAGTGTGTGCAGAAATTTTTACTCTTTCTACTTATGCATCTGGTATATTTTTTAGAGCTCTGAATCAAAAGTTATTGAGCCAAACCATGAAATGTGAAGTTTTAGGATAATGGTAAGCTGTGAGGCAATAATATCATAACATAGATAATGAACTGGTGCTTTTTATGGTATGACGGATGGATATTGTTTACCATTCATCCAGGGTTCTTCTTTTTAACATGAATAATATTTTGCCTTCTCAAAATTTATATTTATGTGCATTTAGGAAAAAAAGGAATTACGTTGTAGAAGAATCCATACTTTTGTAACAATGTATGTCCTACTTAATCAACCTCTCCAAATAACTTCTAGACAGTTTCTTTCATGATTCATTTTCATGACTTATACTTGACTTTATCTTTGAATTATAATTTGGTCAAGTAATGATGTAAATGAAGCTTTTTAGTCAATTTTCTTTTGTTATCTAGATATTCCTGTGATTCTATAAGTGCATTTAGTAACAAAGAATGACTTCATTTGGTTATAGAAGAATCCACACTTTTGTAACAAGTTAACTACTACATAATCAACCTATCCAGATATTAAACTTTGGGAGGGTTTCTTTCATTATCCGCGTGACCCATACTCTGTCTTTGAATCAGACTTTGGTCAAGTAATGATGTAATTAATCTTCTTTGACGATTATTGTTTTATCATCTAAAAATTTTTGTGATTGTAGAAGTGCATTTAGTAACAAAAAATGACTTAAAGTGTACCAACCACCTGAAAAAAGAATTTGTATACTGCTAGGAAGTATAAAATTAACCTCAAAGAACTCTATCTGAAATTCTATAGGTCAACACTTAAGGAGTATGAAGGAAGTAAAGGATAACATGAAGGTGCTCGCGCGGAACCAAACCTCTGAGTTGGGTTCCGCACGAGCCCTTATCTTGGCGAGCGCGTATGGGTGCGTAGAGTAGTCTACTCACAAGTCGCTTTTATGCTTATAGAGAATATAATCAAACTTGTAATATCTCTTTATAGAAGTGATATTCAAAGCCCATATTTGGAATATAGTAGAATGACATGGAACCTCTAAGTTCTCTAACATACAGAATAAAATATTTTTTGGTGATTGGTACCCTTTAAATTTGTTATAGAAGAATCAATGCTTTTGTAACAGTTTTCAACCTCTCCAAATTACTTTGAGAGGGTTTTTTTTCATAATCCGTGTGACCCATATTCTGTTCTATCTTTGAATCAGACTTTGGTCAAGTAACAATGTAAATGATGAAAATGAATTTTTCCTTTGTCTTCTAGAAATTTTTATGATTGTGTAAGCGCATTTAGTAACATGGGATAACTTTGTAGTGGAAGAATCCACTCTTTTGTCACAATTGTGCTGAATAATTATAACTTATAGACAGTTTCTTACACAAGGACCAGTACTTGACTTTATCTTCAATGATCAGACTTTGGACAAGTCATGATGTAAATTAATCTTCTATGATTTTTGCCAACAGATAATTCCATTGGTCAAGTTGACATCCAAAGTACTCTAGTGGAAACAAAATCATATATCAGGGGTCATTTGCAATCAACCTTATCACGTAACTCATTCATACCAGCTTGGCAGTCTTCACTATAGCATTGAACAGGTAAGGATGCTTAATCAAGGTCAGGTCCCATTCCTCTTTTGCGCTGTCTTTTTCTTTCTCATTTGTATGTCTATTTCTGTATATGTCTATTTCTCTGTTTATAGGTTTTATCTTTCTTTTTGATCCTTCGTAATTTCTCTATCTTCATATGTTGTTCCCCTCTTTTTCTTTTCTGTTCCTCAAACTTTGGTTATGTATGATTTCATCTAATGAGAGCTAGAAGGGCGTTAACTATTAAAGTAAATGAGTTAACACCCTTCTGGTTTTCATCAATCGATTTGCTAGTAATTTATCAACCCATTTTTAATACCTTAGTGCATGAAATGCAGAAGAGTTATTTCTACTTTTGTCACCATGTCTCAACTTGCATTAATCATTTTATGAATGTACTCCCCCAGAGCATCACCCTTCTCAGTTTGAACATCATCATCATCTACCAGGAGGAATGGAGAACGGATACCACAAGAAGCCGAGATGGGAGGTGAGAGCATCCGATGCATCACTACGTACTATCAACCCTATTCGTGGTATCGTGGATGGCATGAAGCTGGACCCTAATCCAGATAAAGATATCATCGCCCTCTCCATTGGTAAGTTATGTCTGAATTTAAAATGAAGAGAAATTATTATCTCAAGGGCTGAAAAATCTACTTTCTTCTTCATATTGGCAACAATGCAATTTTCTATAATGATTTTTCATAATTATACACATGTACATTGTCTTAAGAAGTTCTGATCCTTATTTACCTTTAAAATTCTACATTCTGCTGCAGCAAAACTTACTCAATTTGTATAGTGGTGTTTGCTCCTTCTGTTCACACCTGATATATAATTTCTAGAATTATTAACTTAGTGAATAGTTTGGGTTTTATAATAGAGCTGGTACAAAATTATATCTTTGGCACTTTAATGGTAACCTGTAATCAAATTATAATGTACATGTACCAAAAACCTGAAAACTGTTGCCTTTTCTCCTATGAACTACAGTATATAACATAACTATTGATTTTCACCAGGCTATGGTGCATACATGTAGTATTCTTAGATATTGAGGACTGAGCAAACTCAAAACGGAATTGAGAAAGTTATAAACCCTTTCAGTTATACATGTAAATCATATAAATGAGGAGACAATATCTACTGATATGCTTGTATGAAGATGTTACATGATACCATGGGGTTGATCATCCAAATTTTCATTATTACTACATGTACCAGTAATATGATTAGACTTCCACCTTCTTTGAAGTTTGAAGTGGAGACATTTATGCTGGTACTTTCAGTCCAGAATAATCGAACCCCCAGGCTATTACAAGAATTTATGAAGATATTTTGTTTTTCCTTCCTCAGCCATGCCCTACTTTTGAATACTGTGCATGTAGTAGTTGTTAAGATATTTTTCTAAATTCTGAGTGAGGATTGTAATCCATCATAATTTATATATTTTGAAATCTTGTTGCACATATTTTATAGTAATCTATAAGCTAAATTAGAAAACACTAAGATAATTCTAGATGGTAATAAAAAATGTGATGCTCTTTTCCATGTGCATGCTTTATTCCATTGCTCAGCTCATATTATTGCATTCTATTGTTGCATGTTTGTGAAAGTTATTGATGGGAGTTCAGTATCTCATGAATTAACTCGAGCAGATGGCATTTATGACTTTGAATGTTCGAGACAACTTGGCATGGCATTTGGGGCCTGGTAAATCCTGTGTATGACTGTAATAATGCTTGACAGGAAGAGTATTTAAATACCAAAAACAGGAAAAGTGATTCATTGAGCAAAAACAGATTGATAATGGGATCATAACACTCTCAAGAGAGGTAAACAAAGAAGTGATAACAGGTGGTGTTGACTTGATTGAAATCAATACATGGACCGCGGAAGGGTAGGGGGCTGCAGCCCCCCCCCCCCCACTTTTTTGGAATAGACACACGTCATAAAACCTCGGAAAAAGGGTTCGAAAATTGTCATTAATGAGTGAAATCAAATCAGCCCCCCCCCCCCCCCCCCCCCCCCACTTTCAAAAACGCTCCACGGCCCCTGCAATATGTGTGGAGTATAAACTTTCCTGCTCTCAGTTATAGGGCAATGCATTGAAAAACTCTGTGTTTGCACTTTGATAGTACTTCTTTCTATTTGGTTATTTGTTGTGAACATTTGCTCAGTACTTCATCTGTTGTGTCTGCTTTGTCTAACACTTCTTCCTTATACTCAAATTTGATTCTTCATGTACATTGCATGTACATTAAAATTTTCACTTTTTTCATGGGATCAGTGTATGTTTTTCCTATCCCTCTCTCTCTCTCTTTCTCCTTTTCTCTCTCCTCTCTCTCCTTGCTTTTCTTTTTTGCTCTATCTTCATTCTCTATTTCCCCACAGGCACTGCGGTGAGAGGCCTGTCCACTTATCTCTCAGTTATATATCCTAGGTACATGTAGGCCCAACGCTAATGCTTTGCTTTGGCATACATGTTCCTGTGTTGGTATATCTAGTTAAATCTTCTTGGCCCAGGCATGTTGAATCTGAAAAAAAAACTGTTCATTTAAAGGAGAATGAAACCCTGGGGAAATATCCATTTTAATGAAAAGAGAGGATAGAGGGAAGCAATTTTTTAAAATTCCATCAAAATCAGTTATGAAATGAAAAAGTTATGAAAGTTTGAAAAGTTTCAATTTCCTTTCTATAGCAATCCTCAAATTGGCAATGTTGCTTCATAATGGCAGGTTTAGTAGTACAACTCTCCATATGTTTTGTACACAAAATTCCATATTTTCTCCATTATCTGTAAAGACGCTACTTGTCTTTTTGTGAACTCAACATACGTTGTGTCAAATACATTTTCCCATGATATATCTTGAGCTAAGAAGGAGACAAGCTGCATCTTGAGAGATAATGGGGAAAATATGAAATTTTACGTACAAAACATATGGAGAGTTGTACTACTAAACCTGTCACTTTGAAGAAACATTGCCAAATTGAGGATCGCCATAGAAAGTAAATTGAAACTTTTCAAACTTTCATAACTTTCTTATTTCGTACCCGATTTTGATGGAACTTTTAAAAAATTGCTTCTCTCTATCCTCTCTTTTCATTAAAACTGATTTTTCCCCAGGGTTTCATTCTCCTTTAAAAAGAAATTACTGTACTTGTCTGACCACCTCCCTGGTCCAACCAGACCAATGTAGCATATTAAGATGGTTTGAATGCTATTATCATTACAGGTGATCCAACCAAGTTTGGTAACCTTGATCCCAGTGAAGATGTTGTGGATGCTGTCAATGTATCACTTAAATCTGGCAAGAGCAATGGATACAGTCCTTCTGTTGGTAAGAACTTAAATATTCTCCCCTGAGAGCTAGAAGGGCATTACTCTGAAGTGTAATTACTTAAAGGGCAATCCAACCTTCACAAAAAGCTGATTTGTGTGAAAGCAGAAAAATAAGAGAAACAGGATTGTGAAAGTGTGAAAGAAATCGGACAAAGCATAAGAAAGTTATGAATATTTGAAAAGTGAGATTACTGTATCTCAAATGGGCAATTTGGTGAGTCCATTGTGATGTTTCCATGGTCAACTCTCCTATTTGTTGTACACCAAAATATCATTAAATTCTGGTTTTCTCCTCGGCCCCTTTTCCCTCGGGGCAGTATTGCACATAGCACATTGTTATAGGTCCTTCAAAAAAAAAAAGATCCTACAAAGTTGCACATTTTGAAAAATTGATAGTTTAGTCATTTTGTGTGTTGGAGCGAATGGAAAAGTTCACTGTGGCTACATCACATTGACCGTATCGATTCGGCCAATTTGAAATTCCCATATGTATAGTGATTACAAATTTTAAAAAATCACAACCTTCTTATTGTTGATCCGAGTTTGTTCAAACATTCACAAATCTGCTTCTCTGATTTTTCTGCTTTCACCCAAATCAAATTATTACAAAGGTAGGATTGCCCTTTAAAGGGAAAGTTCACCCCGAAGATTACTTGGGTTTAAAAAATGCAGAAAAAATAAAGAAAAATATTGGCGCAAGTTTGGACAAAATCCGTTAAAGAATAATGGAGTTATGGACTTTTGAAGTTTTTATTTTGTGACGTCACATGCGAGCAGCTCCTCCATTATGTAATATGATAAATATTCCATAAAATATAATTTTCTCAGAAAATTTAGAATATTTTCGTCTGTGCATTTGATGTATTGTCAGAAATGTTATTCAATACTGGATTCTGAAAAGAAACAATATTAATTTATCTTGGAACGTAAAAAAAAATGCGAATATATGGAATATTTATTACATTACCAATGGGCAGCTGCTCGCATGTGACGTCACAAATCCAAAACTTTAAGTACGCATAACTCTTTTATTATTTGACCGATTTTTATCAAACCTTCGCCAATATTTTTCTTTATTTTTTCTGCATTTTTTAAACTCGAGTAAACTTCAGGGTGAACTTTTCCTTTAATGCCCTTCTGACTCTCAGCCATAATCTAGTTGAGTAATTATCTTTGAAATATGGTACAATTGTTTGCTGTTTCACTTTGTTTTTATATTTTCTAGAGAGGAAAAACATGGTGTTATTAAAAGAGAAGGTTGATTTCTGGGAAAGTTAAAATATGATTTGTGAGCTTTCTCATTCTTTTTATGTCAATGAAAGAACATCAGAGTAAAAATGTCCCCTGAAAAGGATTGCTCTTAAAATGCCCTCATATTTGAAATAGGAAGAGAAATAGCTTTAAAGCTTCTATTTACCATTGCTCAAGAAATTCTTTTCATATATGAAGAGTAGGCCCTATTCCATTCTCATACTTTGTAAACTTTTAACTAATATCATGCAGTGTTTTTACAGTCCTGTTACACTATTAAAACAATATCTTTCAATTCTTATACATGTAGATAGATGATGATGTACATCAAAATGCTATTGATTTACTTGTTAATTGAAAGGATCTTTGCTCTTTGCAATTTAAAACTTAATAGATTAAGCAAATTACAATGAGTGCTTTTGATTAGAATGAATTCTACCTCACCCTCAAAAAAAGCAAAATAGGAAGTAGATACTGGCAGAAATTCAGAGTTTGTACTAAGTATGGAACATTACATTATTCTGATAACAAGATGCACATGATATTCCATGTAAGTGGTTTTGGGGCTGGATATTGTTGTAGTTGATTATTATCGTTATAGATTATTATAGTTATTTTTTTGTTTGTTTTTGTTTTGTTTTTGTGGTACACGTACATCCAGTCACCTGTTTGTTGAATCCAGAGATTACTGTATCTTCAAAATCTCTGAATCAGTAGACAGATGTTGAATATTTCTGATACTGGATAATCAAAAGATGCATCTATGTCTACAGATACGCAAACATAACAAACTTTGTACTTGTGATCCTTCATTAATCTCACTACCTACACAGTGAAGTATAGGCTGTTCGTTCATGGTCCAAAATAGAAGATTTTAACCTTGATAGATAATAATTATTCTAATTAATAATTTGAAATTATTTTACAGGTTATGTTGAAGCTCGTGCTGCAGTAGCCAAGAAGTACTCCCATCCTGATGCTCCTCTTACATCAGAGGTTTGTGCTTCTTTGTTTCTTTGTGTCATTATTTGTTTGTTTGTACATTTATGGGTATAATTATGTTTATTGAATAATAATAGTAATAATATACCATATTTATATAGCGCATGTCACAATATGTCCCTATGCGCTGTAAGAAAGAGGAAAAAGGAAAAGTGCATAGAGAAGCTTGAGATGAGTGAGGTATGCTCAACATACATGTACTTCATCTAGTTACCAGTTTAGACTGGAAGTTATTTCTAAAAAGAAATGTTTTAAGACGTGCCTTAAAGTTGTCAGTGGTATCACAATTTTTGATATTTTCTGGCAATTTGTTCCAAAGTTCTGCTGATGCAACCTGAAAAGAGCATAACCCATAAAATTTTGTATTTATTGGTGGAATTGTGAGAAGGGACTTTTGGGAAGATCTGAGGTTTTTGTTTGGTATGTATTGGATAAGTAATTCAGTCAAATATGTAGGAGCCAATCCTTTGAGGGACTTAAAGGTTAAGACAAGGATCTTAAACTCAATTTTAGCACGAACAGGTAACCAGTGGAGTTTCTTGAAAATAAGAGAGATATATTCACTCGAACGGGACCTCGTAACAAGCCGTGCAGCAGAATTCTGGATTCTTTGGATTTGGTTCAGTTGAGTTTCAGGTAGATTGTAGAGAAGAGCGTTACAATTATCAATATGACACATTACAAAGTTATGAACTAGTTTCTCAATATCAACTTCTAAGATTTGTTTGGGATATTGGTATTTCCAATGAGGGGATTCTTATATTGGAAGGTGTATTTATTACCATCATAACTTCATTTGCTTGATTATTTCAGGATGTGATCCTTACATGTGGATGTTCTGGAGCTCTAGACCTGGCTATTGGGGTCTTGGCTGATGCTAATCAGAATATTTTGGTCCCAAGGCCTGGCTTTGCCCTCTACACAACCCTTGCTGGGAGCTATGACATCGAATACAGATACTATGATCTCCTGGTAAGACTAAAGAGAATAATGATGAAAAATATATTCTAAATGTGTCGGTAGTTTCCCCCAGAATAAGCTAAAAGGAAAAGTCCACCCTGGTATTAAGTTGACTTGAATAAAAGAAAAAAAAATGAGAGAAACAGATTAGTGAAAGTTTGAGCAAAATCCAATAAGAAATAAGAAAGTTATGAATATCTGGAGTTGCAATCAATCAAACACAAATTGGCAACTCTTGTGACATATCTAGCGAGATTCTCTCCCATTTGCTCAGTACAGAAAATCTCATAAAGTTTCATTTTCTTGGTTTTTGATGAAGGAATAGATTTGTTTCATACAGGTTTTGTGTAAAAACATATGAGCAGTGATTATGTCTAAGGTATGATTGAATATTTTCTTTGAGAGAAAATGGAAATTAATGATTTTTGGGGTACAGGGCAAATGGGAGAGGAGCTCGCAAGATACAGTACATCACAGAGTTGATAATTTTGTGTTTGATTGATTACAACTTCAAAACTTCATAACTTCCTTATTTCTTATCGCATTTCGCCCAAACCTTCACTGATCTGTTTCTTTAATTTTTCTGCTTCTTTTAATATGAACTTGTAATCAGGGTAGACTTTCCCTTTAAGGAGAGTGAAGGAGAAAGAGAAAAGAATGAAAAAAAAAGAAAAAAAATACAGACAGCTAGGGAGGTAGAGGACTTGCTGCAGAAAAGCCATTAGCTATGGCAAGTGTTACTGTGTTAAAAAAAAATTAAATTAAAATTGAAATGAAATGAGGGAGCTTATGCTCTCAATTGGGTGAATGACCTGCCCCTCACTCAGAAAACTTGTGAATACTCTTTACATGCTACCAGTTTATTAGTACCTGTATATATTTTTATGACAGGATGTGTATTGTAATAAAATTCCTTCCTTATTTAAAGGAATATACAGTGTGTGAAAAGAAAGCAAAAATTGCTTTGTCATGATAATAATAATAACATGTCATATGATCGTGTAACAATATTGAAAGTTACTTTTAGCTTTACATGTTTACATGGAGAATGAATATCAAACATAGAGGCGCCAAATTATTTAATCGTAGAACACATTAATTTATTGCCCTCTTTATTATTTTTCTGTTTCTTATCTCTGATTGTTTTATCCAGCCATGTAAGTCCTGGGAGGTTGATCTAGAGAACCTAGAATCTCAGATTGATGAGAAGACAGCATGTATCATAGTCAACAACCCATCTAATCCTTGTGGATCAGTCTTCTCCAAGGAACACATTCTGGACATCATTAAAAGTATGAAAGATTATTATTCTACTCTCATTTGGTTTCTCCTTTTGCATTTTCTCTTCATTCTACAACTGTCTTATTCATCTTTTGACTGTTTATAATAGTCTATAATTATCATTAGTATTTTCTTCATTGTGTTTGCTGTTATGTGGTAAAAACAGCTGCAATTTTGATTTTCTTTATTTCTTTGAAAATTCATTACCATCCATGACAACATTTTATGTCAAGGCAAATATAAATAGCATTCATATTGGATATCAACTTCATAGTATGGTCCTTCTTCATGACAGCGAGTTAGTAAATAAATATATTGTCTATCTACCTACCAATATAAAATGGAGAGGACCATGGCTCCTTTAATTTTAGCACACAAAATGATTACTAACTATACTTAACCTTAGTTCTACTTTACTTACCATATTAGTTATTTGATTACTAAGCCAGTTCGTAATTACAGTTTGCGCATGTGCAGATGAAGGTCATTTGTACCCAGTACAATTGACCTTTTTACATGGAGGCTAGAGTGCGCACGATGATACGTGTGCCAGTATGATTTTACATACTACAAGCAACGCTTCCACAAAAACAAATGCGCATGCACGTACAAAATGGGGTCACTTCGGGGTCATTTGTACCATATACTAATTACGAACTGGCTTATTGCACAATGCCATCGAAGGTCATTGTCAATCCAACATTGCAAGGATGTATGTCATATTGAAGACTATAAATGAAAAGCCAATACAAATTTTAAAAAGGGGATACAACTCCATGTTGCATAGCTTGGTGAGGTTCATCCAGTCATTTATGGATATTCACCACAAAACCGCTATCACCAACCACATGCTGTGGTATACACACACTCATGCCACTGTAAACGAATCTGCTTACTCTGATAATGTTTATGCGTTTATGTTTATGTTTATGTTTTATGTTTATTCCTATCCCCTCCATGCAGTTGCATCGAAGCATCATCTTCCCATCGTATCTGATGAGGTGTATGCTGATATGGTCTTCACAGGCAATACTTTCTACTCCATGGCATCATTAGCATCTGATGTACCAGTGCTTACTTGTGGTGGGCTTGCTAAAAGGTACATGACAATCTTCGCCTTTCTTCAATGAAGACAGTTACCTCCAGACAACTGAGCCCTTCAAAATTACTTCAGTATCCCCCATTATCCTCAGACAAGTATCTGGAGAACAATTGATTTAGGGGCTCGATGTCAGGGTGGTGGTGGTGGTGGGGGGGGGGGGGGGGGGGCGTAATTGTGTTGGAATCCATTTTGTCTCACCTGCGTATTAAAAGCAAAAAGCGAGACATAAACGCCGCTTTTCCGACAGCAGCGTCAACAATTTTGGAAATGCTCTCATTTCAAAAGCATATGTTCAATTTCCATGAAACGTGTACACAAGGGTTGTAGAGTATCACAAATAATGTGGAACAAATTTCAGGTCAAAAGTCAAGGGCAAAGGATTTAAGTAATAAATGGGGTACCTGGCCCACATGGGGGGGGGGGGGTCTCAGGGGCAGCACTTTTTAAGTGCCCCAACCTATGATTTTTCACCAAGTGAAAATTGCACATTGCAGGCGAGACTGCCCTGGGCATTCTCCTTGTTCTATTATAATTGTGATCTAAGATGGAAAATGAATAGACAAATAGTATATCAATGTGGCTACATATAGTTTGGGGAGATTACAAATGTCTGTGTATTATTTCTGAAGATTTTGATTGAATTGGATAGAGAAATGTTTGTCTTTATTATCATCATTGTCAAAGGGCTGAATTTTTATACTCTTGCATTGTTAAAAACGATTTGACCTTAAATAATTAACCCTGTCTTTTCATGCTTCATATTTATAACTAAAAACTGATTTGTTGTCAGATATCTGTGCCCAGGATGGCGACTTGGCTGGGTACTTGTTCATGACCCAGTTGGAGCATTTGAAGAAGAGGTAAGTGTTCTGGGCCCTGTCTTATAAAGAGTTGCAATCGATTCAAATCAATCACAACTCTTTATAAGACGGGGTCCTGGTATTTAGCCAGTGAAGACATTCTGAATTGTATCTTAATAACGGGAAATATGTATAATCATATTCATAAACTTTAGGCAAGAGACAGCAAAAGTTACAGAATTAAAGGAGGGAAGAATATCAACCACAAACAAAAAAACCTGTTAGCTGATTGTTATTATTATTATTATTAAGTATTTGGCATCACTTGTGCCTGGGAGGGGCAAAGTGAACTGAATCACTGTAACCCTCGGGTCTCTCCTCCCGATATAATTGCACAATAATTTGGTGAAACTACATTTCACATTTATTTTTTACTAAGTACGTGAAATATACTTTTTAATGATGTTTACGTATTACCATATTTTGAACCATGATATCTGTCCTCTCCTAGGTTCGTCTGGGTCTGTTCCGTTTGTCCACCAAGATTCTTGGACCATGCACCCTGATACAGAGTGCCCTCCCAGCTATCTTTGAGAAAACCTCAAACAGCTTTCATGAGCACACTATGGATGTCTTGAAGGTAACTGTCCATGATGATTTTTGTTTTTTCTTTCTTTTTCTTTCTTGAGAAGTTATATCAAATTTATTGTTTACTATGCCTTCCCTGGATGCTGCATGTAGTATGAAATGTCCCTTAAGTATTGAAACTATTACTGTTCTCTTTTCACTTCTCAATTGTAAAAAAATTGTTTAAAAAATTAGAATACCGATGATAACCTAAATACCATTATCTGTCCAGATACAACTTTACACAATTTGAAATGTATACTTTTGATGAAAACGTTTGGAGAACTTAAGCAATGCCTTGAAAATTAGGCCCTTCATTATAAACCTTCATGTGGATTTGGAATTGGAGTATGCGGTATGGTATAGTTTTCTGCTGGGCTTAATGGCAAAATGATTGATCTGCATATTCTTTGTGTTTTCCGGTCAAAGAGGAGAACAAAACTAATGAAATTCCTCAACTCTCTTGTAAGGTCAGTAACATCATCACAATAACACACCCTTTTCTTCATTTCGTTTCTCTTTTCACTCAGGAAAATGCAGAAATCTGCTTCAAATTCTTGGACTCGACACCTGGTATAAATCCTATCATGCCTAAGGGAGCTATGTATCTCATGGTAAGTGCTTATTTGGCAACATGCACAGATGTCATAGATAATTCTGTGATGATAAGCCAATTCGTAATTAATACATATGGTACAGATGACCCTGAAATGACCCCTATTTGTACGGGTACATGCATCTGTTAAGGTTGACGCGCTAATTGTTAAAGGAGAATGAAACCCTGGGGGAAAATCAATTTTAATGAAAAGAGAGGATAGAGAGAAGCAATTTTTAAAAAGTTCCATAAAAATTGGTTACGGAATGAGAAAGTTATGAAAGTTTGAAAAGTCTCAATTTACTTTCTATGGCGATCCTCAAATTAGCAATGTTGCTTCAAAGTGACAGGTTTAGTAGTACAACTCTCCATATGTTCTGTACACAAAATTTCATATTTTCCCCATTATCTCTCAAGGTGCAGCTTGTCTCCTTCTTAGCTCAAGATATATCATGGGAAAATGTATTTGACACAACATATGTTGAGTTCACAAAAAGACAAACAGCATCTTTAGAGATAATGGAGAAAATATGAAATTTTGTGTACAAAACATACTGAGAGTTGTACTACTAAACCTGTCATTTTGAAGCAACATTGCCAATTTGAGGATCACCATAGAAAGTAAATTGAGACTTTTCAAACTTTCATAACTTTTTCATTTTGTAACTGATTTTGATGGAACTTTTTTTTAAATTGCTTCTCTCTATCCTTTCTTTTCATCAAAATGGATATTTCCCCAGGGTTTCATTCTTCTTTAAACAAGTGAAATCATACTGGTGCACGCATCATAGTGCGAACAAAATGACAGTATATAAAGGTCAATTGTACTCCATACAAATGACCTTTATCTGCACATGCGCAAATTGTAATTGCGAACTGGCTGATTGAGTAGTTAATGTAACTCATTGTAAAAGAAGTGTTTTCCCTAAACTATTCAAATTGTCTTTCAAATGAAAAAAAGAAGATAGTTACAGAATATATTAAATGATTTGAAAATGTTACAGAGTCAAACTTGTTTTAGCGACCACCTGGGTAGGAAGACCACCTGTCTATAAAGACCCACAGTTCTTTGTTTCCCTTGAATAGGGTTTCTCATTGAGTCTCACACTTAAGGACCCTGTACAGAAAGTACACCTGCCGACGAGGACCACTTTTCTTTTATCCCTAGAGTGGCCTTTATATACAGGTTTCACTGTATTATGTAATATGTTATGATTGTATTAGAGATTGTTCATAAGTGAATTTCTCTGTTTTTTTTCTTTCAGTGTGGAATAGAGATTGATAAGTTTAGTGGTTTTATGGATGATATGGAGTTTGTCCAGTGTCTAATGTCAGAGGAATCTGTTTTCTGCCTCCCAGGAAAGGTAAGCAACTTTTTATTTGAATTTTTCCTTATATAATCTTTTAAGATTCACACATGAAAATGAGAACATCAAAGAAAGTGTCTGAAATGTGAACTGATATATATTGATCAATTAGAAGAACTGTTTAACATATGCACAAAAAGAAATTAAAGGGAGAGTCTACCCTGATATTAAGTTGGTTTTAAAAAAGCAGATAAATTAAAGAAACAGATCAATGAAAGTTTGAGCAAAATCCAATAAGAAATTATGAATTTTTGAAGTTGTAATCAATCAAACACAAGTTGGCAACTCCGTGACGTATCTTGCACGCTCCTCTCCCATTTGCTCTGTACACAAAAATTCATAAATTTTGATTTTCTTTGTTTTTGATGAGGGAATAGATTTGTATCATACAGGTTTTGTGTAAAAGCATAAGTGAAATGATTATATCTAGGGTGCATGTATGATAAAATATTTTTTAGAGAGAAAATGGAAATTTATCATATTTTTCAGTACAGGGCAAATGGGAGATGAGCTCGCAAGATAAGTCACGGAATTGCCAATTTGTGTTTCATTGACTACAACTTCAAAAATTCATAACTTCTTATCTATTGAATTTGGCTCAAACTTTCACCTATCTGTTTCTTTAATTTTTCTGCTTCTTTTAAAACCAAGTTGATATCAGGGTGGAATTTCCCTTTAACTGATCCCTGCTGGTGTTTTAGTTATCAGTATGTTTTATATATTTGTAAGTATATTCAAACTTTGATTTTAATGAGAAAAAAAATTGCACAGTCATGGTTTTGTTATGGCCATGATAATTCTCACCAATTTTTTTTTTTTTTTCCAATTTCAAATGTTCAAGAAAGTAAGACATAACTCATGCTGACACTTTACGGTTCAGTACTGAGAGAATAATTGTTTTCTTTGAAAGTGCAGTTAGTCTCATCATGTATTTTAGATCAATTAATGAATATTTTCTTAGCATCTCATTGGGCTCTTTAAAAAGTAATTTTATTCATGTTAAGATAATCAATCCAATGTTTTCCCTACATTTCTCTTTCTTCTTTTTTTCTCTCAGTGTTTTGAGTATCCCAATTTTTTCCGGGTGGTGCTTTGTGTGCCGAAGGAAAAGACAGAGGAAGCATGTCAGCGGATCAAAGAGTTTTGCACCAGGCACTACAGGGGCAATGTCATCAACACAGTAGAAGAGACATGAATGGACACTGCAGCTGACATCTAGTATTTAATGAAGCATTATTAACAGAAGAGTCAAAGTAGATGATTAATGAGTTGGAGATTGTGAGGTATGACTGGTAATGCTGCTACGTGATTGGACGATCTTGTTTGAAAGCAATATAATACAAATAGCATTCTTTATCTGTATATAGATTGTTCTCCATGCTAGGCACTTACTTTATTTCATAATGTAATATGATATAGATCACGCTTTGACTGATTGTATCTGCACAAAATCCTTTATTTGGGCATCTTTTCATGATATGCTATGAGTAATGCTCATGCACCTTCACTAAGAATGTACAAAAGGAACTTTGTTAGAAAGTAATACAGTTTATGCAGACTTCGATGAAGTAACTGTATTCACTTTACACAGAGTTAGTGTTGTATTCTCAGTGAACTGTACCGGTACTTGGAAGTTTTCTCATAGCATGTCCTGAAAAAAATATACAAGATCTTTTGTTTTTTTAATGTGATCAGATTACCTTTAATGTCACGAAAATTGGCCCCAGTAAAAGGTATGCTTCATGTACATGTATATCTGTGTGAAGCTTAGGGCCACTTAGGATTTCAAAGCATGTTTAATGTGGAAAAGTTTTGTGCAATACTAGTTTCAATTACTATATAAAGAAACTGAAAGTAGGGTCTTCTGATGTTCTTGGTTTGTGTACCTTGGCAAAGGTCTTGATAGCCATTCTGGAAAAAAAAGTACTGTACCACTCTGTAAATAAGTAAAGAATCAATATTGAATACAGTATAACTGTATTTGTCTTTACTGTATATTGTTTGGGTTATCCAACAATTTAAAAATCAAAATATTTATGATACGTTTATAGCTTTGATAAATTGCACAAATTTCCACATATACTTGTGCTTCTTCAATATAGGATGTTCTTGTGGCATTTAGACATTTTTGTTTACAACAGTGTATTCTACTTGTTACGGTGCCAAATATTATCATGAAAACAAGGCATGAACGCCTAGTTTTTAGAATAATTTTCAGTTTGCAGGTGTAATGGCTAGCGTCATATACATCTGTAGGATTTGCTTGTTTCTTGATGTTGAAGTGTTATCGTCTTATAAGAAGAATTGTTATTTCACATATTTTGCTCAAATAATGTGATCGTGTGCTTCCCAGCTGTGAGTTTGTCATTGTAATGAAGCAATAATTTGATGTGTGATGCACTTGACATGTTTACTGAATGGGCAATTATCTTTGACAGTATTGCCTGCTCCATGTGTGATCAAAGTAATAATATTTTAATTACTTGTTCAAAAATTTTGTGCCTGTACAAAATTTTCTTGTTTCAGTACCTGTAACATCTACTGTACAAAAAACTAAAAGTTGAAGAAAAATGAAGTGCAAATTTGTTGAGCTTAAACTTGTTGCCTTTATCGTGGAGCTGCTCTGTGTTATATTCTATTTATTTATTTTTGTACATAGAAACATAGTTATTCAATTTAAAGATTTTATTTTTTAGTTTGTCTGTCTTGTGTTTGCATCATTTCTTCATTACATATTATTTAACAAGTGAGACTGTCTTATAATTCTGCAGCTGGCATATGAATACATTATTTTAAAACAGAAATCACATTTAACCAAGGTTGAAAGTCTAGTCTAACCTAATTTGCATTTTCAAGAATGGACCATTTCTCGGAATAGGATCGTTCCAATTTGTCTTGTTTGTGCATTATCAACTTAGGCCCAGTGATTTAAGTATGCCTCTTATTGAAATATTTCTTTTGTCATATGCATTTTGATTACATTATGTGGTTGGCTGTCTTGCAGGTAAACATTATAAAACCATGTTTCTGTAACTGATTCTAATTTTCCTAAACATATGAAAATCATTGGAAGATGTTCATGTATCACTCTCATGCTAATCTACATGAATGGTAAAATTTAAAAACTTGACATTCTTAGGCAAAGGGTTGCATTGTTTGTGGTGTAAACGAGGTGAGGGTGTTATATTACAGTCCATGTTCTTTTTGAGGTGCATTTTACTGAAAAAGAGTTACTCTGAAATACAACTTGGTCATATTGAGATGAAATATTTTGTTCCAACTCAAAAGTGTTTTTTCAAAGGGTTTTGAGAGTTTGGCAATGGCATATACATGTATAGGCTGTGTTATAATTATTTATTTATAGTCTTATTATTATAACATTATTGTTGTTGACATTGAAGTAAAGGTAAAGACTTTATCTTTTCGTGGAAAGTTACATATTTTTTTTTTTTCATAATGTACACTCCTTGAAGTATACATTTGTAGGTCGAGAAAGTGTTTTGTTCAGACCTCCTGATTGTTTCCTCAGGAAAGGGATCTTTATGAATCCAACTTCAACGATTATCATTACTTTTTATTTTTTAAATCAAATTGTATTGGGGACCAATACGTCAGTCCAGCGTTTGTGTTATACTGCTTAGAATATATTTTTTCTTCTGTAATGGTTAGGCAGGCAGTGCCTATGTGTGTAGCACTACTCTACTGATACTTCTCTCAGAAATCAGGTGTGTTGAAAATATAGAATGAAAGATATTGATAAAAACCATGATATGCTCATCCAGTGACAAGCAGTGGATGACAATCCACTTGATTTAATAATTAAATACTTTAATAAGTTATACCTGTTTCAAAATTCAAGCACTGTAATGATTGTATCTATTAGGTTACTTCCAGTTTTAAAATGTTGAATAATCTATTGGAAGCTGATATTTTTCAGAATATCATTGTCATGAAGAATAGTTCATTGAGGAACAAAATATAAAAAAAATATTGCTTGTTTAAAAATTGCTTTGTTTTTACATACCTATGAAAGGCAGAGATCTATATTTGATATGATGTAAAATAATAATCTAGTTTCTTGTTTTGTTATGTGACGGAGTTTGTACACATTTGTGCCGAAAGCAACTGAAATGTTTGAAAAGGTGTGTGTACTTCTTGAACAGGTATATTGCTCAGAAGCCATTGCAGCTTGTTGTTTGTTATGTGATAACTCTTTGGTTTATGGTTTGTGTTTTTTCCAGCATATGTTTTTCTTCTGTTTTCTCTTGTTCATTGATAAAGAATGCCTTGTCAGGCAAACAAAAAAATGAAATTTATGAACCTAATTTTAGCAGAAATTCATCTTACTCTTTGCCAATATATGCTAGTGATGATATTACTTTTTTCAATGAGTTTGATTTTCAAAGTATACTATGAGTATGCATGGGCGCAAATCCAGGGGGGACAGGGGGGCATGTCC
This sequence comes from Heliocidaris tuberculata, assembly GCA_025618425.1. Lineage (NCBI taxonomy): Eukaryota > Metazoa > Echinodermata > Echinoidea > Camarodonta > Echinometridae > Heliocidaris > Heliocidaris tuberculata. The sequence continues at coordinate 32,588,389 of CM046845.1, read as the reverse complement.
CCCCCCCCCCCCCACCCCACCTTCTTGAAGATAGGCGAATGTCCCCCCACCTTTTGAATAACCTTTTTTTTTGGCTTGTCAGAGAATTTTGGAGGCGAATGTCACCCCCCCCCCCCCCCACCCCCCGAATTTCAAAATGGATTTGCGCCACTGTGAGTATGTAATCATTACATAGAAATTATTTTCAAAGTAATTAATTTTCTGAAGGACATTTTGCCTTCTTTGCAGATACATGTTCCTGTCAGCATTGAAGAATGGTTTGTGTAAAAAAATCAATAACAGTACATGTATTATCAATGTGGGATATAAAGCAAATAATCACCCCCTTTATTCGGCAGTAGACAAACTATCTTTGCATTCGTGAGCTCGGGATTATACTATCTTCCTCAAGCTACATACCTCGAAATAATCCCAAAGAGGATAGTTTGTACCACTGCCCTCCTAGTCGGTAATTATTTGCTTAATGTTTTCAAAATTGTATATTTACTATGTTTCATTAGCTTCTTCTCTTTGTTCAAAGAGCATAAATTATTTTTGCTGTAAATAATGAGGTATTGATATTTACTCTTCTTTAATCCTTTGCTTTATTAGTCAATAGTTCAACATTAAAGTCATGTATGTTTGTAGAATGTTACAGGTCTGTTGTGTGACATGCTGTACATATGAAAGGCAAATATTTTATTTTTCAGGCAGTGATATAAGGTTCTCATGCAAATATTCTCCCTTCATTCTTTTCATAATTCATAAACTCTCACAGATTCACATTGGTCATTTGTTAATGACTTAACATAACATATGTGATTTTTTCTTTGTACAAAATGCTCAAACCTAGATATTCTTTTGTTTTACACAATCAAAAGATGAGTTGTGGGTACTGGTGGTAATTACTTTCAGTGCAATATAGATCAAGAGTGTGCATATAAAGAAGAGTGCATACAACACTTACTATAGCCACTAGAGAGGTGTGTTTATTTATTTGTGCTTCATTTGAATAATTTATTTTATTATTTATTTATTTATTCTCCACATATGTGAAGGAAACACCCTTTTCAGCTGCAAGCTGTTCTTCTAAGGGGTCCGTCCACAAGATATAAATACAATAGTACAATTAAATGAAATTACATTACATTACATAAATGAAAACCAAGAGTGTTCTGCAAAGAACTGCATACAAATTGCTTAGTCGTGCAAACAATATCATGCTAACATTTCTGCGTCACTTTCAAGGAGCTATGCTGTTTTGATATGATATTTATGTAATATCATATGTTAGTTTGGAAAGTTTTATTTTAAAACCCTTTGTATGCTATAAGTTTATCAGATATTTTGTTCTTTTACTTACTTTCAATTACTTTAGATGTAAACTTGCATGCTCATAGTTCTTGCTTTTGTTTTTCTAATTTTTGTCATATGGAATATTAACGAGCTGGATTATTGGAGGAAAAATCTACATTGAACTGGCTAACACAGGAATTTGTTCATAACAAGCTTCGTATATTTCTGATTAATTTCTTTGAAAATAATCATTATGTCGGCATTTGTTTCCAATCATAATTTTAAGTAAATCATACAGATTTTTTAATATTAATTTTAGTCATTTTTGATGGCTTCACATAAGTCTCCATTTAAGCCTGTTTCGTTATAGATCTATTCTATTCTAAATGCCATTTGTTATTTAATGTTGAGGTTCCTATATTCTACCATGATTCTAGCATTTTTCACATGTATATTTAAATTTCCATCAGTTTGCAGTGGTTCTTGTGCTACCAATATATCCTTTTGAAATAGTATTCAACTGAAATTGTAGTAGTGTATACAGGTTGCATTTTTAAAGTACTCTTATTGAAAGTCATTATATAAAGTATGACAGAAACTTTGCTGAAATCTTGGGAGGTGCATTCTGTTGCAGAAAAACTTACTATTTATTACAATCATCAGAAAGAAGATATTGCAAAGAACTTCACATTATAAATGAGATTATCCAGGGTTTATTATATTAATAACAATGTTCATTCTGTATGTGGTCCAATTTATTGAGTCTGAATTGAATAACAGGCATGATATTTCTTTTTGAATCCATTAAGTTTGACCCTTCTGATAATTTTTAGAGGAAAATTACTTGATTTTAAGGATGAACATCAAGAAAATGATGTCATTTCAAGGTATGATTATAAAAGGATTGTCAAAAATGGGGATGTTTTCCCTGGTATGGTACCAAGAGTGTTGGCCCCTGACCTCTTTGGTTCTTTTTTGATTTTCTGATTTTCTCTTTTCCTTTTTTTTTTTACTTGCTTGAATTGTTGAAATATTATTTCCCATATTTCTATGTGAGAAGCAAGCAGATGTGCTCCTCATATTTTGTGATCAGTGAAATTATATTTCTGATTTTAACTAAGTATGTTTTATTAATTCTGCTGCTTTCAACAGTGAAAGTCTTAACAATGTGCTTTGTTAATACAATGATCTCCAATAAAGTATTGTGTAGTGTCATAAAGTATACCGGTACTGATATATCTTTGAGGTTTTATTCCTGGAATCAGTGATTTGAAATAGTCATGTGTTCCCATTAGTTTAGATATAAATATCTATAAACTAAATTTATTAACCATTTAATCGAGATTGCATAAGTGTTTCAGTATTCATAAATTACAGTTAAATGTATGGTTATATCAGACTGAAAATTAGAAATTGAATTGCTAATGCATGTGTGTTTGATTACTAAAAAATAAAAGCTCTAATTAGCAGAAATCACAGTATCACACTGTTGTCACAGTATTATAGTATATAGTTCAGTATTGCATTGAAAGTTTTCACATATCGAAATTGACTTTGCTCAGAATAACAAAAACTGTATATAAAAAGTATTGACATTTGTTTTGTCAGTGTTTTGAAATAAATGTTTTGTCTTCAATATTTGCATCACTGTCGTTTTTTTGTATTTTGATGTGACGTTCATGTCGATGGGCACCTACAGCTTCCATTAATTAAAAGGGAGGTGTACTTTAAGTACACATCAAGTATAAAAGAAAGTGTTCCTCTAAATTGCCCCCCCCCCCCCCGTAGTAGGTTTAGATGCCAAAAGACAACTGAAGAAGTGATAATTTGGGTTTTTCAGAAAATTTCAGAGATGTGCTCCCCCCCCCCCCCCGAGAATTTTAGATTCGCCAGTGCCTGCATTACTTCATATAATTTGCCGAGAACAATTATGATGAGAACTCATTCATACGCCTGCTGAGGCGTAGTAGATGAAGGTCAGGATGTACCCCAAATTTTTGTTATTAGTCTCTCATAGTTTCTCATAGTCATAGTAAAAATAATAATTAAGCTAGTGAAGATTCTGAGTATGATGTTTATCTTTCACACAGGGGTGGCAGAGTGTCTTTCAAAGTGGGGGGGGGGGGGCAACAGCCAAAAAGGGCACTTTAGGAGAAAAAAGGGGCACCTACAAAGGGTGAACATAAAGCAAAAACAGGGACCATTTTGTGGCATTAGTATTACCCTACAATCTAATTAATACATAATCAACTTGATCTTCTTCCTTTTTATTGTGGTTCTGGACATTGCTTCAGCTTCCCCAATTAGCAGTTGTGTGTAATGGTTTAATGATTCATGTGCAAGCGAGTGAAGCAAGCGAGCAAAAATTTTCAGACTTTTTTGTCCTAATGCTGAGGTCCTTGGGTTGTGATTTTCAGAAAGTTTTGCCCTTATACTTCATGTAAATTATGGGCACATTCGAGTGAGGGGTATTTGCTCCTCTCATCGGCCACGGAACCAGGGGGGGGGGCTGGGGGTTGCAGTCCCCCCCCCACCTTTCTGAGTAGACACGTTAAAAAAAATCTTGGAAAAAAGGCTCGAAAATTGTCATTGATGAATGAAATCAGATCAGCCCCCCCCCCCCCACTTTCAAGAACGCTCCGTGGCCCCTGCCTCTTGCCTCCAGCTCCACTGCCTTACATTGCAGTTGTAGTAAAATGGGTACTTGTTACTATATAAAGCCGCACCGATTCTTTGAAGCTAGATATACCTCTCTTTCTAAGAAACAGTGGGAGAATATAAGTAAAAGGGGGTAATTATCAGAAGAGGAAAGGGCGCTTGTCAGAGGTGGAAAGGGGCACTTATAAGATATGAAAAGGGGCATTAATGAGAAGAGGGAAAGGGCTCATATTAGATAGGAAAAGGGCACTTCAGAATTGAAATTGGGCACTTATCAGAAGGGGAAATAGGTACTTATTGGAAGGGAAAGGGGGCACCTATCAGAATATAAAATGCACTTGTCAAGGGAGAAAAGGGCACATATTAGGGAAAAGGGGGGGGCAATCATTATATTTGAAAAGGGGCACTTATTAGAAGGAAAAACTTATAAAAGAAAAATAGGCACCTATCCGAAGTAATATTGCATTATTCAGAAGGAAAAAAGGTACTTATTTAGAGATAAGGAGCTAATTATCAGATGTCAAAAGGGGCACTTATCAGAAGAAGAAAAAAGGGCACTTTTCAGAAGGGGAAAGGGCACTTATATTTAAAAGGGGGCACTTTTGAAAGTAAAGAGACCACTTATCAGAGAGAAAGGGGATATTTTTTCAGAAATAAAAGGGCACTTTTGGGGTACTTTGAAAAGTGTGGGGGGGGGGGGACTGTGCCCCCTGCCCCCAGCGCGCCGCCCCTGCTTTCACATCCTTCTTTAGAGATGTCATGACCACTTCAACTTGATATACTAGCTAGTAGTCAGCAAGAAAATTATTTTGATGGGTATAATACTGTTTTCCCTGCTTCAGCTGAATGGCTTAATTCCTTGTTTGCTCAGTGCTCGTAAAGTAGCCCTCGAATTTATTTTCCGACCTTATAGCTATCCGTTAAAAGATTTTCGAGATAAATGTGTTATACTTTTCCATTTTTCTTCTCTGATAGGTCGAGATCATTGGAAAGAAATTCAACAACTTTATTAAATATCAATCAAGCTAGCAAACCCCTCTCATTTAACTATATAAAGACAATATACATGTAATTTCACTGTTTCAGTTAGACACAATTTCAAAAGGTGGACGGGTGTGTCGGGAGCACCTCTCATCACTTATGCACCCAGGACTAAGTTTTGCGGCTTCAGATAATTTCTTTAGTTAATGTCAGGGTAAGGTAGCAATTGCCAATTACCCACACTTACCGTACATTGAACACAAATTTCGTTTTACCCCCTCCCCCGCCCCATGCACCCTCTACCCTCCCAAGCTTACTAATAGAAAAACAACTTTTAGGAATTAATCGGATCTCGACCGTACCTTACTCAGGATTTGAATTAATAGTCCTCACTATCTCAAGCAGCAAATTCACGAATGAACTCGTGATTTTGTAACTTGATTTCTTACTTAGGCTATTTAAAGGTCTCCTGCAACCCAAATGCAAGTTAATTCCTGTTGAAGTGCAGGGATGCATACAACTTATATTTTGTTATTCAAACATCTAAATATGTTTCATGAATTTAATTTTAAAATCATTTTCTCAAACATGCTAAGCTCCACCCTAAAGAAAATGCCCCAGATCTCATTCCTGCAATGACATTATCTGTCAATCTTTTGTGAGCTAAGGAGAGACAGTGGTATGCAGCTTTGCCAGAGATGACCATCTGTTCTATAATAGACCATACAATGCCTACATAGGAGTTGCTATGTCAGACATGCTGTAGCATCACCAGGAAAAGAATGGTAATGAGGATGTATTGTGTGAAAACATGCAATTCTATTGTGAGCATGTGCTGAGCTGGGGGAAGTTATATTCCACTGTCTATTGTAGAATGTTATGTATAGCTGACTGATGATTGACAGATGATGTCATATGATTGCAGGAATGAGATCTGGAGTTGCTTTTTTTTAGGGTGGAGCTTAGGAGGTTGGGAAAAATATTTCAAAAAACATTTAAAAATCTATGAAACATAGGGCCATTCTTTGTAAAGTGAAACCTTTTTGACAAAAATGAAATTCATTCTTGCTGTTTTTGAATAGTATATTCTTGAAGAGTAATATCTAATCTTACATGGATCACTTTTTTCTTTAATTGAAGACCCAATTGTGCTAATTTGCATACAATTTTATTGGCATAAATTAAAGTGAAAAAAACATTCCTTTTTTCACCATATAATAGTCATCTCTCAGTATGAGCTTTAATAGTTGTTGTAACTATATAGTTTAATCATATCCTTCTTAGGTCCTTTTGCAAGTGATTAAGTTGAAGGAAAAAGAAAATTTATCTATGCATTATGTAATAATTAACATGCATAATTAAGTAATTCTGATGTCACACACGTGACCCCAAAAAATGAAAAGTTTATGCCATTTGAAAAATACAATTTGGATAATCTATATTTTTCATAAGCTATATTTCTATATTTTTTGGCATTAGCTAATTTTTATGTGTCCTCCATCTCACCATATAATATTCCAAATATGATTCTTTTTCTTTGAATATTGCCCCACTAACTTTGTCACACACGTGACCTGCATGAGTGCAAGTGGTCAAGTACATATGAGTACAGTCTTTTTCATCTATTATTGTTGAGTTTCTTGACCAAATAATTCTGTTTTCACTTTTTGTATTCCTCTTGCTTAATTCTCTGAATTGATTGCGTAACCCTATACAATTATGATCAAATTATAATAAGCAATCGTATATTTATAATTTAATTGGCCAATGGAAACGTGCTTCTGAAAATAGTTTAGAAAACAAGCCTGAAGATGAATATACTTGATTTGTTTACTTTGATTCCTTGGTCTGAACATTAAATAATAATGATAAAAGCAGATATAAATGATAATAATATAATAATAATAATAATAATAATAATAATAATAATAATAATGATAATAGCAGATATAAATGATAATAATATAATAATAATAATAATAATAATAATAATAATAATAATAATAATAATAATAATAATAATAATAATAATAATAATAATAATAATAATAATAACAATAATAATAATTACAATAATAATAATAATAATAATAATAATAATAATAATAATAATAATAATAATAATAATAATAATTACAATAATAATAATAATAATAATAATAATAATAATAATAATAATAATAATAATAATAATAATAATGATGATAATAATAATAATGATAATAATAATAATAATAATAATTACAATAACAATAATAATAAGAATTAATAATAATAATAATATATATGTCTTGTTTACCTAAATAGGGGAGCCTCACCAGTACTAAATACTGCCCTGATAGCCCTGCAAGCATATTATTACCATGGTTTTAGCACGACAACCGTAGCGCTCAGTGCATTCAAGAAATAAATCCTACTGGTACCCACTTACTACCCCTGGATCGAGCATGGCAAATGCAGATAAATGTCTTGCCAAAGGACGTTAGTGCCATGGCAATTAACTGAACCCCATACCTTGTGATCTGCACGACGGTTACTTATCTACTAATAAGACCAAAGCACCTCCACAGTATCTCAATAAATATATAAGTAAATGATATCCATAAATGTATGAAAATGAGAAAAAAAAATAAAAAATTGTGTGTTCCCTGTCTATTTTTCATAAAGAAGAGATCTGATACACATTTTCTACCATATATGGTAGAAAGATTTTTGTTATGTAATATTTTGTATCATGATGTATGGTCACGTGTGTGACATGCCATAGGTAATGTGTGCAGATTTGGTGAACTTTTGAAAAATCGTAATATTTAGTATTTTTATAATGCCTTTTTGAAATAGCTCTATATGAATTATCATATATTGATGATAATTCATATAGAGCGTATCCCCCGATGGATAGATGGATACGCGCCTGCTATATCTTAGGGGAAAATGCCCAATTGTCAAAATTATTAATAATTGAAGACTGTGTTCATTATAGGTAAAACAAAATCATAGGTTGATTCTATAGGCCTAGATATACATAATTACGTTTCCTTTCTTTTTGTAAATAAAGTAATGAATCAATTAAATCAAATTTTTATCGGTACTCAGTCAGGCGCCCGTGCGTGCCGCCATAGTATGGAGAGTTCGTTACGCGCGCATATGACCTCATGTGACCGACCTACCTCACGTCGTGCACGTAGCAGCGCGTACGGACGACTTTTACCGTACGGTCGAGTAAATTCAGGTTCAACTTTGATTTTGTCAAGAATTCGATCTCTGAGGCTATTTAGTCTGCTTAGTATATTCATGGACAACTTCATAACAAGTTTATGATTTTAAGAAATCACAGTGAGGATTTATCAATTAGTTACTTTGAGGACTTTGTCTTTGAAGTTTGACTTGAGGTAGCGCCGCAGTCAGAAGGAGACACCGTGTCATTGAAGATCCACCCAGCCGTTGCTCTGGTGAAGATAAACGTGTGTAACTACGTGTAGCTGTGGACGTGCACTGCCACTGACTAGTTGGACTTTGTCCCTTTGACTGTTCTCTGCAGTTTCGTGACTGGTAAAGGTTCAGAAATCCCTTCCTCAAAATGCCTGAACAAGAGCAAAAGCAGGAGTCGAAGGCAAAGATTTACCCATTAGCAGAGGTCCAAAAACATAAAACAAGCACATCACTCTGGCTGGTCATTCACAATAAAGTTTATGATGTGACACAATTTTTGGATGAGGTAAGAATAGATAAATCATATTCGTAACGTAATGACGTAAAGACCAGTGGCGTTATCTGGACTGTGGCTTTGGCAAGGGGGGGGGGGGGGGGGGGGGGGGCAAAAACATTCCAAGCCGATTGTGATATAGCAAGAAAAAAACCCACTTTTCAGGCCCTAATTTGCATCAGGGTTGTGGGGGGGGGGGGGTAGGTCAATCGATGTTATCACCCATCTCCCTGTAGATCTAGACTCTATCCATAATTTTTTTAAAGATTATTTATTCGGCAATTCACAAGAAATATAACTATTGTAAATGAGTAAACAAACATTAAAGGAATGCACAATCTTACTGGAGGTCTTCTGAGTGCATCAGAATGATCATATGGCTGCCGGGGAAGAGGAAAGCAAACTTAATCACTGTAACCATAATGGTCCCTCTTCCCGACCAACTGGTGCTCCCAGAAGACCTGTAAAATATAGCATGAAGGTAAATGAAATGTATAACATTTCATAAACAAAACAACTAACAAAAACAAAGCTCAGGAGAAAATCAAACTAATATCATGCCATGATACTGAACATGAAAATGGGGAATTAATTCTGGCTTAAAAACTATTGCATAAAATGTCAAGGAGGTAAACTGAAACCATGAAGTATAAAACTAAGAAAAGAACAACTATGAGAACATGTAGTAGCATGCTGATAAGAATTACTAAAATCATATACATGTAGGTTGACCAGTATATAGAAGTTAAGAAAACATGGTAAGGAAGTGAATAGATACATGTACATGTACATAGGCTTAGTGGGCTTCAGGCGAGTAAGGAAACTTGGAGAACGAACTAACACATTAAAGAACTATAAAGAAGCTGCATTGCATTGGAACTGTCCAGTAGATGTTTAATTTGCAAATTATGCATTTGATTTTATTTCATTTTTTATCCGTTTTAGAGTCTCATTAACAACAGCACAACGTGATAGATATTTGCAAGCAAACGAAGCAGGCAAGCAAAATTTTTTGCCTCGTTGGCCACATTCTCTATTGAAAGTGTTTGGAGTTTTGTCTTTGGACAGCTTTATTCTTAATTCATGCATTAGTTATTGATTTGATTTATATGTTTGAAGATATTTGAGATTCATTTTATTGATAAAAAGAGAGGCATTCAAATTCACTCTGTTTGGCTTTACACGTCAATTATTAACTCTGCTTACCTTTTTGACGATTGGCTTCAAAAACGATATTGTATGTGAGGTCGCATTGTAACCGAGTTAGAAAGTTTTTGAAAATTTTCCCTTCATTTATGAGGTTTTAAAAGCAATTTGGTTACAATTTCCTTTTGACTGTATATGAATAATGATTAAGTCAGTTATTCTTTTTTTTTCATGGTTGAAATTCTGTCAGGGGGGCAAGTCACCCTGCAGCCCCCCCCCCCCCCCCCCCCATTGAATATGCTAGTGCTTAGGACCTATTGCCATTGATAGAAACTGGTGTAAAGTTATTGCAATGCTCTGATAGTAAGATGATGATGATGAAAGTAGACCCTAAATCTTTCTCTTAATAATAATCCAGAGATGACAAAAATGAAAAAAGTTATTTTTAAAAAAGCTAGCTAGCTGCTATAATCTATTTTAGTTGATGTTTGGCAATAAAATTAAAGTGAAAATATAAAAAAAAAAATCATTATTTATTAATCTTGTCAGATATTTTCAATTTCTTCATGCTCATGCCAGAATTAACTGTTAAATGACACACAAAAAACACATCTAGATCTATATGTAGACTAGAGCCACTCATCCAATTTACGAGGTTATGATATAACCTTGTACTCCTAAATCAAATTGGTCATGATGAAAACACATAACTGCTGCCCTCTACTACTGTACTACTGCATGCAACAATAAACAAATGCAAAATTCCCCTCTCTACAAAGAGAGATTGCTTGGTTTTCTCAAAAAAATATATAGGCAAAATTTGATGCTGAAAATCCTAAATTTCCTGAATTTATGATTTAGCTGGTCACCAAAGAAGAGGGGCTTTCACAGGCAACTTGCAGATAAGTGAGATTCTAACTTTCACAAATATCATATTTTTGATGTCCAATTGCCGCAGATTATTTGTGTAGCCGTGTAAAATGTGTATTCACCAACTGTTGGTCCTTTCTGACCTACAAGTGACTAGAGCAGTACATGTAGGTCCATGCATGACTAGATTATACACAGTAAGTGTATCTAATAATGTTGAAGACTAAGACATGTAGATGTTTTTTTTTTACTGCATGTATTTAGTTATGCAATTTCATTAAAAGTATTCAGTCATAGATATCTTAATAATAACATTATATATTTGAAAACCTTTCTATGCCTGGCTATGTATTTATCCTTCGGAACATCAATACAAGACAGATATCAAAATTCAACAATTTATTAAATTAAGCCTCCACAAAGTTACCGAATCCCTTTAAAAGAAAAAGTTCCTTACTCATTTATTCTGTTATTTATTGTTCATACCCCTTTTGCACTTTACAGCATCCAGGTGGTGAGGAAGTAATGATAGAACAAGCTGGTAAGTGAGCTTATTAATTACATAAAGTTTGCTATTGTCTTGCATGGGTTTTTTTAAATGTTAGATTGAATAATATGTAACATTTGCTAATATTCACTTGCCAAAATTAAGGAAAAAATTTGAATGCATTTCTCAACTAATAGGACAAGTTTGGAAAGGTCTGATTTTAACAATTATTTCTTTTATAAAAAAAACAAAATGTCAACTCACATGTATCCTAAACTCACGTGAAATGAATGAGTTTGCAGGCACAGGACAACCTGGTTTTGCAATGTCAAAATGACAGGGTAGTCTCTTGTGAAAATTATCATTTATATTCAATTTGGGGGGCATGTTTAGTCTTTTAGGACATCGTGAATAACATAATAGTAATCTTTACATGAATATCAACATGTAGTTTCTATGTTCATTAAATCAGATCTTTGGGGTCACATACGTGTAGGGCTCCCCATATGTATTTTCTATGTGCTGTAAGGGGGAAATAGTAATATTCTAGTCTACAGTGTTCAATACCTACCAGTACCACAAGTATTATGTGCTAGCATGCTGCATGTCGATGTACTAGATTATGTACATATGTACATGAAGTTAGGCAAATTGTGCTGGTTGGCCTACTTCATGCAGTATCTACCAGGCTTGTAGTATGCAGTTCTACATAGTCATGGTCATGCAGACAGTCACAGAGTACATGTACAGGGTCACTTGTTTACTCTGATCACAGAAAAATGGTTGACCCAGATGCCCAGTAAATTTGGGGGAAACACATTGGTGACTTTGATATGCTGTCATGAAAGGGAATCCAATATTTGTAACTACATGTAGTTTGATGGTGTGAAAGCAGAAAAATGAGAGAAATCTATCCAGGTTCATGGAATTTTGAAAGAAATAACATGTTTGAAATTTCATTATTTTCTTGTTGGTCATGATCTGAGTTTGTTTAGTGTGTCACCAATTATCAAGGAATTTTCTGCTTTCCTTCAGAATAGCTTGCTATTAATTTCCGTAAATCTTCTGAGTTTTTTTTCCAAAAGGTCTTGTCCACTATTTATCTCAGTCGTGAACAATGCTCATGTATCTCAGGCTAATTTTTCTGTATTAACTTTGATGTGAAGGTGGTGATGGATCTGAATCTTTTGAAGATGTTGGCCATTCATCTGATGCAAGGGAATTAATGAAAGACTATTACATAGGAGAATTAGCAGAGGTATGTTTGACCCAAGTTAGTCACCTAGTCCATATATCCATTTCAAATGCTTGGAGAATGAAATCACCAAGGACAGAAGGAGTACAGAATTTCAGTTAATAGAATGTTGTTCAAGCTGTTATAATTTCATTGTGTACCAAATTTAAAGATAAAAGACAAAATTTACAAAATAGGGGCCTGGTGGTAGTTCAAATTGCACTCTGTAAAATCAAGTAAAGTAGGTATTTATGACATTCAAATTTTAAAGAACATTCAGTGTTTGTTCTTGAGATTCCGAAGAGATTGTCTCTCCCAGGTATCTATTGGAAATTTGGAATGGAGATTCCAAATTTGTTATGTCTGTGTTATTTTGTCTTTTCATTTTAGTAAGATGAAAATTTACGACAATTTTAGTGTAGTATTTGTGAAAACCAGAATCTAACTTAAAATATATTAGCCTACAAGTCAATTTTTTGTTCAAATGCAGCAGTCTACTCTACATGTACCTTTTGAACATATAGGCAGACTCAATACATACATTACATCATGAGTGTTGAAGTACTGAATGGTGGTGTGTGCTTACATAGTAGACATGTGAACTTTGATTGTGATAAAACATTGCAAACGATATAACAAAAGTTTGTCAAGCAGCTACTATGCAAACAACCAAGTCTTCTTGCAAAGTTGATCGTTAGTACTAAAATAAGTTGGTACTCCTACAGTGCACTAGAAATCAGTTTGGTTTGGTCCAAATACTAAAGGGGTACTGACTTGAGCAAGCTCTTATTTATTGATCACTCACAGCTTGTTTACAATTTATTGGACTAAGTTTCTTTCACAGTAAACCAAACAATGTCAGATTGTTTGAAAGTCCCATGCTTTAGCTTAATGTCTATGTTTTGTGTTGTGCACCTCCAAACTTTGGTTGTCTTAAACTTGGAGCACCCTACAACCCTTCAGGGGGTGGACCTGACACATGACTCAGCAATTTTCACATTAAAGTTTGGTTGCTGGTAACATTGTTTACTCTAAATATGGTACCATAACATTTTTTTTTTAATCCAAAGATAAAGTACAGTTTGTACTTGCAGACTTTGTCATTGAGTAAGCATTATATTACAGATTAGTCTATCTACATTCCACCCTCCCCCCAAAAGTTAACAGTTGGACAATGTCTCCCAAAATAAATATTTCTGAATATTTTCAATAAATTTTAATTCTTGTAGATAGCTTAGGGTCCCTCGGATTCCCTCCTCTGCAATAACACCAAAAAAATCTGACTAGTTATTAGGCTTGAGTGATTTTAAACCACTTTTGTGAAAGGGTGCAAAATTCTGACTTGACAAGAATTGGTATTTGTTCTGACTGGTATCAACAAAGTTGAGAAGTGTTTGAACTTGACAGTTGAAAAAAGGTCTCCCCAATTAGATATTTCAAAATATTTTCAAGAAAATTTCACACCTTTGGTTAGCTTAGGGTCTATTCTATCAAAGGATACCAAAATATCTCATAATATTTTATGCTTGAGTGAGCAAAATCCAATCTTGTGAAATGGTGCAAAATCCATTCTTGACATAGGTTTGTTTTTGTTCTGGCTGGTATGAGCCAAATTAAAAGTGATGAAAAGACTTCAAAATTTTATTCTGATCATTAAAAGATGATTTTATGAAAGAACAGACTTTGTTCAATGTATGTCTTGATATGTCCTATCAAAACTTTATGGATGAGTGAGCAAGCCAGATGAAATTAAAAGACTCACCAAAAGTAATATTTTGAAACACTCAAAATAGTAGTTAATTGCTCACTCAAACATAGGATGTTGATGGGATGTGTAAGGATACAGAGAACATAGCATGTTATTTCATAAATTGTCTTTTATTGATCAGAATATGGAAATTTTTAAGCCTTTACGTGACTCTAAGCTAGGCTAATACCAGCCAGAGCCAATATCAATTCTTGTCAAGACTGGATTTTGCACCCTTTCACAAAATTGGCTTTTGCTCAATCAAGCGTAAAATATTGTGAAATATTTTGGTGTCATTTGATAGAAGAGACCCTAAGCTATCCACATGTATGAGCATTTCCTAAACATGTTTTGAAACATGTATTTGGGGAGAATTTTTTTCACCTGTTAACTTTTTTTCTGGGATGCACTGTATATGAAAATACTGACTTGACTGTTGATTTTTTGTAGAAGCAAAATTGGATGTAACTATCCCAAAGCAGAGACTCGATTGATTTCAATACGTTGTGATACAATTGGTTATTGATTTGTGGTATATGTTTTTTTCACTTCCGTTTACAGGAGGACAAATTTGATTCAACAGCAAAGGTAAGTTTGCTTCCTCTTCTGGAGTTTGGGAAGTTTCTGTTTCATATTTCATATCTAAAAAAAAGAAGAAAAATTTGAAAATGAGAAGTCTGAACTTCAGAGTTATTGATTGTATCAATACAGTTTACATAGACAAATATAATCCAGATATAAGAGCTATCATGGATAAAAAAAAAAGGCTGGTCATTTAACCACTTGGTATTAAGTGAGAAAAGATTTGTGTAGACTTGTGCATATTAATGGTTCTTTAACATAAAAAGATGGTACAGAGATGTGTCAAAAGACAAAAAAAAAAAAAAAAAAAATTAAATACTTTTTTGTTTATGGGAGCTCTTTTTGGATTTGCTGTACTAAATTATGTGAGGTGAGATCTTCTTATGACAGGTTTTTGTATATCCTTGTTTTTTGTTAAGTTTTTTTTTTCTAGAGCTCATTTAACCCTTTCGAGACAATTGACCACATTTTGTGGTTTGGCTCAATAACTTTTGATTCAGAGCTCTAAAAAATATACCAGATGCATGAGTAGAAAGAGCAAAAAATTTTGCACTCACTATGTCCATTTCTGTTGCATGACCATATTGCGTTTGATGCCAGGAATTTTAAAAACGAGAATAAGCTTTGAAATCCTTAAATTGGCAACGCATTGAGAGGTTCAAAATCATTGTTTTTTATCAAAATTGGCAATTTTTAAAACTTTTCAACAAAATTCCTGACCATGTATATTTTTTTCAAAGACATTACACATTATCACAACCATGTAGCATTAAAAGAAAAATATTATTGTTGCCAATTTGAAGAACAAAATGTGATCAATTTAACCCTTAAATAATTCCTGTCCTGAAAGAGTTAAAGCTTTTGAGAGCTGCATGTATATTGCTCACTGCCCCCATGTATTTTTCCACTGGGTCCACCATACATAGTTTCTGGATATGTATTCTACATGTACCATGTATAAAGTGTAAATTGCAAATTGGAGTGATTTCAAGAGTGTACAGTGTATATTTTCAATTTATTCCCACTTTCCAGTTTCAAATAAACTTCTTGATCTTTTCTTTTGGCAGACATCATCTTCATACGGAAACCCATCAGAGTCGCAAGGAAGGTAATTACAGTTTTTGCTGAAACCAGCTACATACAATTTACTTGCAATTTAACCTCTTGATAACAGAAATAGATAGACCTAAATTTGAAAATGCAAATCACTGAGCCCAGTCGCCATTGCCACCGATCACATCAGTGCTTTGGTTTTCAGATCTTTACAGAAGCATACTAATACTAGTGGTCTTACACGTGAAGAATAGCATTACCTATTTTACCTTAACTGATGGGCTGTAAACACATTGACATGTAGGCCTACAAAATGGTTCCTAACCCTAAGTCCAGCCCAACACATACTCTTGTGTGTGCATATATGCTCATTATATTTGGTCTCTGAACAAGCAACATGCATTCTTATAAAGTTTACTCATTATTAATTAGCTTATAGCCAGCGGATCCTTATATGTAGTACATGTACATTGTTGTAAGTGTTGCAAAGGTAGGGTGTTGGAAACAGAAGGGACCTTACTAGTGTGTCAACTACTTTCACAATTTTAAAATTCATTAAAAAATGTATCATTTTCTAGGCAAACTTCATTTAGTTATTTCATTATTTGCCAATAATGTATATTCTGATTGTGTAGCTTTTCAGCAAATAAAGTATGTTGCAATGAGACATTTGGTGAACAAAGAACATGATGTCATATTCAATTTAAAAAATATATTTTTATAGCTTTCTTGGTAACTTTAATTGACCAGCTGTGATTTGTGATATTTCTCTTTAATTTAGGATATCCAAACCAGTAATATTAAACTTTAATATACATGTATCTACATGTAGACACTTATATTCTTATGTTCTTGCCTTTCAAGACAGTTGCCCACATTTTGTGGTTTGGCTCAAACTTTTGATTCAGAGATCTGAAAAATTTACAAGATGCATGAGTAGAAAGAGAAAAAATTTCTGCACACACTATGTCCATTTTTGTTGCATAACCATACTGCATTTGATGCCAGGAATTTTAAAAACGAGAATAAGCTTTAAAATCCTTAAATTGGCAACACATTGAGAGGTTCTAAATCATTATTTTTCATAAAAATTGGCAAATTTTTCAACTTTTTGAAAAACTTTATAACCATGTATGTTGTTTTCAAAGACATTACACCTTATTCGAACTATGTAGCACTAAAAGAAAATTATTATTGTTGCCAATTTGAAGCATAAAATGTGATCAATTTAGCCCTTTAATAATTACTGTCCTGAAAGGGTTAACATGTGAATGTGTCAAAAACTTAAACATCGTTTCATTTTAATGGATGATTTAGAAATGAATCAGCCAAAATGAAATGATATATTACTACCATTTCCAGGACATATATACAGTACAAGATCTGAAACATTATTTTTTCACTCGCATTAGACACATGTATCTAAGATTACATATACCACATTGACTTCACAATATTTAGATAAAATCATTTTCCTATGCTTTCATTTCATGTGTAACACAGAAAAGATAATACCAGTGTGTGCACCATGTTTTAGACAGCTGGTTCTGTTGGGAAAGCATACATTTTTGCCGGTATGCGATTTAACTCATTTGCTGCACATTGTTCTTTATTACCGCCATTTTTGTCCCTTTGCTTTCCTAGACAAGGCTTTTGTAGCTCACATTTATTTCTAAACTATATATTAGATAAGCTTCCATTGCATCACACTATGTGTTTCTGTCATGAAAAATGCTGTATCTGATTTCATGAATTATAACCAATAATATAGCAGAAGCAAATTATTAGATTTCCCCACATCTTTATTTATTTAGTTGCACAAATGAAACCTATGATGTAGAATCCTACTAGAATGTAGCGCTTATTGGTTTTGAACATACACATACAGTGCTGGTCAAAAGTTTTGTGTACACCCTGGATTTTGAGATGGGTTTTTAGTACTTCAATGTCTATTGGAGCAATACAAACAGATTAGTGGGTAGCATGGGATTAAAGTTGTTCTGATAGGTTTTACAGTTTTAAGACTCTTTAAAGATGAATTTATATTTTTAATGTTTTTAATCAAATGTTATATAAAGTGTTCTTGCCTCTTTGTGTCAATATCTGTTTAGTGTAATCTCACGTAACTGATTTCTCATGTTATTATTTTAATGTCTCTAGGTATGATTTGATTGTAATTCATGTTTACTTCAGTTGTAAAACTGCCATACATGAAGATTTCAATAAAATCCATTTATCTATCTATCTATTCCCCATTTAATGAGCTTGTTTAGGCACTGAAAATTTGGCAAAGGTTTGGCTATACATTACATGTTTTATGTATGTTCTGAAACATTCAGTATTCCAGCACAAATGTTGCTTAGACTTCCCTGTTCACCTCGTCCAAGACAAGCTGTTTAGGTTTAGGGTTCAGAGACAGAACATGCCAAACCATTGGAATACTTTAACCTTATTCGTACATTTCTTTTAAAAACGCATAGTATATTCATGCTACATAATATGCGGGACCAGAAGTTACAAAAATATTGTGATATAACATGAAATAAAAGCCTTTGTGAGCTTAGTTTCTGTCCCTGAACCCCAAATAGCTTATGTGGGGAAAAAATGTGGCAAAGAGACCTCTTTGGTCCTTTACTGTAAGAATACTGGATGGATATTTAAAGCTAATGAAAGTAATCATGTGAACATGGTAAATACATGTATATATCTTAATTTCAAGGCTGTAACCAAAACAAACTGTGACAAATTTGAGGGATCTCTAATGTGCCTGTATGCATCCATTTTCTATCAATTTTGGACAAAAAGTATGTCAAACCGCACATGTTATGTGGCTGCTTTTTGCCAGTTTGAATTCTTTAATCAAAACAGAGAAAGAAAAATACACGTGTACATGTAAGTATCAAATCATTATAAGTAGATTATCTTTATATAGTATTGAAACCTGTAAAGTTGCTTTTGAGAGCCTAGAGAAGGTCATTTCACAGGAAATAAAACTGATGTGAAAACTAGTCACTAAATCCAGGGTGTAACAAAACTTTTGACCAACACAGTATGTAAAATGCAAATATATGATAGTTGGAATTAATTTGATAGATAATACATGTCAACGA
This sequence comes from Heliocidaris tuberculata, assembly GCA_025618425.1. NCBI lineage: Eukaryota > Metazoa > Echinodermata > Echinoidea > Camarodonta > Echinometridae > Heliocidaris > Heliocidaris tuberculata. The sequence goes on along the minus strand of CM046845.1, from coordinate 32,569,540 downwards.
ATAACAATAAATTTAAGTTTGTCATTGTTTCATGTATGAATATATACTGATCAGTATGAGTATGTTTATGTCTCTGGCATGAAAAGCATTTGAAAGTATTTTATGAGTTTCTTTTGAGACCTCACATGTCTGCATGATGAAGTACGGTAGCTTTCTGAGAAATTTGCACCCTATTTGCTCATAAGATTTTCCGCTATTTCACATATGTTGCAACTTTCATTTGCCACTGAGTACATGTAATTGATAACCCAATTTTTTGTACAGCTGTATATACCTTCCTATCCCCCGTTAGCTTGTTCTGAATACTGAAAATTCTCATGCTAATACTAGAAATGTAATAAATTTTCTGGTCACTCTTTTTTCCTCTCTCACTTGGGAGTCCAGTCTCCTAACCATTTTTATGTCTCTGCCATAGAAGAGGGTACTGAGCATCAATATATCTCCTTCTTGCTGTTATTTACCTTGATACCTCATAAAATATTTTGAGGCAAGAAAATTTATATGACTTGTTGCTAGGCTGCTAGTATGTATCAACATAGAGAGGTAACTGTTCAGATATTTGGAGTAGCATTTCCCTTTGTATAATTTATTTTGTAAATTTAATCATTCAATTCTCCCTATTTTGTTTTTTTCCTTTCTGTCTTTCTTGTCTTTCTTGTCTTTCTATCTCTCTTTGTCTCTCTCATTCTTTCTTTCTCTCCCCTCCTCTCTCTTGCTCTGTCATTCTCTTTCTCCTCCCTCCCCCTCTCTCTATCTCTCTCTCATTGTTTCTCCTATAGTTTCTTTTTGAACTGGATCCTTCCTGCTGCTGTTGGTATTGGAGTAGCTGTCATCTACCGTGTCTTCTTCTCTGGCAATAATTAACATCACAAGACAAGTCATTCGCGATCAGATATTGTTCTGGGGACCAATAGAACCCAATTGGTTTGTCTCTTCATCATTAAAGAAATAAGGAAATGAAATCAAAGATATTCAAATCAGGCAACTTGACAACCAAATGTACAGATCTAATGCTAGTATAGCATGGGTGCAAATCATTGCCAAAAAATTGGTGTGAGGCTTTTGTGTGAAGACTGCTTATAGATTGATCTTATACCATATTATTCTTTACGGTAGTGGTGGTCTTTTTCAATTATTGCTCCATTATTCCAGCAATTGGACATAGGCCTACCTGCAGCAGGACTACGTGTACTACAACTGTACAAACTGGTGAAAAATAGGTTGTGGACAGTTGTAATATGTAGATGGTGCCAAACATATTATCTCTACCTGCAAAGGGTTATCTGTTTTTGAAAATTAATCAGTGTCCAATTTAAGCCATAATACTTGAGATGAAAAAAAAAGAAATGTACCTTTCTATAAATATAAACATTATATTACGAAAAGCAAATTTAGGTTAGACAAAAAAATCCACCCACTGTATCAACATTTGTTTCGCAGAGACTCGACCTGGTTCTACTAATCGCCTCTATGCACTAATTGGGATGGTTGACGAACATTTTTTTTTTTTTTAAAGAATTCCCTACACCAGATGGTTATTTCTGTCTAACTCTAATCTAGGGGGGGGGGGGGGTCTTCACAATTCATGCAAATCAATGCATGAAGTCCATTCTATTCTACATGATAAATACATGTATGTTCACAGCATTGTATAAACATAACATGCTTTGCAGGTTCATATACGGTAATAAGATGTAATTCTTCAAAGTCCATGTCGCAATTCAGGCTTTTTTTATTGAAATGGTAGTTTAGCCATTCAGGTCCATTCCATTGTGTGAATTGAGATGGAACATGTACAGGCATAGCTTACAATTTTTCTGAAGGATTCTGTTTTTATAAATTGCTATATACACTGTACATGTATGATTTGTTTATAGATTATCATGTCAATACATGTACACTGTATAAGACAAATTCTTGAATGTAAGGAATGTTTTGCATTTATTCTTTTATACATGTACTAAAAAGGTAACCAGTTTCAGTCAGTATCTTTGTGTTGATTTTTTGTAATGGTAGCTTGCATTGAAATTGTGAGATTATACAGTAGAAATGAAAGAAGCTGCAACTCATTACACATTCTTGTACAAGTATTCAAAATATACACAATTATATATCTCTGGTTACAGTAGTAGATTGCTCAGATGTAATACGTAAATCTTGCGAGGATCATGTGAAATTCATTGTATAATTAAATCCGACTTGAATAGATGATAATAAAGACAGATGTGTATTTGATTGCAAAGTTTTACTTTTATACATCAGGGAACAGAAGAATGTGTTGGTTGTGTAAATAATAAATTTTCTGTATTATCTTCCTGCACTGCTGAAGTATTACACTACATTCGCAGCGTACATTTGCATGTAAAATTTTGTTGTCTAATCATAGAAATTTTAAGTCATTTGCAGAGGGACGTGAGTGGAATTTGTTAAGTAATTCTGTTCCTCTTGTCAACAAATTAAATGGATTTGTAAAGAACAGTATCCTTTGATTCGATTTGACAAATTAGAACTCCGAAAAATTTGTTGTCAGTACATGTATTACATGATTCTATGATAGTCAACTGTGTCCTCTTTGTACAAAATATTTCAGTTCCTTGCAGTAGTAAAAGTAATTGAAGAAGTACATGTAGTCACCTTCAAAAGTTGCTGCACAACTCTTTCCTTATATTCTTGCGGGATACTATGATGTGAAGGTAAACGAATTGGCTTAGTTCCTTTCATAAACATGTAATACATAAATCCATTTTGCAATGGTTTGCCACTTTTGCTCTTATTATCTATCTGCAGATTTGGTTACATGATATTTTAGCAGTCATAATGGGATACCTTTTTTCTTGTAGCTATCCAATAATTTTCTTATCTGCAGATTTGGTTACATGATATTTAGCAGTCATAATGGGATACCTTTTTTCTTGTAGTTATCCAATACTCTTCTTATTCCATCTTCATATCCCGTTGTTGAAAAGTCAAACCAATATGACACAGTCATCTAAGCAAAATAATACAGGCAATCAATATATATATAGTGGAAACTCGGTATAACGAGGAACTTGGGACCATGAAAATTACCTTGTTATATCAGGAATCTCCTTATATCAGGGTAAAAAAACCCCAAAAGAACATAAAAGACTTGGGACCAGCAAAATTACCTTGTTATATCAGGAATCTTGTTATATCAGAGCTCTTTATGAAGAGTTTCCACTGTAATTGTTCAAGCAGGGCTCAACACTGACAGAAGCCAGAGACACATGGGTGATGGGTGCCCCAAATCTAAGTTCAGACACCCAAATTTCAAAGTGTTATCATTGGGCTTGTGTCTACACACCCTAAAAATGTCAATCTGGACCCTATTTGAAAAAGGTTGGTGTGGAGCCCTGGTTGAAGGATCTTAATTACCTTAATATCGTTTTGTAAACATCACACACGCCCTAAGCTTCTATGATTTTTTAAAAACCTAATCCTCTATTTGTGTTATTGACGAATCAAATAATAAAGATTTATATAATACACTTGTCGCAATTCCCAGCTGTGTGAATTTATGAATATTGGTACTTTGGTGAAGGTTGGCATTTAGATACACAGAGACAAATCCTTTAATAGGTGGAAGAGGTGGAAGGATATGACGAACTGTCATCACTTTTCAAAAATCAACTCTGAAAATGGGCGATTCCATAAAATGTGGCTTGTATTACACAGTTCTCTTATCCATCTGTTTTATTTAAAATGAAAAAATTGACTTATGGTTCTTTCTGCTATCACAATCATTAGTGAATTGTCATTTCTGGGGATTTTTAATTTTTTGATGAAATAAAAGGATAAGACCTCACAGAAAAGAAAAGATGAAATGAGAGAGAATAGAGAGACATCTGTAAAGAAAGAAGGAATTTGAGAAAGTAATGACTATAAGTTCAGGAAATATAATGACAGAATCAATCAGTAAGAAAGAGAGAGAGAGCGATGAAATGAATGTGGAGAAAGATCAAATGAACAACAACCATGTAGAGAGAGTGAGCAACAAAAGTGGAGAGAGATCAAATGAGTGACAGAATAAGCAAGAAAACAGATAAAATGGGCAAGATATGAGAAGAAATAGATTGCAAAAGGAGCATTAGTCTCAGAAATCAAAGAGAGAGAGAGTAGGAAAGACAGAATGAGAGTAAAAAGAGAGAACAGGGGCCCGTTGCACAAAAGTTGTGTTTGAATGCAACTCAGGAAAATCAAACGCAACTTTATTTTCAGCCAATCAGAGGTGCGCATTCAAGACTTGCGTTTGATTTTAAGAGTTGAGTTTAAACGCAACTCTTTGTGCAACGGGCCCCAGGGTTATGTACAGTATAGTATGTTACTACATTTTTTGGTTAATTCTGTAAACACCGGTCGATTGAATAAACTTGTCTTGTCTTGTCTTGTACATGTACTGCACAAAAACGCCTCGGAGTTGATATCGTCGTGCAGACCATCATGCCATCACTATAGCACTAATTTAAGGTTTTCTATTTATCATTAATTTAAATGTAGCCATGTCACAGGCATTCTTGCAGCTGAGGGAAGTATGTTCCACTCAATTATTACTCTAGGGTACAAGGGGTATATTTGTAAGTCTTTATTAGCCCTAATACAGTGGAAACTCGGTATAAAGAGATCTGATATTATATAACAGTATTCCTGATATAAGAGGTAATATTCTGGTCCCAACTCTCTATATTCTATTGTTTTTTAATCCTGATATAACAAGATTCCTGCTATAACAAGGTAATTTCGATGGTCCCAAGGACCTCGTTATACTGAGTTTCCACTGTAACATAATTTAATTTGTGTGATTGTCTAGTTCTTGGTTTCAAGAAAGATTCTTGAGCTACATTACTGATGTTAGATGGGATTAAATTGTGGGTCTCCTTTTAAACTTGAAACCATTAAAACCTCTGAGAAAATCTGATATACAGTTAACCTTGCATAACTTGAAGTCACATAAGTTGAACTTTCCCCAAGTCGGATCAATTTTTTCGACTAAACTATGTAAAATATGTGTAATTTACATTTCCCAAGTCAAATTTTGCATATGTCGAACTATTTTGTGTGGTTCCAACTGATTCGACTTATGCAAAATTAACTGTATTTTTAAAAGTAATTTATTCACCACCTTTCAGACAACACACAATTTACTTTAACATTCTCCATCACTTCCTCAGAACAAAAGGCCTACTTTTTTCTGTTTTTGAAACTGCAAACTGTATCCAACAAAAAAAAAAAAAGAAAAAAAGAAAAAAAAAAAAGAAAGTAAATTTTTAATAACTCTATCTTTAATTTGGATCGAAGAGAGAATTAGCAACTGACCATAGCTGTATACATGTACATGTATATCACAGAGGTAATATGCTTCTCACACACTGGTAGGTTAGTCTTTCCCTCATACAAGCTACTTTTTACAAAAAGCTGTCATTGTCATACCATGAAGAATAATCTTCTTGATTTGCAAATGACCAGTTATGATCACAAGCATATCTTCAAACTTGAATAATTAAAGAGGGAACCATTCTAGCACAGTTTGATGTTAAAAATACTGCATAGATATTTTTGAAAAACAGGCAGTCACTTGAAATCAAACAAATTGGTTAAAAGGCACCCTGTACTATGTATCTCATTTGTCTGTGCATGTATTTTGTTAGTCATGCCCTATTCAAAACACACCTACTGTCTGACCAAGAATGGGATATGGTCAACACTGTTGACTAAAATTCTACTAAAAACATATTTTCAAAATAATAGTTTTTGATGAAAAAAAAATTATGCCTAGCCCAACTTTGTTAATTCTTGTATAATTGTTTGAAGAATTGTTGATTTCTAGGAAACACAGGTCTAAGAATATTTCTGGTTGGGCAAACAGGCACAAAAATCTAATGTCTAAAAATGGTTCATCTACATGAAATGTCTGAATGAAACAATGAAGCACTAACTCATCAACTAACATCTAAATGTTGTTTTCATATAATAACACTGATTTCGGCCTATATAATATTACATTGTACTACTACACACACTACCCGTTTTCCTGATTTGTCCCTGTAATTAGCTAGTTCTTAGATGTTAATGCATAAATTACTTCAGTTTACTTAAACCCCTTCTGAGCCAATAGGATTGCACAATCAATTATCCTAAATAAACTTTCGGGGTCTTAAATCTGTTTCATTGTAAACAGTTAATACTTAATACCATGGGAACAACCTTCACAAGTAGAAACTATTTCTACTTCTAATAACTACCAGTACTATACTGTAGAACAATACATGAACGTCACTGAAGTAACAGAGTGTAATCAATATAATAGTTTATTTACAACATAACAAAAAACTTGGGAACAATTCCTGATCTTGCCATTGTCTTTCATTATATATACAAATGGACAATGGCTACTAAATTTTTCATGTTACTCATCACTCTCTGACAAAAAGTGACAGATACATGAGACTGACCTTTTCCTATATATTTTTGCAACTATAAAAAACACCTACAAATTTGAAATTAAAAAAATCTTCATACATGGCTGATTACATTTTTATTTTTTAATATGAATAAATCAACAATGGGTCTAAGGATGAAGTAAATTGCAAAGCTGTCAACTAGTGTCAAGTATTCAAGTTGAATTTCTTTCAAAAATATGTGGATATTCACCACCTTACATTTGAAATAAAAGCAATTTCTTTCTCAATGGTAACACATCTCTGAACATCACATCAATCACACAATTAATTTGCGATCTTTCAGAAAAGTTGTAAACTAAAAAATCTATTTGAATTAAACAAAAATCTATACGTGAGATACCAAGTAACAATAGCTAAGGCTGTTCCAATGATTTTATGACTTATTGTATGAAAGTACAGACTGGTTGCTATAACCATCAAAAAACTCAGAGATTGCATCAGATATATAATTATTGCAAAAACATAAAGGAGAATTTCAAGAAGGAAGCTGAATACAGGAATTCTCTTCATCCCTTGTCCACTGGCACTGCTCGGAAAAGTCAACTTCACGCCGGATGATTCGTAGAGCTGCCAAAATGGAGCCACTTCTTCCTGAGTTGTGAGGATGATGAGCACCAGCAGAAACGAGTGACCGGAGATGTCATAGCCGTCCCACCGACCACCGCCCCGGCGACAAACTCGTGAACCTCCGCTGGAGTGTGCCTCGATGCTGCATTTCCCAGTCTGTTCATGCACCGTGTTCATGACGATTTCGACCCAGAAATACCAGGCTCCGGTGAGCGCTACAAGACGGAGAATGGCTCGAAGTGGCCGGGATAATTGTCCTGGATGTCTTGCCCAAGATAGCAACAACAGAAAAGGCGTCATAAAACAAAGTGTCCATCCCCAAGACCACTTCACAAACTTTTGGTTTAACAGGTTGTGCTTGTTGGAGAAGAACGAGTCGGGAACCATTTCATTTTCTCGAAGAATAGAACCCACTAAGATGATTATTGACAGTGCAAACGCAACAGTTTGTGCATCCATACAGCTCTTTACACTCCTGTCCTTTTCCTCAGATTTCTCAATCTTTTCTTGAGAATTACCATTTGATTTGCCAACAATTTTTCGTTTGCTTACGTTGCTAGAGCTAGCAACAATCGTCGCGTGTGAAGCCATGTTGAATGAATGATTGAATGAATGACTAGTTGTGAAGAAGCCTCTAGATGGCGACATACCACAAAAGTTGACGTGTACACGTTCAGAAAATATTGCATGATGCAATCTGACTAAAAATGACGCAGTCATGAAATGCCGAATATCATTAGCGGCACTTTTGGTGACGAATCATTTAGGGGTTCAACGAACACATTGGAAAACACACCTACTGTGTTAATTAATCAAATTCAAATTATTAACATTAATTTTCTTCCATTGATTTTGCAACATTCAACATTTGTTCAAATAGTACAATTTACATGCATATAAAGTAATACCAGTACAATGATGATAAATCTGAGTCCAACTTCCGTCAAATTCAAAGCATTTTATGCCTTGAACATGCTGAAAGGTGTCGACATTTTTTTTTTCTCCAGCCCCTCGAAAAATTGCTCAGTGGGGGGGGGGGGGGGGGGGGGTGTTATCAGGTTTTGCTCCATGATTCTCTGTCAAGCAAGCAAGCTAAAACAAAAAATAAATAAATAAAATTTTTAAAAATTTAAGAAGTTCGAAAAGGTAGGTCCATATTTTTTTTCGTCTCGCCAGTCCTTCAAAAGTCGATCCGTGGGGAGGGGGTGTCACATTTTATGGGGTCCAGAATTCTCTGACAAAACAACTTTTTTTTTCTGTCAAAAGTTGTCAGGGGGCACTCTGCCCCCTGCCCCCCCCCCCCCCTTGGGTACGCTAGTGGCTGCAGCTCTCAGCCTCCCCCACCTCTTACGCTCAAAGCGACCGCAACATGCAAAGTTGGTTGTTGTTGTTTTAAGAGAGAGGGAGAGGGATTCCCCTTTTTTATTTGCTTACGTCACCATTCATGCAATTTACACCAAAGTGCGTCTGACTGACAATGACAATGGACCTTTTATTTCCTAATGTAAACCATATTCGGGCATTGAAGAAAATCAAGCAAGTTACATATAACATGTATACATTAGAAATCAAAGAAATAGTATATGTTGAAACAAAATAGTTTTGCTGATATTAAAAAAGAATACAAAATTGAGAAATAGGCAAATCAAAATTGAATGATATTGTAAATTACAAAAAAGTTTACATATGATTTTGTTATTGAAGTGAATTAGAAATTTAAAAAAAAGAGGAATAATTTTTAAAAAGGAAAAAAGAGGAACTTCTTGCGGTATTTTGACGTTGATTTAAATAAAAGAAAAACTGACTTTAAAAAGGCACATCCTAACTTTAAAGAAATATAAAAACTAACTTCAAGCATGAATTATATTATTATAAAAAAAACCCACAACAACACTAATTAAAAAAAAAGAATAATCAAAACGAATATATATCATTCGATATTTACATCTGCTACTACAAACTGCTTAAAAAACGAAGCATAATTTTCTTACAAAACTTTGCTAACCTAACCAACTCGTTGGTGCTAGTTGAATTAAATAGATTATGCATCTTTAATAAGGCTTTTCATTGTATATAAAACCTATTTGAATATAGCTTTCTCACATCATTAAATCTTGACATTCAAAAAGATATAAATTCTTCGCCTATTTTTCCTTCATTACACAAAGGACATATATGATGGGGGTTGTGTGTCCGGACACTTAATTTCAATTCAATTTAAAGACATTTATTTCCAATTTTTCAATATACAAAGTAATAAATTAGCAAAAATAATGCACATGTATTTTTAACAAAAAATATGACAAAATATACATTAATGTGGTATACATACATAGTTGGAGGACACACCTCTAAAAGCAAAAGCTTGGGGCGAGGGTGCCCTTAGTACATAGGGTGGGGGGTTGCATTTCCAGACACTAAACAAAAATTAGCCTGTCAATTATGCCGTCAGATTTTACGAAAAACATGCATCAAGTAACACTAAAACCAGTGAATATTTGCAATTCACATGATTTTCAACCTATCCTGTGAAAGATTTGTGACAATTTGCATGAAAAGTTGTTCGATTTACTGTTTAAAAATGACCTGTCCGGATTAACAACCTGTCCGGAATTACAACGTCTGGGTACAAAAAATAACCTGTCAATTTTGTCGTAGGATTTTACGAAAAATATGCATCAATTAGTAACACTAAACTCCTTGAATGTTATTTATTTATTTCAATGTTAGAATACCTACAAGTTACGATAGGCAATCGATAATTCCCACATCTAAACTTCGCTAAAGTAATTCTCTGTGACAGAGATAGCTTTTTCAGATAAATCTCTAACTCAGGCGTTGTTTTAAAAATCCTATAATTTATACAATGAGAATTGTCATTGACCATGGAATGCCAGTTTTGAAAATGAATATTATATGAATATACTGGCCGGGGCCAATGCGCTTCTTCGCGTATGTAAAATGATGCGCACAACAGTTAGAGCAAGGGCAAAAACCAACAACACCGCGGCAAATGATGATCATTATATTGCATTGATGTATTGCAGTGAATAACGAGAAGAAGAGGGAAAAGATTAGACTAAGGACTACATTTTATGAGTCTTCCAGGTCTTCCAGGCCATGTGAATGCCAGGCTTTCTAGGCATTTGGTCGCTGTCACATCACATGGAGGAATTAAAATGAACTTGAGAAACGAAATTTAAGAACCATGGAATCTAAGTTTAAAATGGATTTCTTCATTTTGTCATTTATTCTCACAATCACAGCTGTAATCAGAGTGCAAGCAGAAAAATGTAAGTATGACCGGGAAACGCAAGATTACTACCGTTATTAAAGGTTTTTTTTTTTTTCTTCAAAATGAGTCTTCTTCTTTTCATTGTTGTCTGAAAATGATTCATTTTAAGAGTGTACAATATATTAAAGGTCCATTTTAAGTAAAGTGTGGAGTAGGTTTGACACAACCCGTGCCTGAAAAAAAACAACACACGAATGTCTGCGGGCTAGGGAGAAATGAGAAAAATATAGATTAGGGCCGGGAGGGGAGGAGGAGAAAGACAAAAAGGGAGAGAAAGGGAGAGAAAGAAAAAGAACTTGAAGAGAGAGAAAGTGAGAGAGAGAGAGAGAGGGAGAGAGAGGTATGAGTGCAATATTCCATTACAAAATAATTTTGAATTTGTCAAATCCATTTTTTCCTAGATATGGAGATTCGTCTGATGTATGGAATGAATTCAGCTGAAGGAGCTGTCTTTATGTACCAGGAAGGCCGTTGGTGGCCGATTTGTTCCGAATCATGGACATTAGATGAGGCTAAGGTTGCCTGTCAACAATTAGGCTTCCCCCACCCCTATGCTGATTCAGATTCCCTTCCAGTGAGTTTTAAAAAATGACATGATTGTATATGTGGTGTTTAACATGATGAATTTCCGGGGTTGCTACGTATATAATACAAATAGCATGCCTTAAACTGACCTATTATATTGACCGAAATGTTCATAATATAGTTTCAATAATGAATCATTTCATCTCAAGTATTATCAGTTTCCTTCACCCGATGTACAAACAGAAGTTACTATCCGATTGGAATTACTTGAAGGAGGTTTACTCAAATTTTTATTCATGGAAACGTGAAAATGTGGAAATTGATTATAACGTAATAACACATAATAATGCCTTTGGGATCTATAAATTGTGTTCCAATTTTTGCGTATAGTCTGGATCTGGAATACCGTCGCCATATGCCTGCAAACTCTCCCTTTCCTTTCTTGACTAACGTATAAAATTCATTGTACTGCATGCCTATTAATACTGGAGCGAGCAACATAGCGTTGATAACGCCCTTCCATGTCGCCCATCGTTATGATCATAGCAATTTCTTACAATAGAAAACATCATCTTTCATTTATAATATCATTTCCTCCGGTGCATACACTTTCCTTTCCATTTATTTTTGTCTTTTTTTATTATTCGCTTTATTCCTTTTCTTTCCAGGATTACATTTACATTAATGTAAGTCGAGGAAAGAATTGGTTAGATGGATTCCGTTGTGGTGGTCACGAATCTCAACTGAAATGGTGCAGTTTTTCTGGAAAAGGTTATTGTCCCAGTGGTATAGCTGCAGGCGTCACATGTCATAGTCATACAGGTGACGGTCAGAAATTATATATATATATATATATATATATATATATATATATATATATATATATATATATATAAAATGAAAGAAATGTCACTATGAGACGGTCGTAGCTTTTATTGTCCTCCTTTATTTGTCAAGCTTTCGATCAACGATCTTCATCAGGACTGTATAGAAACACAAAATGATGGCTGACATTTACATCGGAATATACATTTCAATTTCTTACAATGGTTAAGTACTAATCAATATAATTATAATAATATTAATTATGTTGTTTATTATTATAATGATTATTATTATTAGCATTGTTGTTATTGTTATGTCTGTTATTAAAGGAGGACAATAAAAGCTACGACCGTCTCATAGTGACATTTCTTTCATTATACCTTCCACTAAAACAACTATGAGTGACCACCAGCGTTGTGTTCGAGGAACATTTCTTACAAAATATATATATATATAAGATGAAGAAGAAGAAGAAGAAGAAGAAGAAGAAGAAGAAGAAGAAGAAGAAGAAGAAGAAGAAGAAGAAGAAGAAGAAGAAGAAGAAGAAGAAGAAGAAGAAGAAGAAGAAGAAGAAGAAGAAGAAGAAGAAGAAGAAGAAGAAGAAGAAGAAGAAGAAGAAGAAGAAGAAGAAGAAGAAGAAGAAGAAGAAGAAGAAGAAGAAGAAGAAGAAGAAGAAGAAGAAGAAGAAGAAGAAGAAGAAGAAGAAGAAGAAGAAGAAGATGAGTTATTGTTGTTCGATAGGGAAGCAGCATAATAAGATTATCAAATCGAGCGAATAATATTGAAGTGTATCTTGTATTTTATTGATATTGTCGGAAGAAATAGAGATAAAAGAAATTCGTCATTTAATGCATACTACTGTTCAGAAGGGGGGATGTGGTCGGCCCATATTTGCTGTAACTTTTCAAACGGCAAAGGCACAAAAGCCAGCCCCACTCTTGCGAGTATGATGCTATTTTAAGTATTACATGAGAATTATAATTTACCGTTTGCAAGGGACAAGTGCTTCTACTGGTCTCTATTTTTATTCGCATTTTTCATATTATTATTTTAATGTAGTCTGCACTGTTGTCATTTTTTTTCTTACAACTCAAACGTTAATGCTCTTTATTTTGCTTGTAATGATTGAAAATGTTTCTGCACTTGGTTTCGTTGTGAATTATTTTCTGTATTGTTAATTACACAATAGTTTGTTATATACTTTGAAAAATGAAAAAGAAATGAATTTACTCAAATATCTCAATCTTGAAATTATATTACGGTATAATTACTATATTTTTTTTTAACAATTCATAACAATCACATTTATCGGCGTAATGTATCATTTGTTTAACATTTCAGTTTCAGAAAGCAATGCATTTGAATCTACATATTTATGGCCGCTTGCTATGGTGATGTTTGGCGGTTTCACGGCTTTCGTTTGTTACAAAAAAGTACGTGAACAACATCGCTCGGGAGCTTCCCAGACGACGACAACGACTCTTACCTCAAGCTTAGAACAATCCAACGAGATTATGCCTACTACTGAAACAGGTAACCAACCTTACCCTGCGAGTCCGGTGATCCACCCCACCGCTGCATTCAATGTTGGGAACTTAAAAAACACCACCTATGTAACACTACCCCCATCTCAGAACCTACAGGGGCATCTATCTATGGCCACAACGCAAGAGGAGTTTCTGACGACAGCCGGAGAAGAGGGGAACCTCCCAACGTATCCGGAATGGGGTGTATCTGCGCCCCCATCAGTGCCTCCATCAGCCCCTCCACCAGCGGGGTTTGCACCCTCCCCTGCTTACCAGATGCCAGATTCGTCATCCCAACAAGAATTCCCACATTACCCATCGCAAGATCCGCAAGATCCTGACGTGCCACCTCCTCCCTCCTATGAAGAAGCAACACGATCGGACTGATGGTGAACATTGCAGAAAATCTGATGATTTTTTTTCTTTTTGTCTTAATAAGAGACAATGCAGACCAATTGTTTTGAAAAATGATATACCTGTGAGATATACTTCTGTGAGTAGTCCAAAGGTATGCCATAAACAATAGTGAGTAAAGATTGCTAATTACTTGTCAAAAATTTCTGCAAGAAATTGTCAATTCTTCATACACCCAAGCAAAATAGTGACAAATAAGTAAATAAAAACATACTCAAAAGGAATAAAAGCGTGTACTAAATGCAAAGAAAATACAGTATTTGGGACATGTACATGTATACATAAGATTGAAGAAAAGTATATAATGGTGTGTTGATTTAAAAATAGTTACATAGTGGAAGTGTTGCAGCAAAATTTAATAATTATTCTGTCTAGTCTCTCTCTCTCTTTCTCGCTCATCTCTATTTCACTTTCTCATTGCTTATCATCCCTTCTCTTTCTCTAACCATCTTCATTTCTCTCACCATCTTCATTTCTCTCTTACATGCAGACTCTCTCTTAAGAGATGTCCCTTTCTTCCCTTCACCTAATAAATATAGAAATCCAACAAGAGAAATTACTCATTTCATCTCCTCAGAATTAAATCAAGAGCCAATGAAAATAAAATCATATCATTTTAACAAATTTGCATTTATTGGTTGTCATTTTATGTAACATAATCAAAAGATAAAACTTAACAGACGATATAATGATCAAATTTAATCCAAGAAGTGCTATTTACACAAAATATAAATTAGTCTGAACTGTGAAGGTAATAGCATTGGGATGCAATGATATTGTAATCCAAATAAAAAGAAGTAGCTGCAGTGAAAGTCTAAAACATTTTATATAAAGCTGCTAACATTCTTTGGTTTGAATAAATTTTCATTGTATCAAATCATTCTGAACATGTAACTTCAAGATAAAAACTTACTTTTAATATCAACTGACATTTATGGAACAAACGTTTTCATCAATATCCATTTACATACATGATAATTTGCCAATATATATCTTTATATGAAGTGATAAACTGTCACAATTTTATTTTTAACAGAGTCATTTCCAGGTGTGGCATTAAGCTGGCAATGCAACTTTATTTCAGAAATCAATAACTCTGTCTATAAAGAGACTGTGTTTGCTCTATCCACCTAATACATATAATTTTATTTCTTTATCATAAACATAATCATTATGCACTCTTTGTTTTAACCATAATATGCAGAAACAATAATGGGGGAAAAAGGAGGGAAAAATGATTTACCTAGAAAGGAATTGTCAACACATGGTTTTGTTACATATACATGTATATCTGATTGGAAGTATTGATCCTAAATCAATATAATTATGGCACTGGTCATCCTTAGCATCAGGCAGGTACATCAATCAAAACAATTCCCTTTTCTTTGGTATATTGCGAGTCATAATGTCATACATTTCATGAACATATCATGATCATACATAAAACTTTTTGTAATTTCTCTACAAACAAAATCTTCTTTCATCATGTATTTGTGTTTGTTCATCTTTTTTTTGTCTTTAAACTTCTATCAACAATTTATTTAACCATGGCCACTAATCTAATCTCATTGCTGAGCAATTTATACTCACCACAGTTTTTGTTTTCACACCTCGCTATTTACATCAACTTCAATAAATTCCATGTAACAATTACTTTGAGCTAGAACTTCTAACATTTGTTACCGCTAAAGTGCTGTAAAGATAAATACCTTCTTTAAATATGCATCAGACTTCTTATAAACATGAAAGAAATGTGTGTATAGAAAATCCCCTACTCATAACCAAAATTGCCTGCATAAGTTTGAGCTTTGTTTTGCAATTTGTCTGATAAAATCTTAACACACCTTTCTTTCAACAAATAATACCAAACAGAACAGGAATGATGCATATCATCATGATATCTATAAGTTGGAAGAAAGCACACAAAATAGAATCATTTTTTTTTTCTGGTGAATAGTTTGCAATGAGTGAAATTTATGTTAGCGGTTTGCATGCATGAAAACATCTTTGTTACGCTTGTTAGTACAGTCTTATATTCAAAATGTATAGCATTAGATTTGAGGGGGTTTCAGAAAAGGAGTTGTTATCCAACACATGTTATGTACATTCAAATCAATTTTCAAAATACTACAGCATACTAATATTTCAGTTCAATATAAATCCCAACATCACGATCTATCATATACATTCAAGTAATAATAGAACAAATAGATTTATGTAAATGAATTAAGTGATGCTACATCAACCCGCTTTCGAGTACGTAGTAACATTAGATGATAATGCCCTTGATAGACGATACATATTTTTCAGATATACTGCTTTAAGTGTCCATGAAATATGAATACAAACTTTTATACAGAAAATATTCCATTAACAATAATAATAATTCCCACAAAGTTTTTAAACCTATAACTAAATATAAAGTGTGGATGATTCCAGTGCAAGGGCAACATATAACTTTTCAATTACAGCTGCAACCTTAACTGCTTATTTCTGACTGTTAATCTCAGAAGTAAAAGTGTAATTGCCACTGCAATCATTTAGCAAGCATTATGAAATTACTAGACATGAGCCATGGATCAGATTGATCGATCGATGCTCGTACTGTCGATCAATGCCCCATATCTCTAGGTATTGTAAATATCAAACAAAAGACCTTTGACTCTGATTATCATTACAACTCATCGATAATATACTGTAGCAGGAAAAATCCTATATAAAACAGTTATCATTACTGTAATCTATGATTTACAATGGTATACTCACCCTCAAAATGCATACACAGACCCTAGAAAATGTACTAAATATTGTACTTGAGTGCAGATGTAGACTGATTTGATGGATTTCTCGTCTTGCAGCTACCTGGTCTCTGCTGAACTGGTCTTTCTTGTGAGTTGTTAAGAGGCAAGAAACATGGAGCAATCCTCAGAGCTTGGGTCTAAAGAGAGATTCCTGCGCTACAGTCACTGCTAGGACACCATCACGCCTCCAGAATCGACCTAGGGACATACCGCGCCCATGACCTGCACATGAAGATGAAAAGCGAGCGTTCTCATTAATTCATTGTCAAGAACCGGAAATACGACCCGTCTCTGAGTACCCTTTTTCACTGCACAGTCAGGTCCATAGACTATATAATCTTTCCTTGATTATGAAATTGTTAAATAAACCATTTCACTGCCATCTAGAGTATACATAGGACTATATTCTGATTCTATCTGAACCCACGACTCCATGTGAATGTGCCAAAGTCAAGTGGTTCGATCACTTGACTGGGGGTTGCATGGGTTCAAGGTTATTGGTTCAATTCTCGGTTCACTTACCAGATTGTGGGCTTTCACACTCGTACAGCATCCATTCATCAATGCGACATGGTGCATGGAACCACATAGAATGATCCAATGAACACATCATACCGAGGGGTATATCTCTGTTAGGCATGTATGGTATATTAGCAAGAAAGAGGTCTGATATGTAGGCTAGGCAACAATGTTGCATGTCGATGCCATCTTCCCCTGCATTGAGAAGGAGAAATCAAAAACATTTATTCAGAGAAAAAAATAATTTTGAGAGAAAACAAATTCTAAAATAATATATTTGTCTCTTTTAGTCACTGTTTTCAAACACAGAACATAGCGAGAACAGGTTACCTAGCTATTCTAATCAAACTGAAGTACAGGCTATAGGGTAACATGACATGAAAACAATTATTAAAAGAGAAAATGAGATTATTTAAGAATCTGTTTTCACTTATATCTGCCACATGTATCAAGTATGGAATTCAGGATAAATGTGTTTAAAACTCACAGACATTGCAGACAAAAATTTGAAATGTGTTTACTTGATTTCTATCTGATTAATAATTACATATTAAACATGCAGTAGTATTTAATGCATATATTCCTTGCTAATTTACTTTTCCATCAATTGTGATATCTGTACATTTCCTGTAAGTTTACTTCTAATCTATTCCATGATAAGGTAAACAAGTGAATGAGTAATTTACGCTATGCGTAATAAATGTCCCCGCCGGAAGTGCAGATCTGTGGAAATTAACTAGCCTGAACCTTAAAACTTCAATGAAAAACTTTAGTGAATAAAATAATAATGTTACTGCATGCAAAAGAAGAGAATACCAACAATGCATGTATACAACTGAAATATAAAACATGAAAACCCCTTATGAACCTTCAGCCATTTTGAATAAATTTGCATAAATTTGCATAAATTTGCATGAATTTCAAAATTCTGTGTAGAAGTTTGGAAGCCCCACCAAGCCCTATCAGATAAAACAATCTGAATCAAAATCCGATGTGAAATAGAGGAGAAGTAGCATTTTTCGTCAATTTTGAATAAATTTGCATAAATTTGCATAATTAATGAATTTCAAAATTCTGTGTAGAAGTTTGGAAGCCCCCACCCAGCCCTATCAGATAAAACAATCGGAATCAAAATCCGATGTGAAATAGAGGAGAAGTAGCATTTTTCGTCAATTTTGAATAAATTTGCATAAATTTGCATAATTAATGAATTTCAAAATTCTGTGTAGAAGTTTGGAAGCCCCCACCCTGCCCTATCAGATAAAACAATCAGAATCAAAATCCGATGTGAAATAGAGGAGAAGTAGCATTTTTCGTCAATTTTGAATAAATTTGCATAAATTTGCATAATTAATGAATTTCAAAATTCTGTGTAGAAGTTTGGAAGCCCCCACCCAGCCCTATCAGATAAAACAATCGGAATCAAAATCCGATGTGAAATAGAGGAGAAGTAGCATTTTTCGTCAATTTTGAATAAATTTGCATAAATTTGCATAATTAATGAATTTCAAAATTCTGTGTAGAAGTTTGGAAGCCCCCACCCAGCCCTATCAGATAAAACAATCGGAATCAAAATCCGATGTGAAATAGAGAAGTAGCATTTTTCGTCGATTTTGAATAAATTTGCATAAATTTGCATAATTAATGAATTTCAAAATTCTGTGTAGAAGTTTGGTAGCCCCCACCCAGCCCTATCAGATAAAACAATCGGAATCAAAATCGGCCAAGAAATGACGGAGAAGTAGCATTTTCTAACATTTGAGCACACACGGACGGACGGACGGACGGACGGACACACACACACACACGCACACACGTACGGAGCCCGTTTCATAGTCCCCTCGCGAACTTCGTTCGGCGGGGACAAAAAAATAATGAACAGAAAAGCATTCATTATCCCACCTGTATTTTCTCCTATGTCACCTTTGACCTTGACCCAAATCATGAGTTTTGGTTCAGAAGGCTGGTCAAAACCTTTGGTGAAAAATTCTTCTCTGTCAACTCTCTTGGTTTCAAAAGTGATCTCTTGCGCTAGCTGTTTCTGGGCCCATTTGCGGGTTCTCTCTGGAATATCTGGATTCCTGTAAGAAATAAACATGCAAGTCACCAATTACTATTTCATATTTTCAAGTAAAAAAACAGGTGATTGAATGGTATATGTGAACAAATGATCAAAAGTGTATTGAAATATTTCAAGCAATGTAGGTGTTTTGTGTCAAAGGAAAAAAAAAAGGTCGTCTTTTGTTGTTGTTTATATGCATACAAAACGAGTAGAGGCCTTATAGTCAATAGAACGGAATATAAAATTTGATGAAAACGGGTGACTAATAAGGGTGACTGAGAAAACTGTCATAGAGCAAAGAAATGCTCACATGGTCTGCTGAGAGTCATATGGATGTTGACTCCATGTCAAAGTATACAGGTCAACGCTCTCATAGCTCAAACAAGATATGTGCAGATGTTATCATATGATCCAAATGAAGGACCTCATAATTATAATTGGATTTATACAACAGCTTTCCAGAGGATACAGGTTGCTGTCCCTTAGTCTATGAACAAATTAAGAATTGTCGACTCTTGTCGAGGGATGTTTTCAGATATATAGATCTGTGTTTTTTTGAAGAAGTCAAGTGAAGCATTATTTTCTAGAAATGCAGGGAGCTTGTTCCAAAGGCGTGGGGTAATTAATTGAAAAGATTTGAAGCCAGCCTGTTTTCGGGATTTGGGAATGAGACAGGAAGGGGCTGATATAGATCGAAGTGAATATGATGTTGTCTGTTGCTGGAAGAGTGACAAGATGTACAGAGAGAGTGTGGGTGACATAGATTTGTAATGACAAGGTACTTACTGTACAAACTGCTTCAGTTCTTCCATGTCTGTTGTCATAGTATCAGGATCGGGTACTTCAGGCATGACGTATTGGTGATGGTACGGAGACTCCTCAAATTTATGATAAGATGCCATCATGGTTAGGATGATACGGCCGTTCTGAATGGCTTCTACTGAGCGTGTGCAGAAGCTGTTTCCATCCCTCTGGTTCTCTACCCGATAGAGTACGGGTAAGGAAGAATCTCCTGAGGGAAAACAGAGTAGAAACAAAGAATATAGTTGAATCTCGTTAAAATAACAAAGTCCTTGGGACTAAGGAAATTACCTTGTTATATTGGAACCTCGTTGAATCAGGGCTGAAAAAAAATGTGGGGCCAGCAAAATTAATTGGGTTTTTACAGACATGTATCAATCAAATATGATTATTTACATATACATGGGACCGACCTTTAACCAAGGAGTTATCACAGAACCCTCCCTGCTTTAACGTCATCATCTGAAAGAGGTGACTGACCAAGGAGTTATCACAGAACTCCTTGGACTGACATTCGAACCTTGGTCCAATCAGAGTCAGTGTCTAGGCGAATACAGAGATCTGCCCGCAGACGTTACCGCTAGACCAACCCCTGCTCCCTGGTGTAAGAATGATTTGTTTTACAGTGTTCTTTAAAACACAGTTCCACTGTAATACAGTGGCAAAAATACCACTAACATTAAAGGAGAATGAAACCCTGGGGAAAAAAAATCAATTTTAATGAAATTCAAAAGAGAGGAAAGAGAGAAGCAATTTTTAAAACATTCCATCAAAATCGTTGGCGAAATGAAAAAGTTATGAAAGTTTGAAAAGTCTCAATTTACTTTCTATGGCGATCCTCAAAATGGCAATGTTGCTTCAAAGTGACAGGTTTAGTAGTACAACTCTCCATATGTTTTGTATACAACATTTCATATTTTCCCCATTATCTCTCAAGGTGCAACTTGTCTCCTTCTTAGCTCAAGATATATCATGGGAAAATGTATTTGACACAAGATATGTTGAGTTCAAAAAAAGACAAGCAGCATCTTTATAGATAATGGAGAAAATATGAAATTTTGTGTACAAAACATATTGAGAGTTGTACTACTAGACATGTCATTTTGAAGCAACATTGCCAATTTGAGGATCACCAAAGAAAGTAAATTGAGACTTTTCAAACTTTCATAACTTTTTCATTTCGCAAACGATTTTGATGGAACTTTTTTAAAAATTGCTTCTCTCTATCCTCTCTTTTCATTAAAATGGATATTTCCCCAGGGTTTCATTCTCCTTTAACAAAGTTGTTAGTGCTTAGGAGGTCAGATATAGTATGCTAAACTTGCTTAACAATTTTCTTTGTGATTTCAATAGATATCTTACTCTTCATATTCAATAGTCATACCTTATTAGAAAATATAATCTCTTTGTAATTATATATTGTATTTTACTTTGTCAAAATTACCTGCTTTTACAAAGTATGAATGGAGTGAGTGAATGGAAAGTGCAGGATTGACTGTCCTTCCAGCAGCTACCATTGCTTGACCGATGATTTGACCTCCGAATAATCTCTTTCCTGGTCCATATGCATGCCACATATTCTTTGCTCTAAGGGTCACAAACAGAGAGGGTGAGGGTCAATTCGATGCCCAGGCAGATCCAGGCCAAATGGCAAATACCAGTTGGAATAATTACATATGATATTGACGACATATAAAAATAGTTGTCCTATGAGCCTGATCAGTTAGTCACGGACAGACATTGGAAAAATTATGAAAGTTAAAAGGTTTGTAAAGAATAAATGATGAATTGTTGTGTTACTTTACAGTATATTCAACTGGGAAGGGTATCACTAAAGGAGTCAAAAGTTGATAAATTATTGTTAGAATGGCTACTTACTAAACTTAGAATTAATAAAGGCCCTGTCACGCCTTTCCGGGCAAGCTACGCGGGCTTGTTGCGTGTATGGATTTTCCAGCACGCAGAATAATTTCTGCGGGCGGACAAGGATTTTGGCGAGTTTTGCGTGCGCCTTATACCTGCTGGACGTGTGCTACTTACGTTCTACTTGCGTGTATTCCGTGTGACCTGTGTATCAGGCGCGTGGGTGGCGCCTGAGAGCTTCGAAACTGATCCGTGTTAATTAAATAATAATAATAATAATAATACTTGGATTTATATAGCGCCTTTTCCATAGGATACAAGGCGCTTGTCAATCAGTCTAATTGACAGAGTTGTACAAGTAAGTTTTCAGGTGTTTTTTGAAGATGTCTAATGAAGCACTGTTTCTTAAAAATGATGGGAGATTGTTCCAGAGACGTGGGGCTAGGGACTGAAAGGATTTAAAGCCAGCTTGTTTATGGGATTTGGGAATGACAAAAGAAGGAGCTGATGCAGATCTTAGAGAATATGACGTTCTATGTTGCTGAAAGAGTGAGGAGATGTATACAGGAAGTGTAGTTGCCATAGATTTGAAAGTTTGAACGAGTATTCGGTATTGTATTCTATCAGCAACTGGGAGCCAGTGCAATTCGTGCAACAATGGAGTAGCATGGGACCATTTCGGTTTTTGACAGATAAGTCGAGCGCATTTGTTTTGGAGACGTTGAAGTCTGCCCAGGTCCTGCTTACTAATACCCCCGAGCAAACACCCACCATAGTCAAGCCTGGAGAGCAGAAGTGCTCTAACAACATTGTGACACGTCTCTTGATCCAAGTACCTTCTGATGCGATTTAAGTTGTATACTTGCCAATTTAGGGAGCGACATAATTGGGTGACATGATCAGACATTTTCATCTCCCCATCAAACACAACACCAAGGTTTCTAATCGTGGAGGAAATTGGAATGTTCTGATCACCAATGGAAAAGGAAAGGTTATTGAGACGAGTCAAATGGCTTTGTGACGCCGCAATGAAAAACTCTGTTTTGGCAGAATTTAACTTCAACTTATTCATGATAAGCCACGATTGTAAGTCTTCTAGGCACTTGGAGAGACGGAAATATGCACATGCTGCATCCCCTGGCTTGGTAGGATCAAATATGGTAAACAACTGAATATCATCCGCGTATACATGATATTGAATTGAATGCTGAGTTATGATGTTTCCTATACAACGAATGTAGTAAGTAAACAACTGCGGCCCAATAATGGACCCTTGTGGTATCCCAAATTTCAGACATTGATCACTTGAGAAAGATCCCTTGACCTGGACCCTACTAGACCTGTTACTAAGATACGATCGAAACCAGGATAGAACTTTATCGCCTAGGCCAAAGTCCTCAGCTAACCTAAGTGAAAGAATGGTATGGTCAACTGTATCAAAGGCAGATGAGAGGTCAAGCATTAACAAGAATACAGCTTGCCTGTTATCGATAGCACAAAGCACATTATTCTGCAGAGAAAGAAGTGCAGTCTCGGTACTATGTGACTCTCTATACGCTGACTGCATGGGATCAAGCAAGTCATTCCGGTTGACATACGGGCGCTGCGAGGTACCTGCGTCACAACTGCGTGTTACCTGCGTGGAAGTTGCCTGCGAGGTGCGAGCCTGGGTAATATTGGTCGAGTGGATGGAGAGACCATCATTTTTGGTTTTCTTCAGTTGGAATAAAGATGCCCCGTCGACAGAACGTCATTATCTTGGCCGCAGGCGACCCTCAACTAACCAGCAGAAAGGCAGTAAGTGACCCTCGACATGCACGCAATTTGCTCGTATAGTTCGCTCCATGCCGGCAGAACTGACAAGCTACACAGATGTTGGCAGTATCGACACCGTTCCTTGCCAGTAAAACACTCGTATTATGCTCGTAGAATGCCCGCAGATGACACGCATTTCAGGTGCATAGCCACGGATCCACGGGCAACCTACGTACTTCAAGCGGGTTAACTGCCTGCGACTTGCAGCCACTACGGGCCTCCTACTGGTGTTCTGCGTGGACCTCTGTGGGCAATCCCCCGTGACTCACCCGGAACAAGTTTTGGGCATGCTCAAAACTTGGCTGCGGGTAAATCGGACTTGCGTGCACACCTCCGGGCAAAAACGGGCGAGATACGTGCTAGGTACTGTCAGGTGCGGGCCATCTGCAGAGCCTCCTGGTAGCAAAAATTGTTCCCCACAAGTCACACGCAACGCTTGCCCGGAAAGGTGTGACAGGGTCACAGGGCCTTTAAATATCCAATGTCACGGACGGACAAAATGCTCACTAGCTCTTAACCGATCAGGCTCCTGTGCCTCTGACAATAAATTTTGCCTTGCTGAATCCACTTCTATTCTCTCTCCCTGAGGCTTGCAGTTAATTCTGATGATACAGATTTAAGTGATTCCTGTGGGGGGGGGGGGGGGGGGGGGTGCATTTTCATAGTTTTCAGTTTTCTACAGGACAGCAGACTTAATAATCAATGTTTCATCCTTCCGATATAGAAATTTGGTTGAGAGAAGCTGAGTTAAGAAAACTAAGAAGAGAGGTAGAGATAGACAAGTTGAAAGGAGGAAAGCAATTTTAGGAGAAAAACATTATGAAATGGACAATATATGAAAACAAAGCACACCTGCATCCCATAGAATTCATATGCAAATGATTAGTAAAATGATTATATGTATCTTGAATAAAGTAACTCAAAGAAGAAAAGTGCAAAACAGGGATTTGGGGTTTATGTTGACTCTGCATCACATGATTCTAAGCAATGCACATGAAATTAAAGACTGCCATCTTCTTCAAATTTTTGTGAAGTTTACTCACAGATTTTAACACTTTTTGTGGATTGAGGTTTTTCATACCTCTCAAATATCTTTCTATACTTTTAGACATTTTGCTCTCTAAAATTCTACTGGGTGTATATTTCTAACTTCCTAGTAGAAAAATTGAAATTCACATTAATCTGAATAGACTTTCTTCTATTAAAGGGAAAGTCTCTCTTTAATGGGAAAGTCTCCCTTTAATTCCCTGATATCAAGTTGGTTTTAAAAGAAGCAGAAAAATTAAAGAAACAGATCAGTGAAGATTTGAGCACACTTTCACTAATCTGTTTCTCTCATTTTTATTCTTTTATTCAAATCAAATTAATATCAGAGTGGACTTTCCCTTTAAACTTTTGTTAAAAAGTCTCCTTATAGCCAAAAAAAAAAAAAAAAAAAAAAAAATCTTT
This sequence comes from Heliocidaris tuberculata, assembly GCA_025618425.1. Taxonomy (NCBI): domain Eukaryota; kingdom Metazoa; phylum Echinodermata; class Echinoidea; order Camarodonta; family Echinometridae; genus Heliocidaris; species Heliocidaris tuberculata. Next base: position 32,544,599 of record CM046845.1, on the reverse strand, counting down.
GAAGAAAATGCAATTCTATATCTTCCAGGACATTATTTCACATTTCTCTTTCATATTACTTCTCACTTTTGACATCACTTTGATTCAAACAGTTACCAATTCATCTTTTATATGGGCATGCCAGTGAAGATTGAAGGCTGGTAAAGAATAAAGTTTTCATTACAGTGCATGCATTGGCCCAGTAATATGGACGAAATTAAGGGCAGAGATCATAATAAAACTTTGGAAATAAAACTAGACCAGTAAAAAAATAAGAACTCATACATGTTCATTTCATTATCTAATAATATCCAAAGTAAATGACAACCCAATTTCCCAGTTTCCAGTTTGCAAATTTAACTCATATTTTATTTTCTATTTTCAATTTATTAAAAAAAAAATTTCACAAGTTTGATTTACAGTCAAAATGTCAACTAGGGTCTAGAATCTTAATAAGATTTAAAGGGCAATCCAACTTTGGTAATTTGTGTGAAAGCGAAAAAGATAAAAAAAAAAAACCAAAAACGTACAAGTTCGTGAAAGTTTGAAAGAAATTAGACAAGGAATAAAAAAGTTATGGATGTTTGAAAAATGAGATCACTAAATTCATGTGAATCTCTTATTGACAATTTGGTGAGTTGATTGTGACATATTGATGGTTAACTCTTCCTTTTGTTGTACACTATATCATTCATTTGTGGTTTTCTGCTAAGCACTTTTTCCATTGGGGCAGTATTGTTTATGGGTCCTCATCATAAAAGAAAAAAATTCTACTAAGTACCGAGTATTACATTTAAAAAAAAAAAAAGCCATTATTTTGTGTAATAGGAGTAAATGGGGGAGGTGTATGCCATTACATCACAGTGACATTACCAATTCGGCCAATTTGAAATTCCCAATTGTAGACTCTATACACTCACACTTATGCGAGGTTATTAGAGGTAACCTCGCACTCAGTACCGTCATACCGTGAGCAATTGCCTCCCATAGCAAGTGTGTGATATCTTGAACATGTGTGCAGCAGAGGAGCAAGATCACCGACCAAAAACAGCCTGAAAATTTCACTTGATCAAGATGATAAAGATCCTATCAAAGGATCTGGCATGAAATTAGATATTCTATCATTCTAAAATGTAGAAGGAAGTATTTTCTCAAAATTTTGCCGACTATATTGGTGTTTTTACCTCTTCAACTTTGAGGTCGTGACAGTCCAGTTGACTCTTAGCTGTGATTACAACTTTCCAAAATTCATAACTTTCTTATTGCTTACCGGTATCCGATTTCATTCAATAAGACATAGTCAAACTTTTACCCCGGGGGGGTCACTCGGAAATGTTGTTGGTACCCATGCGTGTCCAAAAAAACGTCGAATAAGGGTCGGATTTCCGACCCAAGGCGTCGACGACGTCTTTGGGAAAAAGGGGTGTTTTTCAGTCTCACATTCGACGTTTTTGAGAAAAAGGGTTACCATTCAGCTGGTTCTTCGACGTTTTTTAGCAATTCCTCGTACAGTATATTGCATGGCATTTTCACGTTACGCACGCTCATCCTGTATATTATTGTCATGATTGTGCATATCGTATTGCATTCACAGGTGGTGCTATACTACATAGAGACTGTTCAAGTGCATTATCTTGTCAATGTACCCTCTTTGCGCTGGCACAGTGCACAGGGCCTAGGCAGTGCAGTATGCGTATACATAAGCTGTCTGCTACATGTTAATTCGATCACGCGAGACAGAAATCACAACCCCAAGTACTGGTATTCGGCTTTCAAGAAGTAGTTGTAGCTTCTAGAAATGAGTCCAAAATGAGTTTTATTCTCATTTCCCATGATCCAGGTAATGTAGAATTAGTATTTTGTTGATTAATTGATGTAAAACGGTGAGCAAGAAAACCTGCTGGAAAGTAAATTCCAACGGGAGCAGGGGGACTTCTTCCCCAGCCCTAGCGGCCTAACTTTTGGTGATTACTGGTAGTGTGGCGCATTCACTCAATGCAAACTGAAAAGTTCTTCATGACCAAGCATTTTTTTATTAGTTTTTTTTTTTAGAACTCTTTAGCTTCATCTTAGGTCTTTTTTGTCATTTATCTGTGATTGACTGCATATGGTCCCGATATGGTCAGGATATTTTTTTTAATGGAATTAAGAACAGGTGAAGAAGCATATTTTTCCATATCCATGAAATTCCAGGGAAGTTACTTTGACTTTGTCCAACTCTCAACTGTGTGTTTGTAGTTGGAATTGCCTGTCCAGAGTACCACTGTACCTATATCATGTATACCTGAGTTGAAATTTTGTCTGTATTGATGGAAAACAGGCTGGGGTCGCAGAGCGTTTTTGAAAGTGGGGGGGGGGGGGGGCTGATTTGATTTCCCTTAAATAATTTCAATTTTGAACCTTTTTTCGGGGATTTTTTTTAAGCGTGTCCACTCAAAAAAGTGGGGGGCAGCCCCCCTCCCCCCCTCCACCTCTTCCGCTGCCCATGACAGGGGTGTCTGTCAGAGAATTTTGGAGTAAAAAAGATGCCCCAAAATGGTGATGACCTTTTTTTTTTTGTCTGAAATGTGCTTCAGCCCCCCCCCACTTAAAAAAAGCTTCTACGCCCTTGCATTAAGGGGTACATTGTACACTGTTCTACGCCATTTACATCGTTTATTTTACATTGTTATACTCCATTTAGGGGTATATTTTACATAATCTTACGCCATTTATGCCATTTAGGGGTATATTTTACATAATCTTACGCCATTTACGCCATTTAGGGGTAGAATTTGACGCCAAGGATTACGCCATTTAGGGTCCAATTTTGAGGTGCTCGGACGAGCATGGGTACCACTTCAGTCTGTGAGTGACCCCCCCCCCCCCCCCCCCGGGACTTCTACTAACAAGAATAATCAGCTTCTCTGATTTTTCCTCTATTTTTAGTAGTTTAAAACAACCTGAACTTGCCATGCATTTATTATTAGCCTTTTAACTTTGAATTTCCCTTTAATTTAATGAAATAATAACAAATGAAAGAAAAGACAACAATCATCATGATCATAGATTTCATTCCATAGGCGTCAACTCAATAGCACTGAAATTGAAAGAACAACGGGTACGGGTAATCTTTGACCTTCATCGCTGCAAAGCTAGCTAGCTACGTCCACTTGCACCAGTACCATGCATCTTGCACACATCACGCATACACAAAAAAAGTCCCTTCCCCGAGACGTAGACCACACCAATTATAACGCATGGGCCTACAAATTACCTGAAAAGGTACGGATCCAACGTTTCCAGGTTAAGAACAGTGCTAACGAGAACGCTTCGGAGATCGCCATCAGAATGCTCGTTATCGTCTGTCGTCGACGGAGTGGCCATCCTACTAGAACTCGAGATTGAGAACAACTTTCGTTGGTTTACAAGCGTTTCTCTCCGGCTGACGAATCCTTGTAAATGAGACAATAACCGTCTACCGTTACTTCTCAACATCTTTATATTGAACATCTTGATCCCACGTTGATTACGCAATACCCCGGAACAAAAACATTAACGCTCGGTATGTACCGGTAGTGTACTTGTGTGGACTGTGTGTATTGTGGAGGAGATTTTACAACTTAGTTACAACTTACATACAACAGCTCAGACAGAGAACTAGAAAAACACAGCTTATCCATTATAATTTTGTACTGCGACTTGTAAGTTGTATTGTCATGATTGTATGGGAATAAATATTGTTACAATGCAGGGAAGAAATGAGAACCATGCCATATATGATATAGATCTATGTAGTATGACTATGGCTGATAATCATGATAATTGTGATAATTATCAAGGAGTATGTTGCTTCATGCACATTAATCATTATGCACATGTTGTCTGAGCAGGTGTTGATGAGTATAAGTGACTAGTATGGTGTGACTGCATGGTTAGATCAACTCTCGAATGATGCGTCGGATCGATAGGCATATAAAAATAATGATTAAAATACATGAAAGGCCAGATATGTTGGAGAGATCGATCATGATTGTGCAGATGAAGATCCTATCCTTTGTTTGCAATATTCCATCCTGATGCTGTGAAAATTGGTGAAATTTACAGAAAGTACATTTTGGGGTACCTCATACTAGACCAAAAGTTTCAGTCTTCTTCTTCCGGTTACTCCTCAACATTCCATCAGGAACCAACGAGGAGGGTGAGGGAGTGCGCAATGTCCTTATTACTGGAGTCTTGGTTGCAGAAATAATTGGTTGCTTGAAGTTTGAATGTGTTGTTGTCTGCTATGCTCTGGATGTTGGATGGTACTGAGTTCCAGTCCTTGATGGTACGTGGAATGTAGGAGTATTTGAAACAGTCTTAGAGAGTACGGTCGTACCGTCTGTCTATGGGGAAGGTTGACAATTGTCAGTAATATTAAAGATTTCCCCATAATAGACAGTTATTTCTGTCTAACTTCATACTTGCATTGAAAGTTGAAACAAAATTTTTTAAAATTCTGTTCTGATGATTTTTTCTCAGTATTCAGGAAATCACAAAAGTGAATATGGGACAGTCGGAGAGTGCAGAGAAGTCCAGGAGTTCGCAGGATGCAGGGATGAGGGCAGAATACCAAACTTATCACTCTCTATTCTCCTCAGATGAACAAGAAGAACTTCAGACTGTTTTTGAAAGCATATGTCAGAGCAACCAACTTGAACCTCATGGACGAAATTCGGCAACGTTCACAAAAGAACAGTTCATGGTACTAATTTTGTATGCAGTACTACAAAATTGTAAAAATAGTTTTTGATTAAAAATTTATTATAGCTCTGAATGGATAATTAAAGAGTAGGCGTACAAACAGAATGATGAAGAAGAGAAGATTCTACATGAACTTTAAAATTCTATAAAGGAAAGTGCATTATGATTTACCAAATTATTAGAGTTACATGTATGACATGAAATAAGTTTATGATCACCCTTTATAGTCATCTTTTGCTTTTATTAAAGTAAAGTACAGTTAACTCTGCTTAAGTCGACCTTCCATAAGTCGAATAATTGCCTTAGTCAAAGCAATTTTTCAGAACAGAATGAGCAAAACGTGTTTTTTACCTCTTCTAAGTCGAACAGATTTCTGTGGTCCCAAGAGATTCGACTTAGGCAGAGTTACCTGTATTCTGTTATCCATGTAAATGAACATCTCAACTTCTCAAGAAATGTTCACTTTGCATAATATGCAGTTCTTCAGTCTTTTCTTCTCCACAGTTTTGATTCTAATTTGCTTACAAGTATTTTCTTCATCATCCAGGGTTGTCTGTGCAAGATACTATCAGAGACGACAGCTGAACGTCTTCATAATGAGATGGCTCAAGTCCAGGGAGTAATATCTTCCATGAAATCCATCTCTCAAGAAGCTTTTGTTATCACTCTAGCCAAGCTTCTTAAGGGAACCATGGAAGAGACAAGTCAAATGGTCTGTGGACTGGCAGCCAATATGGCTGACAGGTTAACAAAGGAAGAACTTTCTAAGGTTAGCAGATATTCTTTGATTTATTTTATCCGGATATTCTCAATTCAGCTTTTTTCAAAGTCTACTTTAAAACTCCAGTTTTGCCTAACTTTAGCTAGGATACCCCACCAATATGTAGTATTTACCTTGGACGATGAACACAGAGGTTCAGGTAAGGGTTAGGATTAGGCTGAGGGTTAGGATCAGGGATAGGCTTAGTTAACAAACTACCATATTCAAATTTAGCTGTGTTGAATGACAGATACTGAAAAATGAGATACTATTGCATGTATTTAATGTTGGTGAATTTCGCTAGTGGTTTAGACTCACAAAAGTTTCATACCGTAAAATTAATGAATTACAACTGACACAACACTGAATTTTTGCATTAGCGAAAGTTTCTTGCTGTGAAAATGGCTGTCATTTAGAAATCGCGAAAGTTTCATGTTGCGAACATTTCTGATTTTACAGTAGATGATTCTATGCTATATCAGTGATGCATCAAAAGAAAAATATCATTGTTGCCAATTTAAAGAAGGAAAGATGATTACCTGAGCTGTTAAAAATACCTGTCATCACAAGTATTCTGATACATTTCGATCTTGTTTTGAATTTCAGTTCATATCTGACATCCTGTCATCATACGCAAAAGCTTTGAAGGCTGCAGATAAGATGGGAGGTTGGAAGATAGAGGCTGATGCTGACTCCAAACAAAGATTTGTACAATTCACTCTACAGGGTATGGATGAAGGTAAGGGGATCAGCAAAAAGAAATGTACTACAGTAGCTAAAAGTAGTCAAAAGACTGGAAAGCTACTTGTAGATATTTTAACAACATCATTCAGTTCTTGATGCCAAATTTGTGGATGAGCCCTCACAAATGTCCCCCAGAATTCATTGAAGGTGAAAACCATAATCCTCTAATCCTGTTCAAACTTGATCTTCTGCATGTGAATCTGTTCGTCTATTACCAAATATAATGCTATATATCATGACCTAAATGTAATGAAGCAATATTTAGGGATGTTTTTAGGATTCTCAGAGTCTGAAAATGAAATAGTGATAATCATATTCCCTCCTTGGATAGGACTCCTATTAAACATCATTACTTAATTGGCGTTTGATAGGAGTGCTAGCTCTTTATTTTGGATATGAAACTAAAAGATGTCAATTTGCACTTCGTAAAATATATTATTCCTTTTCTTCCTACAGGTGATGAGGAGTATTTGAGTGTAGATCAGGTTCAATCTTGGTTAGAGAAGACAAGAGTCTTTTATTCTCTCTTCACTGATGTCTTCCAAGTCTGCTTTCATCCTGGAAATACAATGTTACGGGTAATGTATCATCCTCATTTTCATCACTTCCTTCCATCTCTTCTTCTCCCCACTCCCTTATCCCACCCTCTCTCTCTCTCTGTCTCCCTCTCTCTCTCCCTCTCTCTCTCCCTTTGCTCTTTTTCATTCTGCCTTATTTGTGACTCGAGATATTTTTCTTTTGTCATATAGATTCCATCTTTTACTTTATGGTATTATTAATATTGCTGTCTTACATTATTCTTTGATTGTTGAATAAAAATGATGGGGATTAAGGAATTATGATTTTTTTTTGTTAATCATTTTCCATAGGACGACAATGTAACTTCCGCAGCAGCCTATGTAGATGAAGCTGAAACGATCACTGATGACATCATGCACCACGTACCCACACTGCCTCTCTGCAAGGATGCACCCTGGTCAAAGTTCAGGACCTTGCTTGACCTCCCAAGTCTGCTGACCATCAACTATCACCTTCCCCATGAGCTGAGACGTGAATGGAGGTTCCTCTATTCATCGTCCATCCATGGGTCAAGCTTCTCAACATTCCTAGCACAAATCCAGAACAAAGGACCTTCAGTCTTAATAGTCAGGGATACCGATGGTAGGGTCTTTGGAGGTTTTGGGTCAGAGAGCTGGCATCTTGGTCCAAATTTCATAGGTAACCCTTACTGTTCTATTTTATTTCAAATTCTGTGCTGTCATACATAAATGAATTAGTGTGAAATACATAAGAAATAAAAAGATGTGATTTAGCATCATAAATTTTGATACTGAGATATGAAGTATCTTTATTATTCTGTTGGCTAAATCTTAATAAAGTTAATGTGTATGACATGTTGCATTTTTATCTTAAACAGGATATCATATACAGTAGTAACAGTTGCTTGTCACCTCATCTTATGTGCAGTTTTATTTTAAACTTTCACTTCTTAGGGTATCTTCAAAGAAAATATTATTTGAAATGCATTCATTAGTTTGCTGTTGCCAATATCAGTCATCTCATGCGGGCTTGTTGGAAAATGTTCTTCGGTGTCTTCTTGTTAATACCTAGGCAATACTCACTGCTTCCTGTTCAGTTTGACCTCTGACCTTGGTATCTATGAGACGACAGGACACAATGATCATTACATGTATCTCAACATTGATCAGCAGACAATGCCCAATGGTCTGGTGAGTAGGTTTTCCTAAAGGGAAACCATGCCATTGACTTATCAGAAGCATAATGAGCAGTTGTTGCTTGTAGTTGAAAGTGTAAATAAGTTGACCAGCTATGCCTATATTTATGACCTTATTTTCTCTACTAAACTATTCACAAACACAACTTTAATATAAATTGTGAAAAATCAATAATATCTTTTTGGTCTACAGATATCTGTAGATTTATAAGTAAATCATCAATTTACTCAGTCTTAGTAAGTAACCTGTTCTTATTAGGTTTGTCTGATCGAGAATAAAAAGAATAAGCTATAAAAAAGAAAAACAATGATAAAGCAACTACATTGGTTAAAAAAAAAAAAAAAAATTTAAATTGAAAAAAAAAACTAAATGAAATTTCTATTACTGATTGATTTTCATTTGATTTTACTCTGACACAGGGTATGGGAGGACAGTTTGAGTACTTTGGTCTCTGGTTAGACCAGGACTATGGTAAAGGCCATAGCAAGGCCAAGCCTAAGTGTACTACATATGATAGTCCCCAGCTATCTGGATCAGAGAACTTTGTCATCGATTGCTTAGAAGTCTGGGCAGTAGGACCACTACCAAAGAAGAAGACTGAGGTAAGATTAAATTTGATTTAAAAAAAAAGGGGATTTGGGGCTGGGGTAGTGTTGGTATATTCTGTGAATATTTATTTCTTAGAATATTGGTACAGTAACAAGACTGGATTATAACAGAAGAATAACAGTAACAATAACAAGAATAATAGTATTAGTAAATCACCGTGAGTCTCTCCTGCAAAACTAAATGCAAGAGGGCATTTGGAATTTCAGCTACATAGATTGGTTTTAGGCAGATATAACAAGCTATGATTAAAGTAAAAGAAATTTAAGAAGTCTCAGTTTATCCAGGTTGACATTAAAGGGAAATCCAACCTTAATAGCAAGTTACTTTGAAAGAAAGAGGAAAAATCAGAGAAGCAGATTGGTGAAAGTTTGAACGAAATCGGACAAGCAATAAGAAAGTTATGAATTTTTGAAAGTTGTAATCACTATGCATATGGGAATTTCAATTTGGCGGAATAGGTAATGTCACTGTGATGTAGCTGTGGACAACTCCCCCATTCGCTCTAACGCATAAAATGACCTAAATGTCACTTTTTTTCAAAATGCATTTCTCAGTGGGATCTTTTCGTTCATGAGGACCTATAGCAATATGCTATCTCCAATATATTTTGAATACTGCCCCGAGGGTAAAAGCGCCTCGAAGAAAACCGCAAATTAATATTTTTGTGTACGACAAATGGGAGAGTTGTCCACAAAAATGTCACAATTGACTCACCAAATTGCCAATTTGAGATTCGCATAGATGTAGTGATCTCATTTTTCAAACATCCATAACTTTCTTATTCCTTGTCCGATTTCTTTCAAACTTTCACCATCCTGTTTTTCTTATTTTTCTGCTTTCATAAAAATCATCTTATTTCCGAGGTTGGATTGCCCTTTAAGCAGTGCCAAATATTTATATGTTCCAAGATCAACCACCATATGAAAAGATAGAAAGAAGACTTCTGAACATCATGCTCTGGTTGTACAACATTTGCTCTGTAGTCAGTTACCTCCACTAACTTCTTAACTTCAACTCTGGACCAAACACTGTACCTAATTCTAACCCTAAACCTAACCCTAACCCGCAATCTTTGATGAAATAAAGACCAGATCAATTATCACTGAAGTGACATGTGACATGATTTATTGTTTACTTGGTTATTTGGTGTTTTTAATAGTTGGAGGTTCCTTTTTGTATTACTTGTAGTCTGTCATTTATTTTGAGTAGCTGTGAACTGCTTCATTGGCCCACCGAGCTCTCAGTGAGAGTCTGCTGTTTTTCAGCACGTTTAACACATCCGTAAATGTCTGGTGAGACTATTGATCATGTTATGCATCATATATACAAGAACAAGAACAACAACAACAAAGTAAATGTTATTGTTGGATCACCTATGCTCCTGATGTATATACATAGTGCATTTTATACCACGCCTAATGATTGTTATGCTGGCTGTCTTTTTTTATGGCTAATGATTGTTTTTATTGATGTGTGTTTTGATTAGGATGAGGAAGAAGATGGCCACAAGAGCATCTTAGATAAGGACCCTGAGGCAACGGCTCTCCTGGAGCTGGTAGGAAAGTCTAGAAAGAGTGAAGGATTGAGGGAGGTTGACGAGGATGCTACGGCAGACATCCCTGAGGTTCATGAGCTCCATGTACCACACCCGATATAGCCCCTGATGACCCTTGACTCTGCTAGATCGTATCAACTCAGGCTGAAGAAAGTACTGTGAAGAGTTCTAGTATTAGACCTACAACCATGAGGTCATGACTTACTCACTTCTACCTAACCCCTTGCTAATGGGTCCAATCATCATTTACCAGTGTCTAAATAGACATTTTTGGCTTTTAAAAAATTTTCCTTTTGTAATTGTGAAAGTGTCTCATGACTGAGGGTGTATGAAAAATCATACTTGAAGTTGAAGTACTAAACAGTTTTACTGGTTGATATCATTAGCTTCCATTTTATTCAAATCTACCACTAACTTGAATTTCGGATGAACTTTGTCACTTGCAGGTTAAAAAGGATATTAGTTTTCCATAAGAATACATACAATGAATACATGGATCATTTAAATGTACAAAACAAAACAAGATGGTACAAAACAATCTAATAAACCTCAATGTCATAGGCTGCAGAACCCCCCCCCCCCCCCCCACTTTTTTGAGTAGACACGTTAAAAAAATATCGGAAAAAATGCTCGAAAATAGTCATTAATGAGTGAAATCAGATCAGCCCCCCCCCCCCCCCCCCCCCCACTTTCAAAAACGCTCGTTGCCCCTGAATGTGGTTGCCAGGTCCTGCCAGTTAAAAAAAAAAAATTGAATAATTTCACCCTATTAAGACTTGTTCAATATTATTGTGTAATAATAATGAGAATGTGCATACATTGTGTGCGGGCAAGCCAGAATCCGATGACCGGGGTAATAATATATCTGTAAAGCGCTTAGAGACATCTCCGATGTATTAGGCGCTATATAAAAGTGGAATATTATTATTATTATTATAATGGTCTGGGAAAGGCAATCTGGCATTTCTAATTCTTGCAAATGGTGATTATTAAAATTGGATGAATTCTTTCTCTGACTCTCTCTCTCTGTCTCTCTCACTATGTTCCTCATATTTTCCTTTCATACTTTATATTTCTCTCCCAAAATGTGTCTTTTTTTCCCTTTGATCATTTTCTTTGATGAAACTAGTATACATTCACAGGACTATTACTTACAGGATCATGAAATTTGTGTCATCTTTTGTCAATATTGCTTTCAACATAATTATTTTATTGCTTTTACAAAATTAATCAATTTATTCTTATTCCATGTGTTAGGTTTTGTGGCTACTTTCTTATTGTTATACAACTTATTACTGCATGTATTGGTATTGGTTTTGGGTTGCCATATATTGTGAAATATTGTGGATTTACCTATTTTTATGCAAATTAACTAAGTGCTACTGTTACAGTGATTATAATTCATATTCTGTGTTTACCATCAAATGCATTTAGATGGAGGCTCTATGTCATTAACTTTTTCTGTCCCCAACATTCCTGTGGTTGTCTTATATGAATTTGATCATTTTTTTAAATGTTAATGTTTTTTTTTTTGCCAAATTGGATTATGACAATGTAATAATAATATCTTATGACATGATTCCTTGATCTACAGAATCTATGTTCCTGGAATATTATTTCAGACATGTTTTAATTTCATATGTGAAGTTGTAGGTGAAGCTTTAATTAATAACGTCATAGTGCAATCATCTTTTTATTTTGATACAACTCGATATTAAACAATCTGATATATGTAAAAATGACTAAAGGTGTGAAGAGATTTGGGAGGACTAACAAATTGATCAGGTCACTTGGTTGTCAAGCTTTTACACCTACAAAGAATTTGTGACTTTGTGATATGGTAGGTTTACTCAATATTTGTATAAGTAATATGACGATTACATCATGTTTTTGTAAGAGTAGGATTTGATGAGGTCATCATGGCTAAGGCCCGAGTACAAGTTACAGAAATTAAGGTCAGATAAGTTTTAAGAATCATGTGGAGATCAGGAACTCTGTCAATATATAAACACAGCTGAAGAAATATATTATGCCAACGTTTTGATCAAAAGACCTTTATGAGCTTTGCATTTCAATAAAGGTCTTTTGACAAAAACATCAGTAAAATATTAATCTTCAGCTTTGTTTTATTAAGACTGCGTTCCTCTTCTTAATTCATATTTAATGTCGGCACCAAACCTTATATATCAATAAACATGAAAAAAGGCTACATAAAGTCACACAAGATACTTGTACTATGTCATATAACATTCACATATTTATTATGGCAATAAAAGTAAAGTCTGTATTGAATTTAAATACTTAAATATTTACAGGTACATTTTATATGAATAAGTACAGTTCTTTAAACAAACACGGTCATACATGATAATTTAAAAAAGGAATAGAATAGGTTAACCAGCTCATGATAATTTGGAATTACTAGTCAATTTTAATGTTCGTACACACTGTAGTTCATAGTAAAAGCATATCAACAATAAACATCTTATCAGCTCTCTGGAGATCAATGAATAAGCCTTTTGGAAACTGTCCAAATGAAATGAATGCAAAGGAATTATATTACTGTATGTGCCAAGTGTGATGGAAGGTTTAAGAGTTGCAAACACTAGAATGCATTCACCTTTCCAAGAGACAACACTAATAACTGCTATAGCAGTATAACGCCAATTATGTTCTTCTCATTCTTCTGTACAAGTATGTGCTCATCCTTCATTATTATTAACAATGAAGCGTCAGTTTATAATTTAAGCACCGGTGTTATGTTTAGACTTTGGAATTTTTTACATGAAATATAAAGAGTAAAACATTTATGTAACCTATTATGTTATATTGTCATTGAAATACAACATTAATGGTCAATTTGAGGTTACAAAATTGTATAAAACAATAATTCATCAGCATAGTTTTGGAAGGAATTAATCTACCTCAAATTCCCATGAATTATATTTTATTTCTATCGGTATAAATGATTGTGGATACAAGTTCATTAAATTGTCATATATTTTCTTTGGGATTATATGTAAGGCAATTTCAATTATTTTCTATTGGCTCATTTTTGTTAACATTTTTGAAAATTATTCAATCATTGGGAAAGATGGAGTTATAAATTGTAGAAATTGAGCAAATTTTTCAAGAAAGAGACCTATTAACGCATAAATAATAAGGTTCTCAGTCACTGACTTACAATATTGCCTTTTGCAACTAATTTTTATCTAATAAATTTGAATCATGTTTTGTATGCATTGTTTATCATGCTAAATAGTTTTCATAATTATTACATATATAAAAAATGAAATTGGTGTAGAGAAATTTGTTTTGTTGGAATGTATACATCAACATTGGTCTTACAAATAAAGTCAAAGATCTATATTTACTTTGTACAAACAGACTAAATGGCCTTTAATTTTGTTCAGTGTCTTCAAGTTATATCATTAACTCTTTTGGAACAGAGGCCTTTCATTTCACCTCACAACTATGCAGTTTATGAAAGATTTTCATCTGTTTCAGATTTAACACACTACATGCATTTCATTTCAGAAAGATTATGTCAAGGACATATTATGCATCATAACATAATAGAGTCATATTATTTATGTACATATATGAAGACATTAAAACCTAATACAGGCTATCTGCCTGTCTAGCACTCATTTAATAAGTCAAATCACACAATACATGTACATTAAAGTTGAATAACACAAACGGTGCATTACACAATCAATTTCTAAACTTTTCCATTACGGTGGGCTTACAAAGCAGATGTGTATAATCCAGTATTTTATAGGTAGCTACAATGATTTGCCCCTAATGGCAGACATACTGAATTGTGTCTGTTCTGAATGTTTTTGGATGTGTCCATGATGATGAGGAAATCCACAAATTAGCTGAAGCCCTACAATAAAAAATACCCCAGGATTCTAAACAAGTCATAAAATTTATATGATGAGAAATTTAAAAGTCACTGAGCTACTGGCCAGTAAAATGCTACTAGGAGCAATTCTTTGCTACCCTCAGAACAAACTTGGAAAATCATTTCAATCCATGACGTTTTCATGACATTTTCTTTTCAAATTAGGAACATAAGTACATAACCTGTATACAATTCTTCCAGGAATTCCAAAGAAATGGTCCATAATCTTGTTATAAATACATGTACCGCAATTTAATCAGCTGTTACACAGAACAGTACAATGTAGCAGAAAGAAGGAGAAACATTTATAGAATTAAAGAGTCTGAACAAAAGTGGGATATAAATGGAACTGGCTTTTTGTGGTCAACTCTTATTACAAATCATTCTAGCTACCTCTACATGAATATAGAATAATGATATATTCTATAATGGATGATACATCGAGTGTAATTCAGTTGCTTAAAAATTCAACTAAGTGCATAGAACCTTTGAGTTGCAGATATTTGTATAATACAGTGCAGATAGTCTGGTACACTAATGTTCATTGTTCGATACGTACATTTCATCAAATTGTAGCTTTACCTGCTAATGGCAATAAATGTAATTATTAAACATTTCATTGAAAGAGAAAGAAGACATCACTGAAAGATAAAGGAAGATTGTGAAATTGCAATGAACTTTCTAATTTTTTTTCCACATCACTAAACCTCGAAGATCATTTCTCAATGCTACGTACATGTACATATGAGAATTATAGAACTCATGCTACACAACTGGACCTATATCTCTATTATTGAACTAATTTTAAGAAAGAATAAAATGCCCCTTTTGTTAATTCAAGTAATTGATCTTAAAGCCCACAACCTAAGAAAGACATCAACTATTTAGTGTATCACAGTTTTAAGTCATCTCACTTCATGTTTAAGAAAACATATTGAGGAAACAATATTTCATTGGTCATTACCATACATTTGATTATTTATCCATACCTGGTGAGACAAAAAATCAGTAGCCTCAATGTTCTGGCTCAGCCCTTAACTAATTTTTGAGCTACATTCAAAATTTAATCAGAGAATTTTCTATCCTACAGGCCATGACATTTATTAGACTTGCTTCAAAAGGCTGGTTGTGTTGCATCTGAAGGTCACTTTCACATAATATACAGGTATTTGAAATGACTTCCGCTGAAAGCCCTTCGTATAAACTAAATTAATTAGCAATTTTCTTTCGCTCAGGCATGCGTTGAGAAACTCATTATCATTGAAGCATCCTACAATAGATGGGCAGATTGCACCTGCCATATATAATAAGGGGGAAATAGTGCTATTCTATAAACATCAAGAATTTAGGAATACATGGGCAAGTGGATAACTTATTTGTATTTTCATTTCATATCCAATGCTTTATTTTTCCATGATCTTTGTTCATAATGTATATCTGGAAAAGAGATGAAACCAATATACAATCATGTAAAATCAATAAAATCAACCATCTTATGACAGTCGGAGCATATTCTGAAAGATATTCACCTTATAGCCCATCCAGTATTGAAGATGATATATTCTGATAAATCAACCAAAAAAAAGGTGGTGGCTTTTTTTACAGGGGCCATTACATCACTTATTCTATGGGAAAAAACTGTGAACCATATTTTGGTGCTCAGAGCAAAGGAGCAAACATTTTAACACATTTTGTTACAATAAGATGCATGTAAGTAAATATCCTTAAAGACAACACAACATACAGTTATAATTTCTTTCTCTCACATTTTTTGTCCCCATCATTTTGGGGGTACAAAAGTTATTGCACCAAGGACAGCTTTTGAAATGTTCACCACACTCTTTACAACAATCCAAGTACTGTCTAAAACATAATGCCATAAATACACAATCAACATTTGTACAAGAACATTCTGGCTTTTGACTTTTTGAACATAATTATACATGCACATCATTTGACACCACAATAATGGCAGCTGGAAATAGCTCTTAGAATACTGTTGATAGTGTAAGTGTGCAATACAACATTTTTAAAAAGTAAATATCTTGAAGAAATCTCCTGCATATCAATAATACTCCCACTGCTGTTGCTGATTCTAATTTTCTTCTTAGCACTGTATCATTATCAATGTTCCTTGATAATATTAAGAGTTGTACAATTTTTCTTTTGAGTTACTTACTTAAGATAAATTCTATCTGAACAAATATTGGGTCTACACAAACATCAATAATATATGAATCTAAAATATGGCACCAATGAGCGAGAAAATACACACAAAAATTTGTCAACACAGAGTAATACTTGTC
The DNA here is from genome assembly GCA_025618425.1 of Heliocidaris tuberculata. Lineage (NCBI taxonomy): Eukaryota > Metazoa > Echinodermata > Echinoidea > Camarodonta > Echinometridae > Heliocidaris > Heliocidaris tuberculata. The sequence goes on along the minus strand of CM046845.1, from coordinate 32,528,275 downwards.
CAAGATAAATTTGTGCTTAGCATATCGACTTCATAAATCAGTTCAAACCACAGGTGGAGACTTTTCAGCTGGAATAAAGGACAAATTCAACATTTGTCTCTTGTTTTTTCCGAACTAGATTGTTACTGTCCTTGATGATTCTTTGGACAGCCCACTCTAAAATCTTCTCAGCTAATTCTTTCCCATTCCTTTAGATAGAGATACTTTCCTGATTTGCCTCTGAGTTTCTTGTGCTATGATCCACCTATGGCGCGTGATCGTCTAGTCCACTTCAAACATCTACTCTACTCCAAACTCCAATCAACTAAGCTAGGAATCTTGCTTCTACATGGCATGCAACAGTCAGGAGATTGAATCCTTGAGATAGCTTGGTCTTTAATACTAGGCTTCAAGATGCTTCTTCCAGTGTTCATTTCAAATCAAATTCTTCCTCATCATCATCCTCAACGTTCAGCTCTTCGCCTCCCTCTGCTCCTCCTACTGAACCCATCACACCCATGGGCGGCGCTGCTTTCTGTTTAGGTCTACTACCTCCCGGTACTCGTAAACTCCTTGCCAATTTGACATACTGCATCATAATGCAAGATAAAAACAGCAGAAATATTGTATTTAGAAATCAGACTTATGCTCAATAAGTGGCCTAATATTATGAGACAAGAAGAATATTGACCAAGATAAAAATTAAGGAGGTTGTCTATGGTAATTCCTTGGTGAAAATCATTTGTTACAAATAAAATATGTTGAGAATAATACTTCATTCATGCAAGTGATTTTAGAATCATATTTATAATCAATTCTTGTTCTCGGCTTTCCAAACATATATATTTTGAAATCCTGCATCTAATCTCACAAATAATATTACTCACATCATTATCCATGTATTTGAAGAGTGGAAGGCTTAAGATTTGGTGAAATGTATCTTCATCCTGTTTATCATAAGCATCTAAGAGACAGGCCAATGCTGATGCTACATCACTCTCGGCATATCCTTCAAATCTAGACAAGATAATACAGTTATAAACATAATTTAAATTTGAACTTCACTGAAATTCCCCTCATTTTCTCAAGCATGGGTGTTGGTACCTTGCAGACAAAATACACTTGAATCCTTTCAAAGTTTCGAGGCAATTGGACACATTTTGTGGTCTCAATAACTTTTGATTCAGAACTCTAAAAGATATACCAGATGCATGAGTAGAAAGAGCAAAAATTTGCACATACTTTGTCCATTTTGTTGCATGACCATACTGCATTTGATGCCAGGAATTTCAAAAATGGGAATAAGGTTTAAAATCCTTAAATTGGCAACTCATTGAGAGATTCAATATCATTTTTTAAAATAAAAACTTTAAAAGTGGCAATTTTTTCAACCTTTCAACAAAATTACTAACCATGTATATTGTTTTCAAAGATATTACACCTTATTAGAACCATGTAGCACTAAAAGAAAAATATCATTGTTGCCAATTCGCTTTGCAAATGCATAGGAATGGCTAAACAAGTTTGGCCGCTTCTGGTGAAATAAACATCAGAATAGTTAGTAGCATTATAGTACAGGGATGTAGCTACGGTGGGCGGCGGTGGGCGGGCCCGCCCACCACTCACATTTTCCGCCCGGCACTCTGGCTGAAAATCAGTCTCCCGCCCACCACTATTTTCCCAAATTTGATGTGTATTAATTGCCCCAAAACACACATATAATGCGCAGAAATTACCTTGTTGTGCTTAGATATTGACCAATCCATGAATATAATTTCATGACTTGACTTGTAAGTATAGTACACTCGTTTAATCTGAAACTAAAATCAAGATAAAATAAATTGATTGCAATCCGAACGTACGATAGCGCATATAGCTAGCTAGCTACGTATATATACGCCTCCGGTCGCATCTCTGACGGGTACCGTGTCCGCTATACCAAGGCCCGCGGACATATCTCGCGGGGCAATTGCTGGTTCGCGATCGATGATTTTCCATTCGCAAAGGCAGTCAAGTTCGTTCACTCATAGCGTCCTTACCATACTTCGTGTGTATCTAGGCAGTCATACACCTCAGCACTTTCAAACACCACTGCACAAAAGTCACTAACATTCACTCACAATCGGCATTTAATTCACAAGAACCGACACCAACATATCCATGAAATACAATAAATTCAACTCACCGATGTTGGAAAAGATCATTTCAAAAATGAAATCCGTAATTTATTGTCAATACTAGCGAAACGGGGTATCGGAGGTCATTGTGTACATTTCCTGATCGCCGCGAGCGCAGACTAGATATCTCCCCCCAAAAGATCGGTCGTAAAAATTCGGCCCCTATCGCGCACACGTAAAAGTCCCGATTTTCTGCCTGCGCGATCGTAGAGATCGATGTGCGCACGCGATACCGAGTTTCTTTTTGAACAAAATTTTATTGGCCGATTTTAGTCTAAAACATCGGCGAAATGAAAACAACATGCGATCGTGAAAAAATTCGGGGGGGTTGATTTCTTCGGTTTTGGACATGATTTTGACTTTGGATTTTACGGGAAATGTCAGAAGTTCTTCCTAACGGTCATTTAAGGTAGGAGTGAGATGATTTAAGAGCTGAATTTGAAAGGAAGTATTTTAAATATCTTTACCCCCCTATACCTTTAGTATATGCGATAGAAAATGAGTAGTATTTTTGCATCCGTCCTGCATAGTGGTCAATATGACCACTATCAATATTACTTGGTGTGGTCTAGTCCAAAGGAAAAGCGTTATAAAGTGAAAGTGAAGCTGACTTAGGTAAGTAAGTACTAAGTAGTACAGCTGAATGAATGAAACAACACAGCTCTTTGTTTTTTGTGCTTTTTTTATTGCATTTAATTCATTATCTATTTCATACTGTTATAAATTATTTCTACTTACTAATGCAGTATGAATTTGTTTCAGTTACAGCCATTTATGTGTGACTCATTTCAGTCATTTGGGTATCTAGAAATTGGGATTTTGGGCCTCAAATGTTGTATAAGGCAAAAGCTTAGGGGGCGCTGCCCCCTGAACCCCCGCTGCGGTATTGCCCCTGGACCCCTGGTCGATAGTCGTGAAGCTCCATTCGCTGCGCTCACTCCACACGCAGGTCAAAGTCCATGAAGTTGCAACCACCACTCAAAATGCTCTAGCTACAACACATATAAAATGATCTAAAGCAGAGTTAGACTCAGAGTTATTTTTATAATATCATGAATGTAGCCCTGGGCAGTAGTTCTGCACACACTGCTAAAACTAATCACCTGAATAACTATTTATGTTCAGATAAATGTATTCATATAATTTTTTGGAGCTGCAAAAAGGTTCATAAATACACTGATGAAGTTTTTGTTTGCCCTTCCTACTATAGTGTCATTCCCTGTACAAATAACATTCATACCTACCCCATTGCCCTGCCACACATTTTATCAGCTGCTACATAATCTCCTCTCTTTAGATGAACCAGAACTAGCGCTGACACAGTCTGTAACAAAATTAAAGGTTTAGTATTTTATGTTTCTATCTACAACTACAGCAAAGATCAATATACGGATACCTTCCCGGGAAGGAAAAAAATTGCAGACATACTACAATATTCCTGTTCATATCTTTATCAGTCACCTTAAAATATAATTTGTGTAAGGCTAGAACGTATAAAATGAACCTTAAATAAATTAACATATAATTCTATGGGTTAACAGTTAAGGAGTATGAAGAATATAAACCGAACTCCGAGCTGAGTTTCATGCGGGACTCTATTCCTGGCGAGCACGTACAGGTGTGTCGACTAGTCTAATCACAAGTTGCTTTTACATTTATTGAGAGTGGATTTAATCTTGCAATATCTCTTTATAGAACTAATATCTGTTACGCATACTTTGAATATAGTTTAGCGACATGGAACCTCTAACATACAGAGCAAAATATTTTCCTGTGATTAGTACATTTAACAAGTAACATTTTTAAAAAATATGGTAAGCCTATGTCTGTTAGAGTCAATAAGTATTATTAGAAAGCATACATATCAAAATATTGATGCACATTGGGAGCGCTTGTAAAGAAGTTTTCTTACAACTGAATGCACCTACCGGTCCTACCCTGTATTTTAAATAAAACTGTAATGCATAAATTAAATAAAACTGGATTAATACACTGTATCTACAGGTAACAATTGAATGTATACAGAGCTTTGTTAAAATTTATTTTGAGATTTCATTACAAAATTGTACTTGAGCTATCACTTTAGTAAAGATTTTATTTTCACAAATTTAGCAAAATCTGGCAATTTGGATGTCAACCTTTAAATGTATCTGATACATTATCAGCCATAATGTGGCTGATAACTCAAGAATATTAATTGAATGAACACTGGTAATGATAATTAGATTACTCACCCTGTTTGTAGCATCAATGTCACCCAGATCATGTCTGAGATCTCTTTCTTTTGAGAGCACCTTTGCTGCTTCATCATAGTCTTGAATCCTAACAAGAATGCGGGCTGATTTTCCCAAGAAATCTACGATCTGACGTGGTCTATCCTCCAGCTGAGCAGGAAAGACAACACAACACAATGTTGGTAAGATAATAGAAATGGTGTAAATGCCTCTTTTTTCTGCCGCATCTCAATATTTCAAAGTCAAAATAAATAATATTGAAATCCCAACTAGAGACAAATAAATACAATACTTTGTATGCCTTGTAAAAATTGTAATATTTTGGTGCAATTTTGTGTTTATAAGTTATACAATTTCCACTTCAAAGTAGAAATTCTACTTCACATCTGCTTTTTACATTATTTCCATTACTAAGTAACAACATGACATAAGAGACTATGCAATATTTACCTCAACAACATCACAAGCCTTTTGATATAGTTCCAAACACATCCTTGGGTTAACTGTTTCCATCATTCTGCACAAGAGATTTGAAAAATAAAGTTATCAAAATAAAGAAGGTAAAAACATCAACTACTACACAAGCTATTTTATTCTGTATCATACTACAAAGAGTTTTGTTGTTGTTGTTGTTGTTGCTGCTTCTTGTTAATCGTAATCTCTTTACCTTTATCATGTGTATACGGAACTTTTTGAATGCAAATTCCCCAGCTTTTGTCAGATACTAACAGTCAATGAATAACTCTTACAACATTTTAGTAATATTTTCAACACATACGTGATCAATTGAAAAATTGGACAGAATTGCTATGGAACTGAACCTAGGGCCTCCTGTTTGGCAGTCCAGAATACAAACCCCTATACCATATCACATCACAATAATGGGAACGTCTAATACAAGTGTCTTTTTGTGAGATAGCAGTTGCGACTCATATTTGGACCTTGGTCCTCTTGGTTCAAAGTTACATCACATCACAACACTTCTGGATGATAAATAAAGATTTTTTTAGAGTCCTTTTTTTATGATGGCAAGTGTACAAACCACTATACCATATTGCAACATATATCTGGATAATATCTTACTTGGCACCCTTTTCAAGGCAGATGGCAGCTGTGTCTGGAGTTCCATGCTCTGTGTATAGACTTGCTGCTTTCTCAAATAAACCCATAACTTCACCCCAGTCTTTCAGATCCTTCATTACAAAATCAAAGGGTGAGAGTTATTTCAGAAGCATTGATTTGCATTGTTATGTAGGTACATATAATTCCTTCTTACAAAGTCCTCAATCTCATATCAAGATCATGATTATCATATGCAAAATGCATAAAATATTCTGTTATAAACAAATACTGCCCAAATCGGGGAAATTTACCACATTAAGCACACTCATAATCAATATAATTCCCATTCAAATTTGAAATAATAATAATAATAGTAAATCAGTCATTACATATACCTATACCAAGAGTAAAATTACCTTATGAATTACTAAATTAAAAGATATCTGACTTGCATAAAATCATTACATGAAGAAAAAGTTCTGTCAAATGAAATGACACATACTTACCCTCATGATGAAGCCTGCTTGTTCATACTGCTTTGCTGCATGAAACAAACTGTATAATGGGTCTACATTCAGGAAAAGTAGGCTTAGACTTTGGGAAAAATAAAAATTGTCATTGTAATTCATATTTACTTATTACAAATATATATATGCAAATATATATGTAAAAAATGAATGCTTACTAACATAATGCTTAATAACAAACACTACATGCTAAAAAAAAAAAAACTAAAAAAACTTGTGCTTTAAATTTAGTTTCAAAAAATTGCATGGGGACATTTTTCTTTCAACCTCAGTACTCTGTTCAATAAATTCTATTCTAAGTTCAAATACATACTCAAATACCCTATAACTGGTGCATCTTCTGACCATGCACACACCTCAGCCATACATGTGCAGTAGAAGTGAAAAGGATACGCATCATTATTTCTGTGTGCACCTGCAGCATTGATATAAGCCCTCTTAGCTTCCAGGGGTTGCTTAGCATTCTTGAAACACACAGCTGTTCAGAGAGAGAGAGAGAGAGAGAGAGAGAGAGATTTTAAAAAAATCAACTCTTAAAAGTTCAATCAAAATTCTTGTTGTAAATTTCTAATACACACATGTATATAGCAAGAAAAATTATTAGACTTTTTTGTTGTTGCCCTTGTTTTTATTGTACCTCTCATGATAACCCTGTCATTGATCATTCTATTCTGTAATCCTGGCATGAATGGAATCATTCATAGTACAGGAAACATGTACTGTCATGTGCATGTTTCAGTCATTTTTACATATTTTACAGAGCATTCAAATAATATGTAGTGTTATGTACAGAAAATATGGGAGCAAAGTAACATAATATATGGTGGTTGATCCAGTGTCCGAACACTTTTCAGAAAATCAACGATAGCAAATAAAATATCAAACGAATATCTGTCAAACTTACATAATGAATGCTCAAAGTCCTACAGAAAAAGAAATTGAAGGAATTTTAAAAAGACAATGTAGATTTAATACGATATTCCCTTCCGAGTGAACCCCTTCCCAATGACGCAGCGTTTTGGTCTCTTGAAAAAGGTACTGTATTTCCGAACGTGTGAAACCTATAGGAAAAAGACAACCTTTGTTTCAATAGTGTGGTTTTCATACGCGTAATCCCACGCGTATGAAAACCCATTTTTGGCGCTTAACAGTACACGTTCGGTAATACAATCTGTTCGGAATTACAATCCTTGACTATACTATGGTACAATGGTAAAATGTATGATCAAGAAGTAGTCTACTTATTTTTGCATTTATATACCACCAAAAAAATTGCAACCAGAACAAAACAAAAGAAATATACAAACAAACACAGAAGAACATATTTTACTTACCGGCTTGTTCATACTCATGGGCTGCACTGCCAAAATCTGGTTTCCATTTGAAGAAAGATGTCTTCAAACTAGAATCAAATACATCAATATTCATTGAATATATATTTATTCATAGTCTATTCATTTATTTGTTCTAGTCTAAACAGGGCTAAGATAGCTTCTTGCAGTTCCAAATTCGAATCCCCCCCCCCATAAAGACATAGATCTAGATCTATTGTACATTTGCTCTGCGCAAAGTAGAAGTCATGTGATCTCTCATATGAAGCAATTTCAATATCTCGTATCAACTGAGCATATCCACAATAACGTGTTTGAAAAATGTGTCATGGACTATAAATTTCGAGACTCTAATTTAAACCTACATTTTATTAATCTAGAAAATCACAATTATCAATTTTCTTTTTATATCTCTGAAATAGACAAGCCAGAATTTAAATAAAAAATGTTGCTACTCATGTTGATTAGTCTACATGGATGTATTCCTGAATCTCTACAGACTAACATTACACTACAGTTAATCTTATTTTCTGATATTAGCTCTTAGTTAGAATCTACTCATTCAAGAAACAAATTAAACAAACATCACATTTAATATCTATACATGTAGATCTAGAATTACCAAATATGAAGAAATAATATTACACTTTAGAGTTCTCCTGAAAAAAATTTGCTGTGTTATTACTATTCACTACTGTGTGTGAGACATGTTATCAAAATAAATTGAGCAGCAAGCAGTTTTCATTCCTCAGGCCGGGACAGCCCCGGGTGGATACATTATTTACGACCGCACTCTGGCAAACTAGCTCGGCTCAATATTAATATTCGCTGAGCTTTGGCCGCAGGTAGGCGTATACTACTCTTTCGAGTCAGGGGGCAGGGAGCCGAGGCGGTAGCACTGCTGCACGCAAGTCTCCAATGCAATGCGCTCTCAATAATCTTGCACTAATAAATGAAATTGCTCGAAGGCAAGGAGTGACAGCGGCTCTGCCATAATTAATGTTCCCGTCAAAATCTACAGGAATTTTTACAAAAACCATTCATTACATAAAATAACATAAACCTGAATAAAACAAATTGTCAATATTGTGTACAATAATGATGAAACAAGATCAAGTTGTCAAGCAATCACCTCTTTTCGGCTGCCGCAATATGTTCTTTCGCCTCGGAGATCCTCCTAGCATCCGCCATGATTGTAATGATTGTTTTTGTTAGTCTAAGGTCAAGACCGATTAGGGGGAAAGATGGTATTAATATTTAGGAATTTATATGCAGGCACCATCGATCTCTATCACTGAGCATGATCATGGTGCTTGTTTTGTGAGCAATGCATATTCCTTGATTAATCATGCGTGGCTGATGACGTGGGCGTGTAGGACTGGAGCTGAAAGATCAGATCGATGTCGACGTTACAACGTAATATCTTCCAGCTCATCATACTAAATAAACACGAGTCATCCCAGGAGTCATCCTTCTCGGAGCTCCCTCGAATATAGGTGTAGATAACGGGAGATAATGAGAAAAAAGAATAAAGAAGTGGATTGAGGGGAAGCTGTCTGGATGACTGTGAATAAAAAGGAAACACAAATATCATGTTGGGGGAAAGATGGGTGGGGGGGGGGGGGGGGTATAAATACATTCCGACTAAATGTCAAACGAAATATTCGTGAGTCTGGGATCTTGCAGGTGCCGTATCAGAAGACTTTGGCTTAGAATGAGAGAAGCCAGTGGCGGGTCAATATATAGATGAACGGGTTGAACTTTTCAATAAATGATGATGAATAAAAAGGAAACATAATTGTTTGGGGGACAAAATATTCTCTGACTGATCATCGGAGATGGGAGATCTCCGTGAGTCTAAAATCATCAGGTGCCGTAGCCTCATCAGACGCCAGTGCACTTCTATTCATCATACAGTTTATACTCCGTTATTTTTTGTGCTTTCTTTTGTTTCCTATACGTGTTGTCAAGGTTGTTTTTTCTATTCAATATGCTGCTATCATGTTTTGTTTTGTTTCATTCGATCTTTTTCAGTCAAGTATAATCTAATAATTACGTACAACTTTGTTTTGATATAATGTACCTTTACTTTGTTATATTCTGTCCCTATATATTCAACATGCCTCTGCTGAGTTTTGTTTTGTTTCGTTTTGTTTCAAGGTTTTGATGATAATCCTATTATGTCAGGATTTTATATCACTGATAATTTTTTTGATTTGAATTTGAATTTGCATATCACAGGGGCCGCGGAGCAATTTTGAAAGTGGGGGCTAATTTGATTTCACTCATTAATGACAGTTTCGAATTTTTTCCAAGGTTTTATGACACGTGTCTACTCAAAAAAGTAGGGGGGGGGCTGCGGATCCATTGGGAGGCATGCACTGCATTGGTCATACCTATACCCCCACCCCCACCTGTGGCACTAGTACTGTTTAAATTAAATGCACATGACATGCCCCCCCCCCCCGGCCGGTATTTAATAACATTTTTTAATTGTCATGTGAGCGAGATTCCCGGGAAACTAGTATAATTATGAATGCTGAGACAGCTGAGTGAATGAGGTTCAAACTTGAGTTGCATCAAATCGACACAAAGTTCTGACGATGGAAATGGTGCTCCGACATCAGTCGCATTTTAAACCCTCAACTAATGCATTTAGGCGCGTAAAAAAAAACGCCAACTAAAAAAAAAAAAAAAAAGGCGAGAGCGAAAAAGCGGGGGGGGGGGGAGAGTGAAAGAAATAAGCATAAAAAGGCGATATGGTATGAGCCGTTATCTTTCTCTCAAAATTTGCTGAAATGTCAAAGTTTTCGCGCTTCGCGCAGGAAGGGGGAACTCTCCCAGCCCTGCAATCACCCCTGTTACAGTGCAGTATTGCGTCCAAATAATTGAAAAGCAGTCAGGGCGCCGAACTAACTTTCCGCCTAAAAAAAGGTGCTACGAGCAGTTATCTTTCTCTTATAATTTGCTCAATCGCCAGAGCTTTCGCGCTTTGCGCTGGAGGGGGGGGGGGGGACTCCCCCTGCACCCCCCCCCCCCTGAGAAGCATGCTTTGCGTGCTCACAACCTCTACCCTAAAATTTAACCATGGCTAATATACGCGGTTGGCATATACCTGTAATGTGGGCGCCTAATTCTTGATGATCATGATTTTCTTCATTTTCTCCTCTTCTTATATAATTTCTTTCTCTCTTTTGCGTTTTTGCGCCTCCTTCACGGTGCTGCCCTGCATGGGCACGTGCCATGGCAGGGGCATCGCTTAAACATTTTGAAGGGGGGGGGGTGACACCCAAATTTACCGCCAAATTTTTAAGGTGTGACACACAAATTTGCTGACAAAAATGCGGCATTCTAGCATTCTAATCTCCCCCCCCCCCCTTACATATGAAAATAAGCGAAACTGATTGCAGATGTAGAAATCTTGACCATACGGGCTATTTTCGCAAGGGGATGGGCGGACGCCATTTGCCCGTATATCATCTTGTCAATTTCTAATTCTTTTTCACTTTTCGTAGTGAAAATGTACAGAAGTTATACATACAGAAGTTACATAATTATCAGGGAACCTCGCCACCCCAAAATCAGGGGCGTCGCTAGAACATTTTGAATGGGGGGTGTTACATTTGCCGAACAAAAAATGCTGCACCCTATAATCTCCCCCCCCCCCACAAATAATAATAAAAGAAAATCAAAGATGTAGAGATCTTGATCATACAGGCCCATTTTTGCAAGGAGGGGGCTTGCGCCTTTTGACCGAATATGAACTTTCTCATTTCTAAATTTTTGCGAACGAGGCTCAACGAGCGAGCAAAAAATTTTAAAAACTTTTTGTAGAGAAAATGAACGAAAGTTACGGGAGTTACATAATTATCTGGGAACCTCGCTGCCCAAATATGTGGATATTCTGACACTTAACTTCGCTTCCCGAATATGAAGTGGCGGTTGCCCGAATATCCGAACTTTAAAAATCCTCGGGGGAGGGGGGCTGCAGCACATTGCCGAAGGGGGATGCCTTTGCCCGAATATCAACTTTCCAATTTTTAAATTCTTGCGAACGAGCTCAGCGACCGAGCAATTTTTAAAAAACTTTTTGTAGAGAAAATGTACAGATTTTACAGAAGTTACATAATTATCTGGGAACCTCGCTTCCCAAATATGTGGATATTCTGGCTCATCGCTGTCCGAATATGAAATGGTGGTTTCCCGGATATCGGAACGTTCGAAAATCCTCAGGGGGGGGGGGGGGGGCTGCAGCCTATTGCCGAAGGGGGACGCCCTTTGCAAGAATATTAACTTGCCAGTGTTTTTGCGAGCGAGCAAAAAAAAATTGGCCAGCTTTTCCTTCTTTTTCTTTCCTTCCTATTTCCTTTCCGTCTTTTCTTTCTGTTTTATTTGCATTTCCCTTTATCTTTTCTTTTTTCTTTTCTTTTTTCCTTCTCCTTTCTCTATTCTCCTTTTCCTTTTCTCTTTCCTCTTCCCTCTCCCTTTTTTCCTCTCAAGTTTTTTTTTGCCGACAACAGTTTTGAGTAGTGGGGGAGGGGGGGGGGGTGACACCCCGCATCCACCTCTAGCGACGCATCTGGTACGTGCCCATGCCCCACCCCCACCCACCCCCTGTATTATAGACTGACCCACTGTCCGACATACTACGATGAACTTCGCTCCATGCAGGCTAATAGTTATAGGTTATAGGAATAAAGTTGGGGTTAAGATTAGACTTAGAATACTGGCTGCATGGTTTTATAAATATATATATATATAGCGAGAGAGGTGTGGATGTGTGTACCAATCGGTTGAACCATGTTAAATTTGGATATGTGAAGAGAGAATATAATGGTACAGAATGAAGCAGGTCACTCGGTGTATTTGCAAGCTTTCGGCTCCTGGCCTTCTTCAAGTTTATTTGCTAAATCAAACAGAATGAAACAAATAATAATAATAAGCAACTTAACAAAACTAAAGACCACAGAACAGAACTATCATAAATCTGGCAACATAAATCAACAGGAATAATTATAAGTGAAATTGAAAAGATGTTACTCGCCATTTCACTTACTCCTGCCGAGTATAACATCTTTTCAATTTCACTTACTCCTGTTGATTTATGTTGCCAGCTTTATAACAATTCTGTTCTGTTGTCTTTAGTTTTGTTTTGGCGAGTAACATCTTTTCAATTTCACTTATAATTATTCCTGTTGATTTATGTTGCCAGATTTATGATAGTTCTGTTCTGTGGTCTTTAGTTTTGTTAAGTTGCTTATTATTATTATTTGTTTCATTCTGTTTGATTTAGCAAATAAACTTGAAGAAGGCCAGGAGCCGAAAGCTTGCAAATACACCGAGTGACCTGCTTCATTCTGTACCATTATATTCTCTCTTCACATATATATATATATATATATATATATATATATATATTTTTTTTTTTTTTTTTTTTTTTTTTTTTTTTAAATAGGCCTATAGTGATAAAATATTATACAGGGAAGAGTAGCGGACATGACTGAGTGAGAATATTTTTTTGAAAAGTGAAATTTTGCATTCTATAGGGCCTGCCCTCGAGGGCCTACACATTACGTCGCAGCATTAACTCATTATTTGACGTTTTTATGGGCAATCTTTTTTTTCTTCAAAATTTCCATCGGGGGACGATTTCCCTGAAAATTTCCCAGCAGGGAACAAAAAGATGGCTAAATTTATTTATTTGTTGTAAAGTCTGGGGAAACTTAAAATTCAAATAGCCATGGCTAGCTTGCAGGTCTTTGCGGAACAGCAGCGGAAGGCCAATTTTTGTGAACAGATTACTCAAATTAAAGACGTGGAAAACAGTGGAATAAGTAAATGAACTGAAACTGTTAGAAATGCAACCACGTCACCATCACCACCACCACTGGCACCACCACCACTTCTAGTCCTGATAATGAACTTGACAACCTGTCATTGCATGCCTATGCTCTCCAAAATTCGTTCCGTATAGGTTGGGGCGGGGTAGTACCTATGGGTAATACAAACTAACAAGGTACGCCCCTCCCTCTCCACAGTCTCTGTGGACAAATATGAGTTTATGTAATTAATGTAACTAACTGAATAGTCGGTTAAGCTAAGTTTACTTTGCAGGAAATTCGTCAGGGACATTAAAAAAGAAAGAAAAAAATTAAAGTAACAATTGTTCGTCGTCGTCGCAGCTGGCGCTACAAATTCAGCTGCGTTCTAGCTTCTGATTGGCTGACACGCAGCGGCGAAATCAAAAACTGGAATTACAACAATGCTGTTGCGTTCGTGATCCTCTTCTGTTTGGGCTTGAAAAATCATATTTTAGAAGTTTGGATAAGAGTAATTAAAAATTTCAAAATGGAGCCAGAGAAAGCCTTCGACGAGAACTATGAGTACAACTGCCCACAATTTGTAGATTTCTCTGTACCTCACTCATTTGACGACAAAGCAGACGAATATTTTGGTAAGGAATCAATACATTCATTTCACACACAATAGTCAATAGTCGGAGTGCATGTTGGTTGTACTTGTTGTATTGCAGTGCAGATTTGTCATGTTTGTGAAACAAACTTGCATGCAAGCCAAAAAAAAGGCAAAGCTGAGTGCAAACAGCAAACTCATTTTAAGGCATGGTTACATTTGAACTTAAAGTTAAACTAATTTGTATCGTCCAATTTCAATTTGTCTTGTATTTGTAAATCTTATAAATAATATGACATTTGAGTGACATTCACATTGTCCTTTAAAATTTGTTTAATTTATCATAGACTCATCTCGAGTCTAAATCATGATCATGTTTATCATTTCCTGATCCTGGTCATCATTCCTGGTGGTGACTGACACTTGAATGAAACTTTAAAGAGCAAAACAGTGACCTGAAATTCGGGATGAGCACTTAACTTGCTGATGTGGATGAGCAGGGCCACGGATGTTTTGCATCAAAAGTTGTGATTAAAAATTAAAGTTAAACTAGCCCGACCAGACACCGTGCAAAGCACAGCGTCTGACAAGGACAGGTCAAGGACCCACCAAACTTTCAATGTGACACCCCTCAGCATGCTCAGTGTCGCTAAAAACAATGTACAAAATTAATTGAAAATGTATATAACTTCTAATTTTACGTTATACTCACATGAAATCGATTGCTTGGATGGATTCGTTGAAGTTCAATCCCCAGCAAGGAGTCAGGCAATGTCCACAGGGTATAAATAGGGTGTCCGGAGAAAAAAATTATTTTTCTTATTTCAAAATGATATTAAATTTTCTTTCTGGATTTGAAAAATAATAACCATCAAACTGACAGAAATATGATATTTCATGAAAAATTCCAGTTAATTACTGTAAAATAAGAGAATGAAATCGGACCATTTTTCAGCTTTTTCCTGCCATAGGCTATGTAGTTAAGAAATGGGACACACACAAATCCAAATTTTGAGCTTCCGAAACCTGTTACGACTTTATACTTAATGTCAAAAACTTGACCCTTACATGACCAGATAGGAAATTTTACAATCTTTCTGATGGTATGAATTTTTTCAAGGTTTGAATATCAGATCACAGTGTAAAATTGCGAAAAAGTGACAAAATTTGTGTAAAACAGAAATTTCAGTTTCCCATAGGAAACGCATAGGGAAATGGCAATCTGAATACACAAAAATATAAGGGTTTGCAATTTATCTCTTATCTTAATTTTCTAGTGAGCCTAAAAACTTGCCCCTAGTGTCAAAAGAATGACCAGGATTTTCTCTTTCCATACATTCCAAATATGAGATAAAAATTAATTCAGATCACATTGTAATAACAAGATGAATTTGCCCCCAAAATTGTGCCATTTTTCCCCCTGAATCAGCACGTTTTTAAGCTGACACTTTTCAGTGTGACTTCGGACACCCTAGTATAAAATTTCAACTTTTGACTGCTAAACCCTGTCCATCGCCGAACTAATTCAAAATACTAGTTACGCACGGGTGTGACCTTTCAAAGTGCAGCGATTACATTCCGGGTCACTTCTGCCATACAGTAGCTCAGTTACTGTTGGCAAACGATGCAATAAATCATTTTTTTTTGTTAAGTTGTAAGTTGTGTAACTAAATGATTGTAATCAATCAATAGATGAAATTTTATTTAGTTTGATTTTTAGTTAAAAACTATTTGTAATTTCAGTGAAAAGCATGTAGTCGCACTTTGTCATCGCAGTTCGCAGCATTAGAAAACTGCCGACTTGTACAGTGTACAAAATAGGTATGATTAAACATAACTAGAAAAATTAAAACGCAACTCCAAAATACGCGATCCTGATTGGTTGAAAATCAAGTTGCGTTTTAATTTTTTTAGTTGCGTTTAATCGCAAATTTTATGCAAGGGCCCAGGATGAGCAATTGCCAATGTGATTGGATTGTGTTTGTAACATAATTTTAGTAACTTGTGAATATAGGGGGTCCACCACTCACACTTATGCGAGGTTATTGTAGATAACCTCGCACTTTGACTTTGTACCTTTGTACCGTGATGAATTGCCTCTGATAGCAAGTGTGTGATATTTTGCACATATGTGTGCTGGAAAGGAGCCAAAAACAGCATGAAAATTTCACTTGATCAAGATGATAAAGATTCTATTAAAGAATCTTGCATGAAATTAGATATTCTATCATCCTAAAATGTAGAAGGAAGTATTTCTCAAAATTTTGCTGATAATATGTGTTTTTACTTGTTCAACTTAGAGGTCGTGACCACTGCCAAAATCGACACAGCCCCACATAGTGATGGTTCTGTGAGTGGGGGTCTACGGTAGTCTAAATTGTCTAAGTTAAAGTTTATGATGTATTTTAACTAAAGCAAAATTCTGAAATAACAGAAGTCACAAGAACTGAACAAGGTAATATTTTTGGTCAAAATTAAGATAAAAAAGAAAACCAAATCGAAAGTTTTAAAAAGGCAGCCATGGCCATGATGGCAGCAGCAGGCAGCCAGGTCCTGGCTATATTCTGTCATCATGGTCATTTATTAGAGTCTCAATGTATTTCCTTTCTTTTTAAATTTTAGTTTGAGAGAGTGAAAATCATCACCTTAAGTCTAGTTTACTTGAAGAATCTGGGCATGGGCCATGGCAAGAATGAAATGACTATCTGGTGTGGGGAATTCTTGCAGTCTAGTGCAGTCTGGAGCTAACCTATTGTAGAACTGATGCTATCAAATTTTCCTTTTTCCCATGTACGCGTAAAGACTGGAATAGACTACCTGACAACATCATTAATATTATTTCCCTTGATACTTTTAAAGACCCAAACCCCAAAGCATATCAAACAGAGATCGTTCTAGTCCATGGTCACTCAACCCTCATCCGTGTCTACATGGACTAGCCAGTCTGTCGACTCAACACGTACATGTACCAAAGAAGAAGTCTGCCACTGGCATATTATTGTACCTTGTGCTTGTCAAGTGCAGAGTGTACAGTGCTAGTAAAAAAAAAATTTTGACATTTCTCAACCTTCCCAAAATACAGACATTATGTCATCCAATTCTGAAAGCAAATCACTAAGTTACTAACTAAGCAATACAGTGGAAATTCCTCCTTTTTCTTTCTTCAAATTTTTGGACCTATAAGATTTTACACATGTAAGGAGAGACTATACATTTTGGATAGACTATCCAGATGCAACTTGCATGGTCAGACAGGTTGTCAGACTGATCCTTAAATTGGAAAGGTTAACTACTTTTAAACATGATTCCTAAATTTTCATTTTGGAATTTATTGAATTCAAAATCTATGAATAGTATCAGCAAAGTGAGCAAACCATCCGAGTCACACATGTATGTCAGTTCAAATGAGTCATAGATCTCATAAGGTAAATGAGGACTGACAAAAATGTGAAATGAATGAATCTGATCTCATGCTTGCAATCACCCTTTCTTGGCAATATTCCACTTGACAGACATTGACCATGAGGGAAAAGATGAACAGTGTGATTTCATGGCAGAACCAGACATGCAAATTCCAGAAGAATTTGAAGAACCTGAATCTACGCCAGATTGTAGAAGCCAAGAACAAGTTGGAGGAGAAGGTAAGCTAGCCTACAACACTTTGTTTGCCACATTTTAGAATCTTGACTTATAAAAAAAGCTGTATAGTTACTTTGATATGAAGGTTTTGATGGCTCATGAAATATCAATAAGACTTACATTTTGTTGGAAATGCAGTCAGATATGAGTGTTCTGATTGCCATTCACAATTTCACATAGCTCAGCCTCACAGTTAAATCTATTTGACTATAAGAATTTAAGAAAAAATTTTTTTAACACTGATGGAACTGTTTGGTATTTTGGAGAATAAGATATTACTTATTTGATTTGTATTCAGTGGTATACAGATACTTTACAATTAGTCTATCTTTAATTATTCTCTTTGATAAATGTTAAAAGTAGAATTTGTTGATGGAATATTCACTCACTGATGTTGCAAGTGCAAGGGAGCTGAGAGGGTTTTAGACTTGAAAGAAAAGAACTGTGGTCAAAAGGGGAATTTTTTTTTTCTGCAAGGAAAATCTTACCTTCTGAAGTTCTCATAGAAAATCCATGAAGAGGTGTTGTCAACAAAAAAGTATTACTCTTTCTTTTGAAATTAACTGAATGGGGGAAAGAATATATGATTAATTGATTATGATTTTGATAATGAAATCTTTGACATAAAAATAACCTATGTAGGTCATCAAATACAGCAATTCCTCACTCCTATGTACATGTATTCTCTCTTTATACAGAGAGGGTCTCTGATGTACCACATCCTTGTCCAGAAGAGGCAGAATCAGTTGAGCATCCTCAAGAAACAACAAACTCATTACAAGATACAGTGGTTGAACATGAGAATGTAACAAAGGACAATGACACCGAGAACACAGATCATAATGTAGAGCACATAGTGGAAACAGACGGTGGAAACACAGTTGTAGAATCAGCCACAATCAGAGACCAAGATGATGAAAGGATAGTCCAACCTGTCCAGGATGAAGTCCCAGAGGTCAAGGAGGCAGAAGAACGTGTGCAAGAACCAGTCTGTGAGGACACACACGTGACTACCGAAGTCAAAAACATAATGCCAGAAGCTCCAGAGGACGGTACTGTCCAGGAGATACCTATGGCTGAGCAAGAGACAGTGCCAATGGTTAAAGAACAGGAAGAGAGTGAAATGGTGATTGCTCAGGAGACGGCTTCGGTGGAAGAAGAAGAAACACAGGAGGAGAAACAGATGGAGGTGGTAGAAGAGACAGCAGTCATTAGGGATAGCCCAGAGAGCCCACAGATGGAAACTCATGATGCAGGTAGAATGAAACACAGCTATTTCAATTTCACTCTTTGTTTGTTCAGCTTTACTAAAAGCATATGATTTAGGTCTCTTAACAGGCTTATGTCTTGATAACAGACTTTACTTGAATGATCTCAAATATTGTATAGAAATCAGCTGGTATATCTAAATCAGGGCTTCCCTCCTCACTAACAATTTTCCTTTTCTTTTTTTTTTTTTTGTACCCTAGAAGACAGAATGAAATAAAATGGTTGTAATTTTAGTCCGAGAATGATTAAGTATCAATAGCACATGAAACAACATTTCAAAATTTTGAAAGAAGAAAAATTGAAAAGAAATGTATTTATGACTCAGCTGTATCATCTCCATCTGTGTTTCTCTATTTTTATTTTCAAACAGAAATCCCTCCTGCATCAAGCAGTCGTCCTGAAGTTGTTCCCAGCAATATTGTGACATGTTTTGACCATCCTGCACCAGCGGTCAAACCTGCACCCAAGAACTTGGTTACATCTTGGGGAAACACTAACACAGACAAAACTACAAGTGCTAAGGAGACAAGGTAAATTACATTTAATACATGTAAGACTGTCTCAGATGTATCATACTGATTTTTAACTCTGCTTATCTGATAAACGCCAGAAGATGCAAAAGGCTTCAATAAAAAACAAAATTTCTTTTCTGATGTGGGACTGATTCAGGATAAATTACAGATTTTCTTGTTAGAGAGGTCTACCTTAATTCATGAGACATTCTGTGTTCGTTAGAGTCCTACATAATTTTTCTAGAGTGAAATATTTGGGCCGTGGAAGTGTTTAAAAATGCATTCCTTTATTGTTGCAAATGTACATAATGAAAATATTTTCTTGTTTGACCTGACTTTTTTATTAGGTATGGTAACATTTCTATTGTAAAACTTTCTCATTTTTGTGAATTGAGATTTTTTTGAAATTCACTGAATTTTCCTTTTTGATGGGCACAAGCTACATGATTAATAGAACTATCCTACTTTTTGATTTTTTATTTTTTCAGCAGACCGAGGCGATCCACAAGGAGATCAACTCGTTCCCTTAACAGCGAAGTGAGCCAATTGAAGAGAGCCTCTGGCGGCAGCAACATGCAGCGAAGATCACTGCGTATCCACAATAGATCCAGCCAGTCGCCAGTCTTGAAGAAGAGACGTGTGTCTGACAAGGCTCAGAGTGGTGGCAGGAAAAACCCACCAGCACAGCCTGCGTCCAAGCCTTTCATACCTAAACTAACATTGCCTACCACTCCTACATTCATGAAGTAAGCAAGAAATCCCTGTCAGTTCAAAAGCACAATATAATTGTTCACTTTTGAAATAGAACCAATCTAATTTTTGTGAAAGGTGATGCTATTTCTGCCAAGTTATCTTGAAATTGACAGAGTTTTTGGTGTGAGATACTGTAATTTCAGAATAGAATAACATATCGTGGGAATTATAATGTATTCCTCCAAGTTGTCATCCATAATTTTAATATCCATATGTGATAGAAGTACTTATTCAGCCTACTCGCCAGTTCATAACAACCTGTTCGGAAAATATAAACCATGGGTAGATTCCCCAACAAGGGTACCAACAAGGGTAATAAATCAGGCAGTGCCTACTGTCAATCTAAAAAGTTGTTTTGGTCCTTTCAAACTACCTCCCTGGGATGTCGTAAGGCTGCATTTCACTGAATGTGGACCAATAAATGTGTCAGTGCATACTTGCAACCTGCTAAATTGCTTTGCATTGATTAATTAAAAGTTTCTTCTATCCCATCCATATTGAGGATATTCTTGATGCAGAAATCTCTGCATTTGACACCTCTGTTTGTCATCATGAATGGATCAGAGTCTCATGTTGAACTCACTCAGTAGAGTTCCACACATAATGTAAATCCACATTTATTGAAAGCTGCAAAATAACTCGATCCCAACTAATACAACTCTGGATTTTTACTGTTTGACAAAGTTTTTTGCCATGAAAATCATTTTTGCAAGTTTCATGTCCCCAAAGTTTCTAGTTTGACAGTAGCTAATGGCTCCAATGTAGACAACCATTAGAGTAAGAAAGTTGGAATGTACAAAAACGTTAATAGCTTGCCATCAAATTTTCCTGGTCCAGGCGTAACACCACCAAACCTGGCACCCAGTTCAAGACCACAGAACAGATGGAGATGGAGAGGATTGCAGGATTCCGTAAGCAGCTAGCAGCTCGTAAGAAGCAGTCCCAGGCTTCCTACAAGATGGTGCAGGGGTCGAGTGGCTACCATGCCGTCAAGGCTGTCATCCCTACCACCAAGCCTGTAGGATTCAACTTTGAGACAGATCAGAGGATCAAAGAGCATCCTATGGCCACTAGGCAAGATGCAAGAAACTTTGAGAGTGATCTCCGGAAGGGAAGAATATCACCGGTATGTTTTGTTATCGACTGAGAGTCAGAAGGGCGTTCATCCATGTCATTGTACATGCAGTTAATGCCCTTCTGGATCTCCACAGATGATATGTTAGGATCATATAGAGTAGATGCTCCGGTGTGCATCCACTTAAGACAAAATCCAATTTTAGAACTCTTTATTCCACAATTATTTTCACTTTTTACCCAAATAATTGAAGTTCATATTGTTACTGTTTGAGCAAAAATATTATCCTTCCAAAAATAAAGAGTTGCCATGGTAATATTGATTTTTCATTTTCCTTGTTTTAGAGCCAGTGTGCGGCCCCATGTACAAACTCAATGGAGAGTTCGTGAGCTGAGCAAAATCCCACTGGCCCGAGCCAGAGTCCCACGCCATAGCTCCCCGCATGCGATACGACCGCAAACTGGTGCAGCAATATCTGACACTGACATTGCCATTCGCACAGAGCTTTCGCCGGTGTGTCACACACACTGAATATCGACGACTGCAACTAGCGATTGAACACTTTTGAAAAATCCTGATCTAAAATTGAAAATTTCTTGAAATTCAGCTTATTTTTCAAAACCCCATTTCCTTAACAACACGCTTTAAAAAGGCATACATGTATTTTCAAAATTTTCAATTTTTCGTAGTGGGAATGCCAAGTGTATCGCTCAAAAAGTGATATTTATGGATATTTTTTTTTGTGGCCACTGCTGTTTTTCTTTGACTTTGGTAATGTACCCTGTGTGTGTGATATGTGATATATTATGATTTTATGTATATTATGTATTTCAAAGTGATTTTGCAATGCAAACAATGGACCGGCCGCACACCGCAGCATCTACTCTAGTAATAGGTTTAAAATCTTGTCAGAAATGTGCATCTTAAAAGCTGGTTATTTTTTCCCATTAATGAGATGAGCCTGCATATATTGTTTTTACTTGTTATGAGAAGTCCATCAGTCATTTGACGTCATATTTTTTGTTTAGATTTGATAATTCTATCATTTAATGTTCTGTTTTGTTTCAGCGATAATCCTGTCAGGATTGAATTTCAATGAATGATTAGATATTTATTTATTGTCCTAATGTTTTATAGTAACCATGCATCTCACACAGCCTGGTTATTCCTTCAAGAATATTACCATATTCATTCTTCGCTATATTTCAGGCCAATGTACCGCATGGTCCAACTGTTCCTAAGCCATTCAAGCTCACAGAGAATAGGAAACGTAAGCTTGGAGACGGAGAAGGGAGCAAGAATTCACCTTACAAGTCCATGGCAACGAGAATCCAACAGTTTTACAAGACTCCACAGCGTTATCACACCAGACGCAGTGATGATCACAAAGGTATGATGATAAATGATAATCCACTGATCTATTCTCAGAGTCAGATAAAATAACTTTCAGGAGTGGATTTTTAAATCATGTTCTTGAAAAAATCACAAGCTGCATAATTGAATTTACCTAATTTAGTGTGATTTGTCTTCATAAAGCCTAGAAATTTTTTTTTTTACTGTAAAGAGATAAGATTCTTTCTATATTATTGATGAGTTTGCATCACCTTACAATGAAAAATGGAATTGTGAGGAGCAGGATTCAGGTCAAATACTGTAATTAGTTATACTTTAGCGTGTTTATAAAATATTCAGCATGTATTTTTTACATTCATGAACATGCACGTACATAAATAAATGAATGTTTTTCACAAGAATGGAGAAGCCTTACATAATACATGAATAGGAAGTTTAAGTGAAAGGACTTGTAAGAAATTTGATACATTGGAGAGATGTCAGCATGTTAGCGTCTAGCTGTAGAAGAGTTGGATGTTCCGAAACATACCTTGATCAAGTTTTTATTGAAGCACATTTTGTGACCTCTGCAATCTGCATTCATATGAGAGTTATTGCACCAGTCCTCTAAAGCCCACCACACACCTTACGATCGGTCTATGATCCAATTTTGGAAATAAATCGCAATATCATTAAAATATAGGCAGTTTAACAAGTGAGAGCTACCTGATTCAGGTTCTGAACAATAATATGAATACTCAACATAGGAATTTGGTGCGATATCAGCCTTGTATCCTGATTAAGGGACAAATTAGTGCCAAATCGTAGACAATCACAGGACTGCTCAGACGTCACTACGATTCGGAGCCGATTTGGCCTTTCCTCCGACTAGAAGGCTCGTAATATGCCGTAATTTCGATTTTACTATCTATGTAACTGTTCAGAACCTCAGTAAAACATATTTTATGTGTTTAACTGTTTATATCTAATGCTATAACATTTTCTGTCAAAATCGGATCGTAGACCGATCGTATAGTGTGCGGTGGGCTCAACTCTTTTAAGCCACATTTTCAAACTTACTTTTACCCAGATAATTCCATGCATAAAGAGGAAGTCCAAAAGCCCAAGCTGACTTGCCCTAAGACACCTAACTTTGAGAGCAGGAATCGTAAGCGTGCCATTACTGTACAGAGTGCTGCTGAGAAAGAAGAACAAGAGTTCCAAGAAATGCAGAGGTAATCAAGTACCCACTGTCTTAAAAGTCTTGTTTGATATGATACTGGGCAAGCATATGACCATCAGAGATCATCTTTCAAAGGGACGTTAACTGGAAGTAATCAGCTGCACAAAAGTTGATAGAACTTACAACAAGTAAAAAAGATTCCTAGGAGGTTCTCTCACTTCTGTGTTATTTGATATTTGATATTTTTTCCAAGAGCTGCTGCAGGTATGCATGATGGGGTATTTTTCCAAAGTAAGTTTTCTCCTTGCAGTTCTATTTTTCCATGCCCTACAGAAGTCCAAACAGGGTCACTCCATTAATATTTCTCTCTTATAAAATGCCTCCTGACATTTCTATATCTCAATTCTATCTTAATTGGTGATCAGAAATTTCTGTTGAATTTTGCTCGTCAAGCTGGAGACCTGCTGGCGCATCAATGCTAAACTTAACTTACACAACCATGGGACATGCAGGCAATGTGAATAAAACAATGCATTTTTCTCTCTGTAGTTACAAATTCAAGGCGAAGCCAGTGAACCCTCGAGTGATGAGCAACCTGAACATTGGTCTCAAGATGCCTACTCACAAGGAACCTACCAAGGCAATCGGATTCAACCTAGAGAGTGAGAGACGGATGAAGGAACGAGAGATAAAGAAAGCTGAGGAGGAAGAGGAGAAAGAAGAGGAGCATTATGAATTCCATGCCAGACCAGTGTCCACTAAGATGCTAGAAGGACCTGTAGTAAGTGTACACTTTTATTGAGTTACTCTTCTTAACTTAATTCTATTTTCATAAAGGGAAGGTAAGATCGTTTTACCTCCTCTACCCACCTCCTATACAAAACCCTCAACTCCAGCAAGACTGCTGCAGATGATGGCACTTGCTTTAGTGTTATGCAACTTTGGAGACCGAATTTGCACCCCCGAAAAACAGTGCATGCTGTGTCTCATGACATTTCGTAGTATGATAAGAATTGAATGAAAAATCAGAATTCAGAAAATATGGATTTACATGAATTGCTATAAAATGCTGTCACTGCTGTCTTCTGCACTTTTCCCCTTTGATTTTATGTGTTAGAATTTATCAAGATCTATTTCTTAAACACATACTCTTCTAAAGGTTCACTTTTCCCTGGTCGAGCTAGTACTTATGAAATACCCTTCATACTTATGAAGTACCCTTCATGAAAAGAGTTTAACAAATTTGATATTTCAGGGTATTGCTCCAGCCAAGCCACGCTCACTGACTTGCCCTAAGTCTCCTGCCTTCGCTCTGAAGAACAGGGTCAGGGTCAAGGAAGACAGCATCATAGAACCTGAGGTATGTCATTATGGTGTTCAGCTCTTGAAGTCTGTAAGAATTAAATCTGAGATGTCCAATCCACTTGATAGTTGTGTTACAGTGTATGTAAGATCTATTGAGTAATTGTAACTTATAAAAGGTAATGTACGTACAATGCAAAATAATGGCAAGATTCACTTTATTAAAGGGAAATCCAACCTTAAAGGGATTCGGTAACTTTGTGGAGGCTTGATTTAATAAATTGTTGAATTCTGATATCTATCTTGTATAATGATGTTCAGAAAGATAAATAAATAGCCAGGCATAGAAAGGTTTTCAAATATATAGTGCTATTATTAAGATATCTATGACTGAATACTCCCATTTACGAAAGCGTATGGCCATACGCTTTAGTCTAACACTGAGTCTATGGGGGAAAATGAGTCTGGCATTTCCGGTCACTTGCATATGTTTACTTTTGTGAAGCACATGATGATTTTGAAGTGCTTTCCCAACTTGTCAAGATGACATTTATGTGTTCTATGTAGGCTTCTCTGAAGGAATTTGGTTACCCTTGGTCCCAATTTACTAAAGTTATTAAAATATGATCTTTCAGCATCCTAGGGGGTCGTTTGGGAAGACCAAGCAAATTGTGCAGTTAAAATTATGTATTGAATGATTTATTACCCTTGTCTGCACTCATGGTATTTTTGTTCTGAATGTCCCCATACTTGGTATGAGAACCAAGTATGCAATGCATTAAAGTTGCCTTAAACTGAGCCTCTTGAATAGGGCCATCTCTTAACAGTATTTGGAAAATATGTGTGCATCTGATTTTCCCATCATGCACCATTCTTCCTTGTAGAAGCTTGAAATGTACTTGCATGCAATTTTCTACATTTGCAAGTCAAATGTAATTGACCTGGATCTAGTTTGAAATTAAAAATTGCTTATTTTCCCAGCCAGTGGTTAGTTAAAATTGAAAATAATATGCAACTATTCATAATATCTAATTATAATCTTAATTGAGGAATAACCGTGAGATGGCTCTGTTCAGAATCTACCAGTTTAATGCCACTTTAACCCTGATTCTATGTCTCAAAACAGTGCAGCTGTCCTCTTCATTTTTCCCCTGCTTCATGATACAAGTCCATGTGATGACAGTGAACAAGTCAAATCTATACCCTTTCCTAATTACAAGTACTTGTTCTGTTCATCACCTTATAATTTCCCATCCCTTTTCATTTTTATTTTACCAGGAACCCAAATCTCGCATCATCCATGCTAAGCCGATCCTTCATGTAGGTGTACCATTCAAACCTCAGACCACTCATAAGACAACGGAGATTCAACCCTTCTCCTTTGAGCAGCGGGATAAAGAGATGCAAGCTCGCAAGGAAGCTAAGATCCAGGAGATCTATGAAGAAGAAGAAAAGGTAGGTCTCTACTAATTAAGAAAATTTATTTTGTTTAGTGTTGCATCTGAAGTTAGTATAAAATGACTTCTTTTTGTGCTGGAGCACTTTTAACGAAAATTTTATAGAAAAGTAAGACTTCCTTCAAGCGTTTTTGTTTTTTCAATGTTTTCATATTTCTTTCCAGAGTTCATTTTGAGATTCCCAGAGCTAAATTACATGCAACCCTTTTGTTTTTCACCCTGCAAGTTGATTTTTTAAAATAACGAGCATGAAATACCAAAGTGTATTGCCCAATGTATGCATACTCCAAGGTTTTTAAATGTAAAGTCAAACTCCTCTAATAAAGGATTGTGACAACAAATATTTTTCAACTTGCGAAGTGGTATAATGGTGATCTCGTAATTGAGAGGTTGTGGGATTGATAACAAGTCTACGCTTCAGTGCCCTTTTGAAAAGCATTTTATGATTACAATTACCAGGTCCCTCATATAGGACTTGGAGCTGTAGCTCCACTAATTGCTTATCTGCAAACATGTACAGTGGAACCTCGTTATAACAGACTCCTTGGGACCAAGGAACTTACCTCTTCATATCAAAACCTTGATATATCAGGGCTAAAAAACAATAGAATACAAAGAAGTGGGACTGGTAAAATTACCTTGTTATAATGAGAGTTTGTTATAACAGTGTTCTTTATAACAAGGTTCCACTGCACTTGCTTTCTTAGCAGTCGGGTAAAATAAATCATCATCATCATGTTCCTATTAATCTCTTGCAGGCTCGTCGATTCAAAGCTAAGCCGATCCTTGAACCAGTGTCCATGCCTGAGAAGAAGATCAAACCAGTCACCAAGCCTGAACCTTTCCATCTGGGTAACGAAGAGAAAGGAGCTAAGAGGGCTGAGATATGGAGCAAGAAGGTTAGTGATCATGGAGAGTGCTATACATCTATTTCATAAAACTTGTTATCTATAACCAGTTACAATAATTGATAAAAGTTACTGAAATCCTTGCATTTGATTGGCTGTGAGTAAATTTGTCATAAATCTATTGCAGTTGTTATTGATAACAAGCTTTATGAAACAGGGCCCTGGATTGATGGTCATATTGTCTTTTGAGAGCTAGAAGGTCTGTATGTACTTTTACACATATTTAACGTCCATCTGGCATTTAACAGACGATATACACCTTGCTCTGTATGTAACATTTGAAAAAATGCTTGGTCTTGCGAAAATATAACAATACCTTTCTATATATCCTGATTGATGGCCATTGTTTGCTGAGACCTTGAAGAGCATTCATATACTTTATCATAGAATTAACATCCTTTTGGCATTCAACAAAGAAATTTATAAGAGGGCTGTGGACCTTTCCTCACCATGTGGGTTTTGGGTTGGTTGGTTGAAAAGCACATGTGCTCATTAGCTGACATGCAGTAGGCTTTGTTTTGATTCCAATTCTTTGTAAGATAATGTGCATTACTGTAGGATTTTTGTATGGTTGTTTATGCATTGAAATCAATAATGTTACTCAAATTGAATGTTGTTGTTTTTTCAATCCAGCTTGAGGAGGAACTGAATGAGCAGAGAGCTAAGGCGAATGCATTCAAAGCCAAACCAGCTGATGTGGTCTATAATGAACCGTTTGTCCCTCAGAAACCAAACAAGCCTCTCACAGGTAAGGTAGATCCAGGGTGCTACTTGAAGACCCATTCACACTTGATGCAGTAAACCACCTCAATAAAATTACCACAGCAAAATATTACATGTAAATGGACTGCAGTGGGCATATTTTGGGGGGTAAAAAGGTAAAATGTGTAGCTCTGTATGCAGCAATTGCCCCTGTGTGTACTCACTGGTCTATGTGTTCTAAGATGCAGAAATGCATTTTATGTTTGCAGCAGCAGCAGTCTTTTGATGAAGTTTATTGCCTCATATTCAAATAGTCCTTTACGCTTGTCACTCATTTAGCAAATATGATTTTATATGTATTCTCGAACATTCATTGTCAGTTTCCTTTGATTCTGTGACAATTTATTTTACGTTGTTACATTAGCTCCTGTCGACCTTTGTATTTGGTCTATTTCGTTTTCTGAAGTATCCATGTTAGTACCAAATGGGTTGTGTTGCTGGCAAGAACCGCTGAAGCCACTGCTCACTGGGCAACTGCTAGTGCTACATTTTTGTGCATATTGATCAAAGAAAGGCATAACGATTACAATATCTCTATTTGCGTTACCACAGAGATCAACGCCTTCAACCTGAACACCGACCGTCGTGCCGTGGAACGCGAGGGATTTGAACAGTGGAAACTTAAGAAGGAGCTAGAGGAACGAGAGAGCCGTCATCAGCAAGAGAAGCTCAAAGAGGAGGAGGAGAGAAGAGAGGTGGAAAGGATGAGACGCGAGGATATGGTGCATAAAGCCCAGCCTATTAAACACTACAAACCAGTCCATGTCATGCCTAGTCTAAGACCACTCACTGATGCGTGCAGTCCAAACTTCTCTGATAGGTTCCAAAAGTAGATTGGGACTTGGTACCCAGAGCTCATTCTGTCAAAACACTACGAACCAGTCCATGTCATGCCTATTCTAACACCATTCACTGATGCGTGCAGTCCAAACTTCTCTGATAGGTTCCAAAAGTGGATTAGGACTTGGTACCCAGAGCACAGTTTGACAAACACTGTACCAACCAGTCTATTTCCTATCAAGTCTTAGACTACTGATGCATACAGTCCAAAATTCTCTTACATTGCAAAAGTAGAAAGATCCATTTTCTGGCTAGCAAATGAAGTACGCTCTATTGTTTTGGAAATTCTCATTTGAATGTACAGTGGAAACTTACTATAACGAGGACCTTGGGAGCATGAAAATTATCTTGTTATATCAGAAATCTTAAATATCAGGGTAAAAAAACAAAAGAACTTAAAGATCTGGGGCCAATTAAATGACCTGTTATATCAGGAATCTCGTTATATCGAAGCTCTTATAGCGAGTTTCCACTGTACTGTCTCTGCTCCTTGTGGATACCATTTATCTGTTTTGAATCAAGATACTTTTGAATTTGTAAGTGATGTGTGAATACGTTTCCCTATGTACATGTTTGTATGTAAACAAGAAACAGTCTTCATCTGAATGAACATACTTTGTGGTAGGATATACTTACTTTCTAGGTGACATGAACTAACATAGCAGTTGCTTTTTATAGTTTTACTTAACCATTATGAAGAATCACCTTCTTAATTGAAGTTATAACAGTTCTGAGGTAGAGTCAAGCCTGTCAAATTGGCCAAAACCTCTCTCTGTAAACTACAGGCAACCTGTCCACAGTGGTCATGTTTTCTGTTTCCTTTGCATGGTATTTAGAGATAGGTTTGACCTGTGCATTATTTGAATGCGTAATTTATTGTAAATGAGCCTGGTTTTAGAGTGTATGATTATTTAATGTGTGTCTTTGAGATAGAGATTAAGTTTTGAGCTGTCTATATAGTGTACATAGTGATTTTGCAGACCTAACTTTGAAGATCAGCTTATTTGCAATCTAGTCATTTTTTTTTTTACACAAATAGTTTTTTTTTATTATACTGTCTTGTAAATAGTGAGAGAAAAATGTGTGTTCAGTAATTACTGACAAAAAACAAAAATTTGGTGGGAAATTGATATATTTAGTTATTTTTCGAGAAAACTTGTACAATTTAAATAGTCAGATGAACAAGCATTGAGGAGACATTGTAGGCACCAAATTAGAATTATGTTGACTTTATACAACCTTAATATCTCATGTCATTTCTATGTTATACTTGTATATTTTATCATTTGAAAAAAAATAAAACTTGCTGATTTTAGGCCCTTGACATGAAAATCACTGAGTATTATAGCCAGAGAAAAGTGATATTAGACCATGGACATACTAGAGATATTATAGCATGTCTCTGATTAGACTAAATAAAATACAGGTAGTATTGTACATGTCAAATGTGGGAAATATGTTTCCTTAGAAGAAAGAATGTATACTGTACTCCTCCAATTACATGCTCCTTTCTTACTGTATGTCTGTAAAGTGCTGAGAGACATTGAAGATATGTTAGGCACTATGTGAATCCATACATGTAATTATTATTATTATTATTATTTTGTAATTATTCACACCTCTCTGTATTTAGATAACACATTCTTTAAGTCTCAGTTGTGATTAATCATTGCTTTATCAGTTTATGATATCATAGGTTAACACATGAATTAACAAAGTGCACCACCAAACTTATCCTGACATTACTATCATTTGTGTAAATCAAGTACAGTGGAAAGTTTTATGGAACCTGCTTGTGAATATGAGCTGATTCAAATGTAGTTTAGTAAAAATGAATCTTTGCAACCATGTATGTTATTTGAATAGTCATAAGTAGAACATTCAGACTTACAGCTTGTCATTTATTCATTCTCATATGTTGTTTATAAATGAAAAACAAAACATAAATGATGCCACATGGACCTGATGTACATGTATTTTCTTACTAATCCACTGTAGAACTTTGTATGCTAGGATTCTTACCTACAAATATGGATATAGTATTTACAGAACATATTGATTATAACCAAAAGGAATACTGTATGACAATGTATTAAATGTACAAATACCTAAGGCTACTGTGTATGTTGCAGAAATGTGAAATCTTTTAAAAGTTGATGGGGGGAGAAAGGGGAGGTTTTGTTTCTCAAATCACTAACAAACCTTCAGATTACTCAAGTTTGTACAAAGCAAGTGCATAATAATGTACATTTCACTGAAAGCATAATTACTTTTGATTTGAATTTCTTGAATGATTGTCTCTGTGTACAGTACAGATATATTTTCCAGGCTTTTTCTGATTGTTACTAAACAATGGAGATGAATTATGATTTATTTGGTTTTTTAAAATTTTTTTGTTAACTTGCTGTGTTTTGAGGAAATATTTTGCTTGTAATGATTGCACATAATAAGTGAAATGCTATATTAGCACATTATATAAGTCAGTTAATATTTTTAGGAATAGATGAAAATAGGGGAAAACAATGTATTTCATCTAGACAAGTATAAGCCGAGTTCAGACATTCTTCTGCACTTTGCTTGCTGTGTTCCATTTTTCCCTAATGTGAATTTGCATGTTCCCATCAGACATGCTAATGTAAAATTATGGAGTGATTTTACAGATTTTTAAATAGTTTTTAAAGCTTCTTCTAATACACTGAATAGAGAGACAAAGTGATTGAATTATAGAAGGATGGAGAGAAAAAGGTCAGACTGATTAACTTTTTGATACTGAGCTACATAAAGTGCATATTGTGGGTTATAGTTTGTGTATAAAGAAGAATTAGACCGAAAAATTAAACTGATCTTTTCATGTACACAAATGATTTTCTTTTGTCTTTATTTTGTGTGTTCATCAATGTATCTCAGCTGAGGCTTCATGTGTAATCAAAAGGGACCAATGTATTGACTTGATAAAAGATTGAGTAGTAATAGCTTTTCATACTTGTCACTTGATGTATATCTAGGAAAAACAAAGTCAGACTTCAAAATAATTGAAGGGAAAGGGGAGGGAAAAATCCAGTTCCTCCCTTGCCACCACGAAGCACGTAAACATTTCAGGCTAATTGTTAATTCAACAATTATTGCTTTTTCATGTGGGAAGAATATACTACAAATAGATGACAAATAGATGAAGAGAACAATTTACATGAACCCTTCACCTTTTTTGCCTTTAGCCTAATAATGATGATGATGATGGATGATGATGATATGATTGTAATGATATTATAGAGTTATAAGGACAGGGTTTCCATCTCTCTCTCTCTCTCTCTCTCTCTCCCTTCCTCCCCCTCTCCCTCCTCTCTCTCTCTCTCTCTCTCTCTCTCTCTCTCTCTCTCTCTCTACATATTTTACAAATCATTACCTCTCCTCTGGCACAAAGCTGTATTGAGTTTGCCATGATACTGTATATAAAATATCACAATGATATTGAACTTTACATGAAAACGAAAGAAGTGACCCCCATACTACCTCCACAACACAAACATAAAGAGAAATGATTTGAAAATGTAATGCTGAAGGAGAGGCAAAAAACTGAAAGATGGAGAATGTTATGCAAGAGTAAAAGATGTAGATAACACAAGTACTGTACAGATCTAAGGCTTCGAGACGGTAGATACATAGTATTTCCCCCATAATCCTGTATAACCTCAGATCATATGGGGTACAATCAGTCTTTACACACTTCGTTGTAGACTGCCATGTTTTGTTTTCTTTTTCGTTATAGATTTTTACTTCTGCTTCTAATTCTGTACAATTCTCATGTACCGGTACTTATTCTCTTTATTCTTCTCTTTCTAAATCATTTCCATCTCATGACTCTATGAATCTTCCTCCTTCCTCTTACATGTATACACTTTCTTCTTCCACACAGCTTCTTCCTATTCGTTTCGTGGTATAAAGTTTGTACGAAAAAAGAAATATTCACGACAGAGGTTACGAGGTGAATATGAGTACCATACCTCCTGCAACCTTTGAACAACACCAACAATAACAATTACCCACATCGTAAAAACGCTTTTGTACCTTTTACAATGGGCCTAAAAAGTACTTAGAATACTGAATTGCAATGCTATATGAGCGTTCCTCTATTTCGAGAATCGATCGAATACACAGTAATACTGAACTTCGAAATATTTTTCAATTATTAAAATCATGTCAGCTTTTGTGTGGGAAGGGTATGTTAAAAATGCATTGACTTTCGGGAGTTGAATCCTTCAGTGAGTAATGCTTCAGATAAACGGAATCCAAAGGTTATTAGCCTATATAAAGTCACGACATATTCAACCACTGTGGTCAATATTGTCTGCATGTAGATGTATTATATTAATGTGGACTTTTGGTTGGCCCGTATAAATAGCTGTTCCACCATGAAGCAATGCTACCACCCCCCCCCCCCCCCCCCCACGACAAAACAAATCTCACGGGCTGCAAGTTCCACATAAAATGCGGTAAGAGTTTATGATGCATTCATAAAAAAGCATTATACTTGTATTTTTCTACTTCTTCGTTTTCTTTGTATCCTTACAATAGGAATTGAACACCCATATCACGTCTAATGCGGAGTTCAGTATCCCATTATCAAAGCAATAGGATTTTTTTTTTTTTTTGAAAACGACTGACTTCAGAAATAAAACAGTTTTTGCATAATCATTAATTTTGAATAATATTCAATTATTGGCATAACATGTATACAAGGCAGAAGTCCAGGGACTGATGGTGTCATGTTTACACGTTAACAGTAAGCGTTCTTCATTTGCAAAGAAAGTAGTAGTAGGGTCGTAGAATGATATCGATTGGACCAGCTTGATATTTGGACAACGGATTGCTGAACTCTATTTCTTTTGTTGATCATCTATTCATCCTTGCCCCTCACCAAATGTTGAAAAGGGACTACATTCAGTTTAAAGCCTACGTCAACAACAACTCTGTTTCAACTGTCCCACTTGAGCAAATACATCTACAAGGGGCCGTTCTCAAGGCGTCCCATTCAACAGTTGACCTACAATGACGGTCATGACGGTGTCTGTATATCATACACTGTTATGAATATTATGATTTTTTTTTTAATACAAATTTAAAATTCTCTGTGCTAAATCGTTTTTTCTATTGTATTTCTCTTTACCTTTTTCTGGTATATTTTTGGTTTTCATGTGAAATGGGATCATGTTTACAAGTTTTTTACCAAACTCTGTGTGATTCCACCACATTTACATTTATTCTTTTTTTCTTTGTATACTTGTTTGTATTATGGTATTGTTTGTAGATATATTTGAAATGTTTTATGAATGTTTTTTAAATGGAGATGTGGAAATAAATTCAATTCGATTCAATTTAATTCAGTTCAATTCAGGGAAAGGATAGTTGAGAAAAATCAATGGGGAGGGGGGGGGGGTGGGCTCAAAATCACTCTTCATAAAAACATTTTTTTTTTTTTAAGGTGAGATGCTAAACATATTACAAGACACCTAAGCTTACTCGGTCACCTTTAATGACATATTACTGATTTATAAGGATTAGACATGATTGTATTTACCAGAGACCATGCACGTTGATGACAGGCGCTCTCATCAAGTTACTCTCTTTCCAAACAACTCTATTCTGTAGGCCATAAAACGTCAACAAAATATTTCAAAGGTGGTCACCTGTAATATTGTTGTGGGAAGCCAAGCCTGATTGGTCCACCAAAGCCCTCATCTTAATGATGATTCACGGGACCTTCTTTTGTTATCTGGCGGTTTTTCTCAGGTTGGGGTCATCTTATATTTCAGATCAAACAGACCGACTCTCTGTCTATAAATAGGCCTTTTAGTTTAAAAGTGAGTGTGCGGGAAGCAAATCGAGTCATCTGCGTTGCTTCATTGGTTCGATGCAGTCATCCCAAGGTAGAGAGTCATCGCAGCAAAACATCTCGGAAAGATTTCATAGTTTTCTCAACTTTTCTGGTCAGTCGAGGTGAGTGGATGTCATTTTGTTCTTGTTTCGTGATAATAAATTTAAAGAATTTGAAAGATATCTCTTTCGAGTCATTTCATGATTCCTTTCATTACTTTGACTACTTAGTAGGCTCTACATCATTTTATTCCCTGATGCTCTTCGCAATTTGTTTTCACTCTTCAAAATTCCTGTCGAACAAAACTCGAGCTACGTCATTGAAATGCGTTTTTTTTTAAAGACAAATTATGTGTATTTCGCCGCGATTTTTAAACATCAATGTGTTGGAGATTATACCGAAAATGCTTTTTACTTTTTAACGTGTACTTACTATACCAATCAAAAGAATGTCAATTTCTCGAAACACTGCGCCTACTAGAATCTATATAAAATATAAGATAAAAAGAATAATGTTGAGGGAAAATTATAATGAAAATTGCTTTTAGATATTCTTTACATCCGCATTGTATTCGAAACGGAACCGCGTCTCACTACGAAAGATGATTGCAGCAGCAGATTAAGTATATTGACTTTTTATTTATTTGTTCATTTATTTATTTCTGATACAGTGTAGCATTTTCAACAATAGTGGTGGTCTTCCATAAGGCCCGGTTTGATAACAAACATATTGAATAATAATATAAACTCATTACAGCAACGAAACAAAATACAGAAGATAATTATATATATATATATATATATATATATATATATATATATATATATATATATGATATCCTCGTAATAAATGCAATTCATCAAAACCTGATTTTGCATATTTCTAAAATCATTGAAATATATATTAAATATATATATATATATGTATATATATATATATATATATATATATATATATATTTAATTTACATAAATTTAGATGAAAGGTCATCAATTACTTTTTAACGTCCTCCCCTAGATATAGATATATATATATATATATATATATTAATATATATATATATATATATATATATATAAATATTAATAAATATATATATATTAATATATATATATATATATATATATATATATATATATATCTCTCTCTCTCTCTCGTTTCGTCTATCTTGGCGTAAAGTGCTCAATGTCTACGCAGAGCAATGAATATTGCCTAAGGCGTGAAACTCCGAGTAGCATCCATGCTCCATTAGTTTGTCTCGTACCATAATATATATATATATATATATATATATATATATATATATATATATGTATATGTATATATATATATATATATATATATATATATATATATATTGAAAGAAATGACACTATGAGACGGTCGTAGCTTGTCAAGCTTTCAATCAATGATCTTCATCAGGACTGTATAAAAACACAAAATGATGGCTGACTTCCACTAAAACAACTATGAGTGACCACCAGCGTTGTTCGATGAACATTTCTTACAATATATATATATATATATATATATATATATATATATATATATATATATATATATATTGAAAGCTCTTAAACAAAGTAAGGAGTTGATCTTGGGATCAACCCCACAAAAATTATATATAAATATTTGCATAGAATACTACTAAAAGACAGTATAGCTACTCAAACAATACACATTTGACCTTTCATTATACAGCATAATAACTGAGTATACATGGTATATACAGGCATAAATACCAATGAAAGCACCAATAACTATTATAGTGGTGACATTCATTCACTTTGGAAAAGCTTCATGTTATCATTTTTTTTTTAAAGTAATTTCATAGAGATATATGTATTTGAATAATTTCAAATAATTTTTCCAGAAGCACCCATTAATCAATTTATAGATAAATGTTTTAAGTAAATGTGCATTTCAAAACTCTTATTTCGGTCTTTCAAATTATAAAAAGGAACAATCAGCCTCGCATTAATACTATCGCAGTGAACATTTACAACCATGGAATAATATATATTTATCTCAATGATAAAGATTGTTCATATGAATACGTCCTTTAGTACAAATAATATCACTCTTTTTAAAGGGCAATCCAACCTTGGTAATAAGATGATTTGTGTGAAAGTAGAAAAATAAGAAAAACAGGGTGGTGAAAGTTTGAAAGAAATCAGACAAGGACTAAGAAAGTTATGGATGTTTGAAAAATGAGATCACTACATCTATGCGAATCTCAAATTGGCAATTTGGTGAGTCAATTGTGACATTTTTGTGGACAACTCTCCCATTTGTCGTACACAAAAAATATCATTAATTTGCGGTTTTGTTCGAGGCGCTTTTACCCTCGGGGCTGTACTCAAAATATATTGGAGATAGCATATTGTTATAGGTCTTCATGAACGAAAAGATTCTACTGAGTAATACATTTTGAAAAAAAAGTGACATTTTAATCATTTTGTATGTTAAAG
Source organism: Heliocidaris tuberculata (assembly GCA_025618425.1). Lineage (NCBI taxonomy): Eukaryota > Metazoa > Echinodermata > Echinoidea > Camarodonta > Echinometridae > Heliocidaris > Heliocidaris tuberculata. Next base: position 32,491,179 of record CM046845.1, on the reverse strand, counting down.
CGAATGGGGGAGTTGTCCACAGCTACATCACAGTGACATTGTCTATTCGGCCAATTTGAAATTCCCATAAGCATAGTGATTACAACTTTCAAAAATTCATAACTTTCTTATTGCTTGTCCGATTTCGTTCAAACTTTCACCAATCTGCTTCTCTGATTTTTCCTCTTTCTTTCAAAGCAACTTGCTATTAAGGTTGGATTTCCCTTTAACGCCCGGGTTTTCGCACTCTTTTCCGTGGTATTTGTAATTTAAAGGGATTACTAATTTCTTCAAAAAGCTTACACTGCATCGTGGTGCATGAGTAATGTATCAGAATGTAATTGTATTGAGATATGCTTTGGAATCCTCATTGTAGATATGTCAAAGAAAGTGAAATATCTGTTGTTAATAGTAGATGTATAACAAAATATCAAATGACACTTACGTCATTCGAACATTCAGGCTTTCTATATATATATATATAACGTTTACGAAAACCTCGGTAAATAATTGTAACCGTGTATTGTAAGTGCTTTATTGTTATGATCATGAATAATAATATCGGATATCCCAAAGCCCATATTAATTTTTTTTTTTTTTTTTTTGGGGGGGGGGTGAAAAATTATATGCATTTGAATATTCATGGGGCGTTTAGAAGTTAAAAGTGTTCTTCGAATTTTAAAAACATATATAAAAAAACACACAATTTAATGATAGGTTTAAACTTCGTAACTACAAATTGTTGACTATAAAGGCTTTTGCGAACATATAACTGTACCCATTATCTCCCCAAAATGCTTGTAGTATCCCGTTACTTTTATTGTAGGGAACAATAAAAGTATTGGCCCGACTGCACCCTTTCTCCAGAACTGTGACGCACTCTATTTTTTCGGTTTTATTGGAAGACCACTTTATCACAAAGTGGTACAAATGGTGATTGCAAGAACGTGCGGTGTTTGAGAAGTCATAATTCTACTGCCGACGAAGAAAAGATAAAAATTTCACTCTAGGATGCGAAAACCAAAATCGAATAGGAATCATTGAAGCATCAAGTTGGAGCATCAAGTATTAATCCTCACACGACGGTACATTTCGATTACCCAAAATTTCTATTATATTACTACCATGCATGGACCTAAAGCAGTAAACCACCATAGTGGATCTAATTCAACATTCCAGACGAAAAATGAAAGCGGGGTTGAATTGGTCATTGATCTGCATGTACTAGTATCTTAATCTTCTTGGAAAACATATTCTAAAGTTCCAAGGATAAGTATTATATTATGATACACGTTTGATAAAACCTCGGAAAAAGGGTTCGAAAATTATCATTAATGAGTGTAATCAAATCAGCCCCCCCCCCCCCCACACACACACACTTTCAGTAACGCTCCGCGGCCCCTGTGTTTAAAGACAAACTCGTCTTTTTTTGTTATCTAAGTGCGTTTGAAAAAAAAACTTATTTGGTGAAGAATATCAGATTAATTCACAAATTTTTATTATTTATCTCTCACGTAAAATAATACGTGAAAGAGACACGTATTATTTCATTAGGTATTTGCTTTCTTTGAATAACTTGCCTATTAACCTCAAAAACAGAAGATATTTACATGTCCTTGGCATCTGAAGATACTGATTTCTAAATAATGTAATTTCCATTTTATTATTTGATAGTTATGGTTTCAAGTACATGTACATTTATGATTATATGATTATTCAATTTACATCGAATGTTGTTTATTTTACCCTAATGTGAGGAAAACAACTAGATTACAAACTTTGTAGTCACAACTTTGTGGGGACTTCCAGTTCTAAGTCTTGTTTGAAGGATATTATTCCAATTATACTTACTTCTTAGTATTACCATTATTTTAAAAAAGGTATTAGTAAATTATTGGTGAAGACACCTACACCGCATTGCACTGTAATGAGAATTAATTGGATTAACAACTCCATAGTGCAGGGTATCATGATTTAAAAAGAAGAAATGAATGAATACAGCTCCTGTCTATGCTGCTGCATGTCCATACATTATGTGGTGTGGGTTAGGAGCAGGGGCGGCGCCAGGGTATTTAAATAGGGGGGGGGGGCAAAATGACGCGTATAGCAACGTCGCACGTCGAGGGTCTTGAAATAACAAATAGGACTATAACAGTTATGTCATAATTGCATGGCCTAGCCTTCTCTTATCCATTTCCCCTTCTCTTTCTCCTTCCCCCCCCCCCCTTCTTCCTCTTTTTTTTTTTTTTTTTTGCTCGCTTGAAAAATGATAGGGGGCGGCCGCCCCCCTGCCCCCCTGTAGCGCCGCCCCTGGTTAGGAGATGTGTAGGATGCGAGGGGGGGGGGGGAGACTGTGTTAACATCCTTTCTCCTGCATCAGTGATCAAGTTACTCTCTTGTCCGCATCTTCGGACATGAACAAGGAGGCTCCTTAGGATTATGTGATTGAAGTATTACCGATATATACTTCCCATGGTGGAGAAATTTTCTCCCGAAGAAGATCAAAGCATACTGATCGAAAAGTTGAGAACCAAAGCAGTGCTCACCATCCCTTTTCTCCGTTCTTTTTCCTTTGAAAGAATTTATGGCGTAACCCTGTGAACACTACCTAATTACGTTAGGATTACCGGCCTTCTATTCATTTCTACGATACAATGTATAATATTCTGTGTTTATTGTCGTTGGTATGACAATTGTGAAATCTGTAAGAAACTCCATGACTTTGGTATGCTTCAAAAAGATGGACCCACCCAGGCCTAGCTCTAACGCACAAATCAGTCTGCTGAAAACCAGAAGGGCGTTAACTCGTATACTTAAATTACATAGAGTTAACGCCCTTCTTATATACCTGATTCGTGTAAATCATATGAATAGAGTTAATGGTCATGTTTAGGGATTTCTTAAATTTGCTTGACTTGCGTATTATTCATAAACTGATGATTTTGGAAATGAATTTTAGTAATACATGTATGTCACTTTCACAAGTGAACTTTTCCCCCAGTAGCTTTATTTTCGTTTCTATCTGTCATACGCCAATCAGTAAACCGCATTGATCAAGGTCTTTTAATCTTCCCTTGTTCAAGAGCTCTTGGTAAACGCAATTTCCTCGTTCCATAAATGTACTTTGTCCATTAAAACCTGCACAATATAGCCAAGCCAAAGGTAGCTACAGAGTCGATGAATATTCTCACCACTCTCCTGTATCATTCTCTTCTTTGTTATTCACGCTTCAGGGCGTGCGAAGAAAAACTTTGAAAATTCCGTAGTTTTACGGTAACGTCTGCATTGAAAGGATTTCTCTGACAAAACCCCTCAACGATGCAACAAAAGTCCTTCGCCTACCTCGTATGTTGTAGCTGATGCTTTGTATTTAGTTTGAGAAAGCGCTACAGTACTATGCGTTCGACTTTCAGGGCGTTTATCTGCGTTCAAGGATATGAGTTAACGCCCTTCGAGCTCTGAGCATTTTATATCGCATCGGAACGCCGCTCTAATTCAGCTACCCTCTCATCTTCAAAATATTGCATACTCGTGATTTTGTGCTTATTCTAGGATAAACGTAACAGCGTTCTTCAGTGTATTCAGAATATTGAGTCAACAGCCGACAATGAATGGGACATGCTTTATGTGATATATTTATTTGAACAAAGTATATTGTATTTCTCAACGCAGAAACTTTTTAAGTATAGCTAAACGTATTCAAGCATATATTGAATTCAATTGATTTGAAATGGAATAAATGTGATCGCATGACATTCGTTGTTGCATTGTGGTTTTATAGAGAGGACTGTTTGAAATCACGCCATGACAGTATCAAATGATATGTACACGTGCTGGAATTTTTATTCATCGTAATTATATTCACCAAACACGTGGAAATAAAAACACAACTAACAGTGAATGACATGTGATCATTAACATTATCATTGGCAGCAGTGTCAGAGTTCGGTGTCAGGAAACCATTCTTAATGTTACACATCCGACTGTGCTCTAATTTGATTCATCTATAATACAGGTTTCATGTTCAAGTGCTGTAAATGGTTCGATTTCTTGATGGGATGAGCTGATCTTAAAATAACAGAAGTACGACAAAGCTGTACATGAAAGGGTGTCTTATTACAAGTGTTAGGCGGAAGCAGTTTGCAAGCTCCAGCTGTGTGGCATTAGTATTGCAGATGAAAATATTGTGCTTTCGAAACCATATTGTAACCTAAACTAGCAGTAAGCTCCCCCCCCCCCCCCCCATTCAGCGAATAGAGCGTATTCTTAGAGTATCCGCCTCAGTATTCAGTTATCGAAACCCTTTTGCTGCTCGTAAGCAGTTAATTTTGTAAACATTTCAAGAGCCTGTAAGCTCGTTATTCCACCATTTAACGGACATTGAAGACAATTACTGACTGCCATGACTACAGCATAATGCAGTTTCCATCAACATCACAAGTATAATCATTAGCTCGTTGATACTTATCTTCAGTGACTATAAGACTATACATGTCGCCACAATGGCGCCGAAATCCTCGTCATATCGTGCTACCTTAATACTTTCAATCATATTCCTGCTAATGGGTGTGGCCCGGGCGCAGTTTAATTACACCACACTACCAGTAAAGTTTGTCATTGTAGAAGAAGGAGCAGGAGCTGACCTGCGAATAAACCTTACCGGGATAACGAAAACTCTTCAGATTGAAACGTCGAGTAGTGATCTGCAAAAGTTTGCACTTGAACAGGCGAGCTTTCAGGTAAACCCCATCTATGAGACGATTGTGTATTCGAATGGTTCGACCGATCAAAGACTTCGAACAGATGGAATACAGACTATAACCATTTCAATAAGAGGTATTTCATTTGGTATCAGGCAAATTGATTTTGTGGTGAGAGATGAGATGAGTATAGTTGATCCTAGCCTGCAGATCCAACCGTTTACGGTCAAAGTCATTCGGAACCCAAGCCCTGTGGGGACTGTCTTCAACTACGTAATGTTGGTATGGCTGATGGTGAGTTATGTTACAATGGGAGTGAAGCTGGAATGGACCGTCATCAGAGATAAGATGAGGAGACCGTTTGGAGTTGTGATTGGTGCGATATGCCAGTTTATTGTGATGCCCGGCGTGGCTGCACTCCTAGCGAGGGTATTGAACCTCGAACCTACAGCGTCCGTGGCTCTCATCATCATTGGTTCATGTCCAGGAGGTTGGCTGAGTAACATCTTCACTCTCCTTCTCGATTGTGACTTGGTATTGAGCCTGACTATGACGTTCTGCTCGACAGTGATTGCTCTAGGTCTGATGCCTTTGAACCTATTCATCTACGCTACTCCTTATGCTAGCAACAACAGTAACATCACGATCCCTTTCGTGCAGATCTTTATCCAGCTCATAACCCTGGTCGTACCCCTTTTCATTGGCACATTCATCGCCCATCGATACCCTCGAGCCGCCAAGTGGTTCCACCGCCTCCTGAAGCCACTGGCAGTTTTCCTTATCACCCTCGGGTTTGCTGCAGGACTCTGGGCCAACTACTTCGCCTTTCAGTCTCCCGCCGAGCTCTATCTCAGTGCAATAATCCTGCCCTGTGTGGCTGGTCTTCTAGGTTTCTTCATAGCTAAACTCACGTGTCTCTCTAACCGCTCCGCCATCACAATTGCAATCGAAACAGGGTCTCAGAATAGCCTCCTGGCAACCTCCGTCATCGGATTATCTTTTCCTCAACCAGAAGCTGATCTCATGACGCGAGTCCCTATACTCTTCGTGACTTTTACTTTCATCCAAGGTTTCTGCTTGACGTCCATCTACGTCATCACAAAACGATGTCCCGGTCGATTTGAGCTTCCAAACGAGGATGACAATAAACGTGATAATGATAAAAAAGCGTTTAATCTTGAACCATCGCAGAGTAATGATGATACGAAACTCGATATCTCTTCGAGAATAATCGGTATTGGTCCCAAGCAGTCATCCAAATTAAGAACGAACCAAAAGCAGTCCAATCCCTGGTCATCCACGAAATCGACACAGGTCGACTTTGAAGAGATTTGTCGCAGTTCAACGGTGAGGTCTCATGTCAATAGCGCTTTCTCGTACGATTCCGAGCATACTGGTCCGACGTCAATCTATAGCATTAATACAGTCATTGTGAATGATGGCGATGCTACGAATAAGAACGCTAGACAGGTCTATTTATGATTGATTCTGTGTGGATGAAAATGAGACTAGACCTGCCCAATCGAATGTACCGAGAAATTGAATAGAAGTGTTACGCTCACATTTCTAACAAACTATTTGATGTGCAGACAGATTGGTTAATGTGTCAATAAATGTCCATTAGGCATATTGGAGATAGAGCAATTTGTCACCTTTCCCACCTATCACCGAGCTCATGACATTGGATGGTTAGCTGCTTATCATATAGAATTCCTTGAAATTACTATGTTCGTGTTAAAGGGAAATTCCACCCTGATATTAAGTTGTTTTAAAAAGAAGCAGAAACATTAAAGAAACATATCAATAAAAGTTTGAGCAATATACGATAAGAAGTTATGAAAGTTTTAAAGTTGTAATCAATCAAACACAAATTGGTAACTCCGTGACGTATCTTGCGAGCTCCTCTCCCATTTGCTCCGTACACAAAAAAAAATCATAAATTTTCATTTTCTTTGATTTGATGAGGGAATAGATTTTATCGTACCGGTTTTGTGTAAAAGCATAAGTTAAATTATTATATTTTGGGTGCATTTATGATAAAATATTTTCTTTAGAGAAAATTGATATGATTTTTTGTTTTCAGTACAGGGAAAATGGGAGAGGAGCTCGCAAGATACGTCACGGAGTTGCCAATTTGTGTTTGATGAATAACAACTTCAAAAATACATTACTTTCTTATTTCTTTTCGGATATTGCTCAAAACTTTCATTGATCTGTTTAATTTTTCTGCTTCTTTTAAAATCAAGTTGATATTTTGTCTTTTTATTAATGACATGTGTAATGTAAATTTGCATTTCAATTCTAAAATGTCTCTTTATGCTGATGATACAGCCAGTTTTAATCATAGAGAAACAATAAAGGATGTACAGAAATACTTGCAAGATGATTTCGATACAATATGCAGATGGTTAGACTTGAATAATATGCATTTACACCCACGGAAGACGAAGGTCATGGCATTTGGTCATAAGAAAAAATGGGAGATGATGTTTTGTCAATAAAATTCAGAAACTTACCTTTAGAAAATGTAAAGAAGATCAAATACTTGGGTGTTATGCTCGACTCCGGTTTGACTTGGTGTGAACATGTTTCTACTATTGTTTGTAAAATATCTCGGGCAATAGGTTGTATACGGAGGATTAAGCATTTACTGTCATTTAAAATTATGAAAAATCTGTATTTTGCTATGATTCTACCTTATATTGATTACTGTGGTACATCTTGGGGAAGCTGTGCAAAAATCCATATGGATAAGATACAAAAACTCCAAAATAAATATGCCAGAATGATTTTGAATAAAGATTATCATACATCGCAACGTTCCTTGTTACACACACTGAAATGGCAATCAGTTGAACAGCGTATGAAATATCAATATTGTGTTCTTGTTTTTAAAATACTAAATAATCTAATACCGACTTATCTAGAATCATTGATATGTAAACGAACCGTAAATTATAGGACACGTTATTCTTTAAAATGCCCCCTCCAACTTCCCCACGCAAGGACAGAATGTAAAAGAAAATCCTTTGCATATGTCGGGGCCAGTTTGTTTAACGGACTCCCTGTAAATGTTCAAACTTGTACTTCCCTGTTTACATTTAAAAAACTATGCAAAGCCTTACATCTTGATGCAATAGAATTGTAATAGTGCTATCCATGTATCTATCTTTTAGATTACCATTTATCCACTCTCAATATTTGTTGTTAGTAGTTTATAATGTTACCTAATTGTTATGTATTTTGCATCTTCATGTAGAATGATGTTTGTCAAACTGCAGGGCGCCTTTGTAAAGCAGTTTTATAAAACTGAACAGGCCAACCCTGCAGTATAAAATAAATAAAACAAAATAAATAGATAAATAAATAATATCGGGGTAGACGTCCCCTATGAGGAGACTGTTTTGAGAAATCCCATTTTTAAAATTATCTTTCATCAACTTGTAAAGGGATGCTTCGGCCAAAGTTGTCAATTGTTTTATTATTTAAAACAATCTCTGTAATACTATGGTGAAATCTGAATCTACTATATGAGTTTGAATAAATCACATTAACAAGGACGCTTGACTATTTCATAATACTATATAACATATTAACATGCAAAATTAGAGCAATATTCATAATTCCATTTAAGGTACTATTTTGAAGGGCTATCATATATCCTTCATGAGTGCTTTGAACTTCAAGATAACCAAAGAAAACACACACCATGAGAAATATAAGTATATCTCAAAAATGAAATGAGGACATTTTAATCATTTCACCTAAAGTGCCTTTACCGAGTTTTCGGGACGCATTGAGAAAAACAAAGAAATACATAAGAGGCGAATTTCTCTTTTAACACTCTAAAAAAAAAAATCTCTTACCGTTAACTTTCTGATAAGCATTCTGAAAAGTTTAATGAAAGCTCTATACCCAATTTAACTAATTTCATTTACTAAAAGATGTTGCAAAGTAAATTTGATTGTGGCGTGAAATAAACCATTACTACTTCAATTCGAAGAAAACAACAGTATGATAAATATATGTCTTCTTATAAATTGAATATTTTAAACATCACTTGAACATAATGTTGACTGACCCTCTATGCTCTGATATTATTCATAATGAATATTCCATAGACTACAATTTTCAGTATAAAGCGCAAAATCACAAATTTGTTTCACAAGACCTCAGACAGTCATTGAAAATGCAACTTGGGAAAAATGTTTATTGCACTTTGTCTCTTTAAAAATAATCACATTCTTAAGGAAAGGGATGATGAAACATGTATGGGTAATCATCAGTGCTGTAGTCGAGTCCATCCCATCCGAGTCCGAGTCCGAGTCCGAGTCCCTGGAGTCCGAGTCCCGAGTCCTGGACATCCGAGTCCGAGTCCGAGTCCGAGTCCCTGGAGTCCGAGTACCGAGTCCTGGACATCCGAGTCCGAGTCCGAGTCCGAGTCCGAGTCCGAGTCCCGATGGGAACATCTTAAATTGCTTTTTTGTTTTACGTCACATTATTTATATTATGATACATGCCTTACTGTGAACTCTCTATAACATAAATAGTTTCTGGTTCATTGAATCTTCCATTTGTCAGAGAATTTAGTTTATTGTAACTTTTCTTAGTTCGAATGCGGACAACTATTTTTAAATAGTTGTAAAAAGGCTTGCTCACAAATGAGTGATTTGTCGCCGTGACATGTCGTTTGGTGCTTAAGAATATTAAGTTCAGTAAGATTTCCAGCTATTAACACTAAAAATTCTGACAGGAGGTAAGAAAACTGAATTGGAAATGTTGAGATAAATGTCTATGGTTAGATTTTCGGTGATGGTTTGGTGTACTGGTAGAATTTAAGAAGTTTTATTGACTAAAGTGAACATGCACTCTTTGGTGTCAAGGTACATGTCTCGTTGACAAATGGCTCATATGTGAACAAGCCTTATCAGGCCAAGTATTTTGCTTGTATCCACAGTTATTATAGAGAGTTGACTGTATTGTATCTGTCATACCTCAACGAAAAAAAGATACACAAATTAATATTTTGTCCATTTCAAAGGCCTGTAATTTTATCTTTTTAGAAAACAAAATTCTATCAACATATCAATTATAAGTAAACAGAACACAAAAATAATAGGTTGAATGCCATTAAAACCATATAATAGACAAGAAAGTTTCCAACTGAAATGGAAAAAAAAAAGAGGGGGGGGGGAATATTTCACCTAGAACACCAATCATGCAGTAGGTCAATCTTATCAATAAAATAACAGATTAAAGTAATAAAAAGGTGAATCGTCAAACCCTAATAAAACCCTTGTAGATATATCAGCTCATTAAACTGGCTTAATGACTTGTAATACAAGTGCAACATTAACATTCATTTTGGGAACTGACTACATGACTAAGTGACTCAAGTAAAACGAAAGTAATTGTTAAACCGTAATTAAATCGTCTGACGCTGCCAAAAATTATAAATTGATTTCTTTGACTTTTTGACACAGGAACATAGGTTGCAAGTAAAAAGATAGAAGATCAAAACTGTATAGTTCATAATACTGGCTTGAAATGCTGGAATAGTAATCTGTTTGAGACTGCCCACATTGCAAGATATCCCAGGCTGGAGTCTATGGGGAAACGTGTGTTATAGATTAATCCATCTCCAAATGGCTAACATCAATTTCAATACTTGTCTGTGTCATACTTGTAAAACGAGTGTATACGAGCATAAAACAACTAATCTATTTGGGCACATTCTCGTACGGTTACGGCGATCGATGTTAAGTTCATGTTCAAAATACCGCTCAATCGAGAAAGGTGCGCGAAAATAGCGGGGGGTTTTGCGTGCCTTTGGGTAAGTTTTTGAGCTAAAATTAAAAGCGGAAAACGGAAAAAATTACCGGTCTCTATGCCGGTCTCGGCCCGATTTTCGCCCGAGTCACGAGTCACCATTGGTCAAGTCCAAGTCCGAGACCGAGTCCTTGTGGCTCGAGTCCGAGTCCGAGTCCGAGTCTCGAGAAATAGGGACTCGAGACCGGTCTCGAGTCCGAGTCCGGACTCGAGTCCTACAGCATTGGTAATCATTCTGTTCTCTTGCGATTCATCTTTTAAAAAAATTATTTCTAATTTTAAATAATATTGTTTGTATTCATTTACGAAAAGTTTTACTCCGCAGTCTCTCATTTCCACTTTCCCTTGTCTTATGTTTTGTTCTATTTGCATCACAGAAAAACAAAAATTTATCCTACCTAATTTCACAGTCATTACTTTGTATTTATGTTTTATACTACAAGATTTCAAATATTTGCTTATCGTCACTTCTAATTTTACTTGAAATCCATTCACAATGTAACCCTCCTTTTCATTTAGGTATTTGATAATCGTTTTAATCTTCATTTACATTAATCTTCCTCATTTTCATCATATTCAACACAGTTGCTGCATTAATTTCTTTCGAACATGTTTCAAAATGGCGAATAAACAGTATTTGCACGTAAATGCTTACACCTGGGTTACTTATTTTTTCTTACTTATAATGTACTTATTTCACAAAGACTTTTATTTTCGTATTATTGTCTGAGTTTGTCATGGGTAAGGAAGTACGGCCACTACTACCAAATCAATCTTTTCAGATTTACTGATACTCAGGCAATGTATTAAAGGATTTGTGATGTATATTTTTCTTGTGTGATGTGTTTCTAATTCATTTCATGTTTATCGAGACAATTTGCAAAATTCTCGAATACTCTCACATCCGTCCCCCCTCTTTGTCCCCTCTTTCTCTCACTCTCTCTTTCTCTCTCCCTCCCTCTCTCCCTCTCTCTATCTCTCCCTCTCTCTCTCTCTCTCTCTCTCCTCTCTCCCTAGCTTATATTTCACATTTTTCTATATAAGTAAATGACAGTCAGTTATTCCTTTCGAGCTATCTCTCTACATATATTCTCTCTTCTATCCAAATAAACACAAATGAGTATGCCTTCAATCAAATTGAATGATGAAGTATATTTCTTGCAACAAACGGCTGTTCTAAAATGTAGCTTGTACTAAAATTACATGTATAATGTCAGAATAATAACTTTTGCATAAGTTCATATTAATTTCTGTTTAAATGAAAAAGAGAACAGTGCAGATTTTAATCATAATGAAACTGTCAAAGATGGATCCATGACTGTCTGAAAGGTTTTGGGTCGAAATATTCTAAATTGGGTAGTGTTAACTATAATTTCATGTTTCGAGGAGGAGGGGGCGGTCGATTTCATTTAAAAAGATGTAGATCCGGCTGTGGATATAATGACGATAAGAGTATATTGAGCGATGATAGACTATGATGTTACATAGTGAAGTGGGTAATGACGTGAATGTTTGCGCTGTAAATATGCAACATTTTGGATTCATGTCAGTTATTACACAGAATATAAAAGTAAATCAGCGAGAACAAATAGAATATTCATGCACTCCAATGAACTTCATAAAGAAATGGCGCAGCCCCAGGAAGAAGTGGCAGAGGGGCACTTGTCTCTTAATCTAATGAAATAAAGTGAAAAAAGTGTGTGTGTGTGAGAGAGAGAGGGAGAGAGATAAGAAGAAGTGAAGAAAGAAGAGAGAGAGAGATAAAGAGAGCGAGAGGGAGAGAGCAGGCGAAGAAAGAAGAGAGAGAGAGAGAGAAAGAGAGGGTAGAAAGAGGAGAGAGAGTGAGAGCGAGGGAGAGAGACTTAGAATGGGGTTGTAAGAAGATCGTTGGATCCCTTCCCATACATCCTCCACTCGAACAGGCTGCTTCTTTAATTTCACCAATCTAATAAGACCAGCACCCACCTAGCATCCCTATAACTAGACACACGCTACACCTCTCTCATAAACGCTTCATTTATTAATCATATGTAAATACATGTAATATGATTGTTTTTATTCAGTAAAACACATTAAAACAAAAAAAACCCACTTCATTTGTAATACGTGAAAAGAGTCTATATAACTTCAAGTTTGGATACTTCCCAGGGGCTGCTTTTTTTTTTTTTTTTTAGGGGGCTGAGCACCCGAAAAAGCATATCATTTTCTATCACATAAGCATTATGCAACGTGTATACTTAAAAAAAAAAAAAAGGTGTGGGGTAGTTGGGGGCAACAGTCCCCCTTCCCCCTGGTTCCGCGGTCCATGCTTTCATTTAACGACCGGCTCATCATTTGCTGACGTTAGGACCGCATCAGTGACTTGTTTGGCCTTCTACGGGTTGTGTGGCAATTTTTTTGTCAGCCATCCAAAATCACTAGGTTGGGGGGGGGGCTGCTTTTAAGGGGTTCAGTTTTCCTCCATAATTCTCTGGCAAACAACAACACAATTTTTTTTTAAATTATCAGTTCGACAAGGAGGGGCACTCAATTTTTTGAGGAAAAAGTTGTCAGGGGGCAGTCTGCCCCCTGCCCCCCCCCCAGCTACGCTAGTGGTACTCACCCATTGGAAAGGACGCGTTGTATGAGCCGAATTTTAAGTATAAATTACAAAACATGTCGATGCTTATATCCACGGGCGTAGACACGCATAATTATCCACTAACAATAGAAAGTGTGTTCGTATCTACGCCACTGCTTATATCTGTTTACATATTTCGTCTGCCTTTTTTTTTCTTCAAATAACAAGTAATAATTGGCTTTATAGTGAAATTTTGGCGACAGTATTTAGCTACGATCGTAAGATACAAACGTCAATCGCTTTCCCTGTCTGCTCAACAAGATCACATTCACTTGATGTAAGATTGTAAGTAGTTATTTGAAACAAATATCATAAATTTGGTGCGGCCTGCTATTTATATTATGTATAGATGATTAAATTGTATTTTGATAACGACTAGAACTATGTTTCAATATCACAGCATGATAACCATGTGACTACCTTATTAAGATTGTGAGACTTCCCACCTACGTAATATCTCTGCAAAAAAGTTTCACTTAGCCGTATGTTTACTGGTTTTCTCAATCTTCTATGTTCTTGTCTAGGCAGGCAAACTCTGCCTAGACAATAAGCAATCATGTTTGATTTGAAATGTTTGCTAAATCGACAACACGACACACCGCCTTCATCAAATATTTTTGGCGGGGTTACCTTCATCCCAATTGTCATCTGTATCAAAGTGAATCATATCTTTTTATTAACCCTTACATAACGTTACTCAAAATATGATACTACTGAGGCTATGATGCTATTAAAATCAGTCCAAAACATTATGGACAACATGAGTTAACAAAAAGAAAAGAAAAATACTGAGTAAAAAACATTCTCCAAAAAGTAAACTTTGGAGGCAATTTACTTTTTTTTTTCTTTGTGCATTGTTTCGAAGAAAAAATGGATAAGAGATTAAAGCAAAAAAGAGCCAAAAAATGAAATTGTTCCTTGAAAACAATGAAAGACAATCATGTGCACTTAAATATTTCATAGCTATTTGCTAGCTTTTGCAAGCTCTCTCTCTCTCCCCCCCCCCTTTTCCATTTAACTGAAGGCCACATATCGCATACTCCCCCGTTGCTATTACTATACCGTACTATACCGTACGTGCTTATGCTTTTTTTTGGGGGGGGGAGGGGGGTTGCTTCTTATCCTTTATTTCGGAGGGGAGGCTTAGGCTGATTACCCACTCGCGTTTAATATACACTTGATCGTTATTCCTCTTCTTCTCCAAATTGATAAATTTCTCTATAATTATCATCAAATGTAATGAACATCCGAAATAAGGACTGATAACTGATAACGATAACGACTACTAGTCATATGATATAAGGTCATTAATATTATTATCGATTCGAGGTGACCACTAACATTGATACTCCATGCATTCCTATCATTATATGATTCTTCTGTTGAGGTCCCTTCACTTACAAAGCATTTCCGTCGATGTATATTTCATTACATTACCATGAAACTATGTTTATTTGCTTTATGTGCACAGTGCCTATGTATTTTGTATATCGTGTATGTTTGTTGAAAGTTGAGTAAACTGACCAAACTGACCTGAAATGGACTATGTAAAGACTAACGATAAATCATAAATCACATATCTATTTGCAGATTGACCGAACATGAAGACCTCCACATTGATACTCATCTCGCTGCTGACGATGACAGCGTTGATGGAAATCGCTGGTGCTCAAGATGGTCAATGTGGATCTAACACCGCTGTCAACATCAGCTACATCGAGGACTACGTCTACGTTTACGAAGGACTCGAGACCAACTTTACTCTGACGATAGAGGATGTTACTCGCGATGGAATCTTGTCTCTGCGGTCAGCGAGTCCTCGTAACTTTGAGTTGAAGTACCCGGATATAACCTTTAATCTGACGGTTGGCAGCAACTACCCAAAAAATATCTCCTCAGCTATCGTTGGCAAAGTGATATCTATCAAGGTAATATTAATTTCTCCTTTTTTCATTAAAGTATGGTCAAATAATGTGTGGCTTATCAAAACGGTCGTTAGGTCGCAATGTTAAAAAAGCAAAAACAAAACAAACAACAAAAAAAACACTTGAAATTTGGAATTCAAGCTCGCCACCAACACACGTTTGACGTTTAATTCATACGTTTAATGCCTTAAATTGATTTTTCTTATAATTCACAGATTTGAGCTCATATTTCACCAAAAGCAAAATAGTCAAAGTTGATACTGAAAAGATCACAAATCCCCGAAACTAGTTAAGAATAACAATAAAAATAGAAACATATCTGGAGCTATGATGACCCCGTAGGCCTATACGAATATATCATGACGACACGTATGCGACGTATACCTAGGCAGATTTCAGACGCGGAGCGTCTTTTCCTTGCCGGCGCTCTGATCTGCCGAGTCAACGCAGGGCAAGCTTTTGTTAGCTACATTATGATAGCTGCGATTTTAAACAATGCATCTCACTAACTTTCTAAAGCTTCGCCAAATACTTTTCAATGTTCATGATTACTTCTTGGCAGGAATTGGAGATATTATTCACACCTGAAGGGTCGGAGGACAGCCTCTTGGTTGGTTCTCAGAGAGTAGGTGTCCGTCGTATCCCCAAGCTTCTCCAGTTAGTCTACATCTACGTACTCCTGGTATGGGTCGTGATCAGCTACATCTCAATGGGTGGGAGTATGGATCTCAAAGCAATCTGGCAAAAAGTTCGACGACCTTATGGCATCCTGATTGGTCTATTCTGTCAGTTCATCATCATGCCTGCTCTTACTTTCGCCGTGGCTCGACTCATCGCAGGTAAGCTTACACAGGAACATGGATGCTGCGTATGCAATATACTGATTTTATTGTTTTATATGCAGTACTATTTATTTGTAAAATTTTCACTGATATTTTCGTTAATAACTTAATCAATAAATAATGTACTATAGGAGTCTTGAAGATATAAACTTATTGCTGATCATTCTTTTACAGTGAGATTATCAGATGGAGGTGTCGTTGTAGAATAGTTTATTCACTTGACTTTCAAGCCCGGCACTAGAGTCCTTTGGCGAGATATAAATCCACATTTACCATTCTCCACCAATAGATACCTGGACCCCGTCTAATAAAGAGTTGAGATTGATTCGAATAGGTCTCAACTTAAATTTAATTGCAACTGTGTCCATAAGAGATAAGAGTTGCGATTGATTTTAAGTTACGATATAAATTCAAATTCAAATTAACATTTATTTTCTTCCATCGTTTTTGTGGGCATTTAACATTTATTCACATAGTAAAATATAATATAAAGTAACATATTTAGAATGAAATAACTTCAGATACAAGGAAGAAGGCGCGAATCCCATTAACCCTTTCGAGACAATTGACCATATTTTGTGGTTGGGCTCAATAACTTTTGATCCAGAGCTCTAAAAAATATACCAGATGCACGAGTAGAAAGAGCAAAATTTTCTGCACACACTATGTCCATTTTTATTGCATGACCATATTGCGTTTGATGCCAGGAATTTTGAAAACAAGAATAAGCTTTGAGATCCTTATATTGGCAACACATTGAGAGGTTTAAAATCATTGTTTTTCATCAAAATTGGCAATTTATTTCAACTATTCAACAAATTTCTAACCATGTATATTGTTTTCAAAGACATTACACCTTATTTGAACCATGTAGCACTAAAAGAAAAATATTATTGTTGCCAATTTGAAGAACAAAATGTGATCAATTTAGCCCATAAATAATCACTCTCCTGAAAGGGTTAAGCTTACACTTGTAACAGGTACGCCTGAGAACACAGGTATAATATAACTAGAAGAAAAGAGAGGGATAGAAAAAGGAGAGGGAACTAGGAGGAAAGAGGAAGGAAGAGAACTGCAACATAGTAGCAATGTAGTCGTATAGCATGCATGTATAACTATATAATGGCAAGATTTAAGTAAAGATTACAGTATGCAAATATTCACAGGTATTCTTACAGAATGATACTGGAAACAGGTTCAGATGTAATATAATCTAGTATGATCGATTCAAATCAATCAACTCTTTATAATGCTGGGCCCTGGTATGCTAGAGCGCTACACATTTGGCCGCTCGGCTACGACCGTTGTAAAAACGTTGGCATGAGAAACCACGATTATTAGTATTATCAATATCACTTCTTAGAGCTATTCCATCATATTCCTTTTTCAAATCTCTAGATGAGCCCACAGCTGCTATCGGTATCATCTTAGTTGGTACTTGTCCTGGTGGTTGGTTGAGTAATATCTTCAGCGTCCTTCTTGATGTCGACTTCGTCCTGAGTGTGACGATGACGTTCTTCTCCTCGATCATGGCTCTCGGCATGATGCCCCTCAATCTCCTTATCTACGCCACCCCGTTCACTGAAGGTGATTCCAGACTTAGCACACCGTATATCGAACTCATTCAGCAGCTCGTCATCCTCATCCTACCCGTATTCGTCGGCATCGGGCTCTCGTATAAGTTCAAGAAGTGAGCCCTTCCTTTTCGGTTGTCGAATCCAAATAAGAATTAATGAATAAAATCAGTAGGTAGTTGTCTAATATGAAGTCATTAAAGTCACGATGCTCCGACACGTGGTGTGACCCGTCTTATAGACTAAAAATGTGACTTTGCCCTTACGATAATACATTATGTCGGTAATCAGGTAATAGATGGTGTGGGTTTGTTACATTAAACTTACGGTGTAGGGAAGATTAATTTGGGTTTTTACATCTCATTGATATTGAACGCCAATTGATTTTGTGAAAAATATCTCAAGATCTTGTGAGAATCATTTCAAATAAATATTTCAAATACTTCCTCTCAATTCAATGTAGGTCTACTGTATTATGTGTTATTTACTCTGCTTAGCATGTTGCTTTAATAGCAAAATACATGTAATAGGGAAACACACTAGTATTCTATTTTGCTGATATTCTCATTCGTCCAGGTTCAAGAAATTTTGCGAGAAAGTGATCAAGCCCATTTCAGCTCTTCTCATCATTGTTGGTTTATCTCTGGGTATCCCGGCAGACCTCTACGCTTATACCACATCACCACTTAATGTGAGTTATATCATGTACTCAGACGAGAGTATCATCATCATCATCATCATCATTATTATCATCTTTGTCTCTATCTTTCTCTCATTCACTATCATTTGTTATCATTTATGTACCATCGTCATCTTCCCCTTTTTCCTCTTGAATATTCTTTTTACTCGGCTTCGATCACCCTCTCTCACTTGATCTTCATCCTTCTCATCAATCTCTTTAAAAAAATATTCTTTTCTTTTTTAACCAGTTTATCTTATTTTTATCCTTCTTTCATGTTTCCTACTCTATATCACATATATTCTATGATTCATTCTTCATCATCGTCAACTCTCCATCAAAATTCAATTTATATACTTTCAAAGGAGACTACCAGGAAGTCAAAACGTAACTGGTATCATGGACATAGTGGATTTATCTATAAAATTATTCTTCTTTTAAAAGTGAACTTTATTTTGAAGAGCTAGATAACTGCAATTTTTTGAGCACATTTACACCACTTCCCCCTATATTCAGAATTGGATAGCGAGTATCATCACCCCGATCTTCGGAGCCTTCTTCGGTCTCGCCTTCGCCCGCATCTTCGGTCGTAATGTTCGTACCTCGATCACCATCTCGTTGGAGACCGGAGTTCAGAATGCTCTCTTGGGTCGTACCATCGTGGCCCTGTTCTATCCCCAGCCCGAGGCCGACCTCATCGCTCGAGTTCAACTTACCTTTGTCTTGGTAACTCTCATAGAGGGCACACTGGCTTCCATCATCTACTCTTTATTCAGGTAAGTTTTTGTTTGTTTGAATTTTATTTCTGCGTTCAGTAACGGGGTACAAAATAATCTAATATTACAGAAAAATATATAAACACGCTTTCAGACATTAATAATTTACTTCTAAACGCCATGAAAATATGCCTATGAAAAATTATCATTTTACAATTAACAGAAATTGTGAACGCAAGATCATTGGCGAGTTGTTTGATGTCAGTGGCGGTCACTGCTGTCTTGACATTAGGTCCGCGGTCACTATCCTAGACTAAGCGAATTTCTATCTTCAACCCTTGACCAAACACCAAACCTTATATTACCCTAACCCTCAAACTAAACCAAATCTAAAATCAAACACTAACTCTAACCTTATATTTCAGAAGAAATAAAGGCCGGAGCATTTGTCCCCGGAGAAAATTCCGGGGCAAGATATTGTTAGAAAACTGGTTGTCTTTGATAAAAAGATTGAAGAACAAGTACGACCTCTTTATAGAATTTAGTATTTCGATGGAATGAAAGGTAGGCCCTTTACACAAATTATGGAAAGGGTGGCATGACCATAAATAATTTTTCGTTAAGTTAACATGCTTCAATAAAGTTTGTCTCATCACCTGGTTGCTCAAATATTTTGTACTCTGTTTCTGGTTAGTTTATATTAAAGACAATGAATCTGAAAGTGTTAAGCATTTAAAACGACAAATGATAATGTAATGCCTTATTACATTATTTTTTTAATTGTACGTATGCATGGAGGAATTTGTTGGTGGAACCTGCAGGTAGAGGGCAAGAGGCAGCAGCCCCCCCCCCCCCTTCGAGAATTTTGAAACTTCTAATAATTCATCACCTCAATTTTGATTTTATTTTATGTTTTTAATTCATATCCATTTTTTTTCTTTGTTTGTCTACCCAGATATACATGTTGTCGCAAGCAATGTGATAAGATCATGCCGAAGGACGAGGAGGTGAATGATGCGGAGGCTGTGGTGGTTGCACCGGATGACATCGAACCCAAGATTGGTTATGAGAGTAATGGAAACACGCCCAATCCCAACGGAGCCGAGAATGCCGGCTTTGAGATGCATGAGAATTAGGATAACTGTCACTTAATACGACAAAGAGACTTATCAACTATTATCTCGTTATGAACATGGTGAATGGTAACTTCACTCTAAAATAAGTTAGGTAAGTTGAGTATTGGGTAAAAAGTGAACATGTAGGGTAACATTTAACCCAATATTTCGTAAAACGTACCCCAAAATGGGTAAAATTTGCCTAATATTTGATGAAGCTTTACCCACTTTTTACCCAGTGTATGAGTCAATGATCGTTGATAATGTTGGGGAAGTATACACTGTAGATAACGAAATTTTTAATTGATAACCACTGACTTCCTCTATTTAGTGGCGTTTCCAACATATGGGGAGCCGGCGTATACCTCCTCCCATTTGCAGGCCCATAAGAAACTTGCACTGGGTCTATGTAGGGTCTATGTAGGGTTTTTGCCCCCTTCCCGGCCGAAGGAAGATTCCCCCACTGTTTTTCAATGTCTAGCTTTTGACAGATCAATTCACTATTCTTCCATGCCGATTAAATCATATATCTTTATCTAAGGAAACTAATATATTTTCACCATTTATTTCGCTGAGAGCTATCATACACTTTTAAAAAAGTATTCGGTGTATTGAAAATGATGATATTAATACATCTCTTATGACTGATAGAAAACTAATGTTTGGATTTGGTTGGTCTACTAGTTGGAAGATTCAAGAGCGGATAATTTGAAATTCATTTATAATAATGTCAATATAGGAATTATGTAAATTTTGTCTTTATGACACATTTCTAATTAAAATGTCATGTTTTACAGTACTAGAGTGTGCTATACCTTCTAGTTATGCATGTCTCCTTTGGATTCATTGTACAGTTTATGATAGTTTTTAATACATAACTCGTAAGGGATATAACGTGTGGCTAATTTCAATGTGAAATATGTTTGTTTCACAGTTTTTGCATGAATAGAGCGAGTTGTTGTGTATACTAATGTTTGTTCTTTTCGTACTCTTAATGCTTACTGGTTATAGAATATCAGAATCATGTGCCTGAATGCAATAATTTATTGTCCGATCCACGTTTTCAGTAATTTCATGTATCAGGAGAACAACTTGAAGAAGATTGCATATAATACTTTTAATGAATCCCAGGTGCTTATTTTGATCTGTCAATACTTCTTTTATATGAAAATAGTGCGTACCCGTCCTAGTCTTTCATGCTTTTTGTCACAGTTTTCAGGTTCTACGGAGTCTGTGTGTTTCTATGAAAATGTTAATGTATATTTTGAGGAAGAGGTTCACTACTTTTAAAATGCATGTAGGCCTACTTATTCTCACCTTTCTAAAGATGATAGCTGAGAACCATGTTTAATCATTTTGCATAAATCGTATTTTCTCAAAGTTTATTGGTAAAAGCATGGGCGTTGGTAGTCACACAATTCCTATAAGACTCAACCATGGTGTAGGCTTTATCATTACAGCAGTGGCGTATTTAGGGAGACACTTGCGGCCCGTGCCCCCCCCCCCTTTAAAGAGAGCCTAAAATGTGTGACTTTCTCCCCCCCCCCCTTTGCATGCTTGTCAGAAAATTTTCTGAGATTTGTGCCCCCCCCCTTTTACAAAATCCTGGATCCACCCCTGATTATAGGGAGTTATTATCTGAAATGATGAGCATATCATATAGGCCTATCTTTATCATATCAGTTTTTATATCATGAACTTAATAAAAAACTAGTACGAAAGAAAAAAAAATTGTCTCGTCACATTCTTAGTTTACAGTACATAAATCACGAAGTTGTATATTCTATCAGTTCATACAGGATATGTAGTCCTCTAACTTTCTGCCCCCCCCTCTCTCTCTCTCTCTCTCCCTCTCTCTTTTCATTTGCTTTCTCTTCCTCTCTTTCTTTCTCGCTCTATTTCTATGTGTATTTCCGTTTCGTTTCCTCATGTTTCCTGCGCTATAACTCTAAATTACATTCAGACCCCTTTCACACTCACTTCGTTAGAGCGGTCTAACTAAGACCCGTTCCTCAGGAGCGGTTCTGAGGTGAGTGTGAATGCTAAAGTGGTCCAGGAAGCGTTCTTCTGGAGCGCCCCAGAAGACCACCTCGGGAGGTGGTCTTGAGGAACGGTTCTTAGTTAGACCGCTCTAAAGTGCAGTGTGAAAGCAAAAGCGACCCTAAAGCGTACTTCAACAGGAAGTGAGTGTGTGTGTGTTGCGCGAGAAATGCATCAGGCAGGCAGTATACGGTTTGAATTCCGCGCGAAAAAATTGACCCGCTGACCTGAGCTGCCATAGCAACAAGATCACTTTGACTCGTTGAGCGATTTGAGACATAAAAAATGCGCGGAGTGTGAAAGCAATCAAACCGTTCTTCAAGAACCGTTCCTCTAGAGCGGTCTAACTTGGAGCGGTCTAACAGGGAGTGTGAAAGGGGTCTAACTCTTCCATCTTTTAGTGTTGACAGATATTGAAAAATATCCAGAATATACGGAAAGGTTGCACATATAGTCTGAAGACAATGCCCTTTAAGGCATCCACACGCCAAATACGCCAAGACTTAGAAAGAAAGAAATTAATATATATTATACGGTATAAGTCAATGATTACATATGTTAAATCCTTATACACCTGTATTTAACCATATAAGTATTTTGCTTTCAAATTCTGATCGTATTTGAATCATAAGTTACAAAATGGGTAAAACATTCTTTGGTTACAATACAGAATACCCAAAATGCATGTGAAAATGAAACAGTGTAAAATTTTATTCAGAAAATAAATTCAATGTCGTGGGGACGAATGCAAATCTGGACCCCGTTAATTTGATACTGTATATACATTTTAGGAACATATATAATAACTCATAAACACAAATTGTGACAACGCATTCAATGAAAGCACATACTTCGATGTTAGAAAGCAATTTTTAAAAAAGTCTATCTGCATTATTTTCTCTATTTTAAAAAAAAAACCATCCAATAAAAAAAAGTGATGAAAGACAAGTACAGTGTAAATGAGCAAGCACATACTTCGATGTTAGAAAGCAATTTTTTAAAAAGTCTATCTGCATTATTTTCTCTATTTTTTTAAAAAACCATCCAATAAAAAAAGTGATGAAAGACAAGTACAGTGTAAATGAGCAAGCGTAATGAGATAATAGTAAACGGATAGTCTAGTACGAATGACATACTACCATATAGCTTAAACCTGCATGTCCATAGCCATTCCTATAAACATATATGAAAACAATGTGCATACATACATAAACGCAATTTGAAATTTGCATTAAAAAACTTCCGTTATTGCCCACATTATAATAAATTACATAAATGATAGTTCTTAATGTAGGTTCTTTGCGTTGATCTAACAAAGATGATCTAACAAAGATCACTTGTAAAATTTGTTTTATAGAACGATATCGGAAATGCAGCCATCACAAAACAATACTGTAATAGATAATAACAATAATGATTAAATCATAAAAGTCAAGATATGTGGTGCATTTAGCATGTCTGTGCGCTTTAAAGAGACGGTAAACTGGAGCCCTAATTAGTGCCATCTTTCAACAGGATTTGGTAAGTGTCTGTGCCTCTCATTTTCCCATCATGCTCCATTCTAGTTTGTAAAAGCTTTGAATATACCTGCACACAATTTTCCACAATGCCAAGTCAAAAACAATAACTTGAAATATAGAATTTGCCTATTGTCACAAATTAAGTTCCAATAATCTAACTAGTAAAACTTGAACGTTATTTAATTGCAGTTTTATATAAAATAAGTAATACTTTTCCCTTTAGTCTGTGAGTCTGCGCAATTCGCTGTCAACCTCTGATCGACGCGTGATGTTTTGTTTACACTCGCATGATCGTATTTTAGAGCATTACATTGGTTCGCTGGTTTTGGGAGCTAGCGTCCCTAATTTGCATATTGTAGAGAACCGCGCCTTGCCCAAGGTATACGGGCACTGCACCACCGTCTTTGCTACACGACAGACGTGTTTGTTTGAGCAGGCAGTCAGCTCATAATGGCAGCAGTCAACTTAGCACCTTTAATGTGAGAGAATGTTGATAGACGAGTAATGGAACCAGTTTTGCTGTTTTCAGGCGTATTTTATTACTATTTTGCGGAAACCAGATGTTTTCCAGTCTCCACGCCTCTACTCTATCTCTCCGAGGTTGCACTAGCTGCCCTGCAATTGTTGTGTTCGAGATAACGTAAGTTGTTTTTCTTTTAAGTTGTACGTGGTCTTTGGATGCCTATAAAAGAAGAAATCAAATTACTTACTATGTAAAATTTATCAAGATCGAACAAATGAAAATGTGAATTTGATAAACTGATTAATTCTTTATTGATATGAAGCGAACGAAGGAGTTGTTTAGTAATGGATATTGTTATTTGGCAAGCTCACTAATTTAATTGTCTTATAATCTTACGATACTAAGAAAATGCATATTTTTAATAAAAGAATATGACGGCTAGTTTGCCAGAAATATTGTTTTGTTTGTATTAATAGAGAAGTATAGAGAGGGTATTTATTATACCGAGTAAACATTTATGCAACAAACTGATTGGAAAATGTGAACAAAAGCTTTTCATGGACTTATTGTTTTCGGTGTCAATATTATTAATGACATGCATAATCCATTTTATGAAATTAATGTGATTATCATAAACGCTTCTTAATGGTATGCATTGTAAGTATATTATGAACAATGTATTATGATTAGGGTGATAATTGTTTTTTTAACAGCCCTTTGTCGGGAGTAGACCCACACTGTGTGTACCCCACCGTGTAATAAAAGTCCAGAATGATGAAGCTCCAGTGAGCACCCAACAGTCGACGTCTACGAGAGGGAAGGATCGACGAATCCAAGGTTACCATTCGCTTGACGAGAGTACTCCGATGTCCCAAGCCTGTCTCTGTTCCACGCGAGGACTATCAAACAATAGAGGGATAGCTTGAGAACTCTCGCGAGCTAAATTTATAGGGAAGTTTTCTTTGTCAGTATAATTATTTTAACAACGCTACCGCTTTATTGGAAATTGTAATGAGAGTATATTGTTCATGTAATTCTTTTCTGTAAACTCAAGCAAAGTGAATATTTTTTTTTGTTCTTTGAATATATATTTGAATTTTGCAATATTGTGAGAACTTAAACCAGTAATAAATATTTGAATTTCTTTTATTATAACGTATCACTCGACTGAACAGAATAGTTTGTTTATGTAATGAATAATTTTATTCGTATATCCTAAGTTTCCGCGACAATTTTGGCGACCACGAAGGGACATAAAAAGCGGAAATGTTAGGGATTTGGAATTGTTAATAGGTAACTGATTGTTCGATAGTATGGTAAAGTTTTCTATCTGAAAAGAAATTCTGATTACAGTGTATGTTTCTATTTAGTGTCATTTTCCAGGTCAAGCAGTGGCGTGCTCAAGTGATCCACGGAAATAGGGAGCGGCTGAGACTGTGACGCTGGTAAAAGCTAAAGCTCCAAAAGCTGTAAGTAAAACAGTATTCACTTGGTTCCATAGCTCGTGTGAGTGGTTGTTGTTGTCGAGAATGGAGTTAGAGAAACTCGCGCGTATAGGAGAGACGCTAGGCCTTAGTGGCAGTGAGTTGCAGAATTTCATTAAGGAACAACAAGAAATCGCTAGGGCGGAACGCTCTGAATCGCGAGCTAGGATGAAAGAAGAAAGTGAATTAGTAGCGCTACAGTTGGAATTAGCTAAAGCTAAAGCTGCGGATGTAGATAGGAGTGAGGAAACTGCACAAACTCTCAGACCCCCTAAACTTCCAGTCTTTAATGAGGGTAAAGATCAGTTAGATGCTTACCTTAGTCGTTTTGAAAGGTATGCTACTGCACAACAGTGGCCACAAAATGTTTGGGCTATCAACTTAAGTGCATTACTTACAGGTAAGGCATTAGATACATATTCTAGGTTGTCAGATTCTGATGCTCAGGATTACCAGACACTTAAGTCAGCTATTCTCAAACGATATTCGTTAACTAGTGAAGGATACAGGAAGAAACTTCGCACGGCTCGTCCAGATAATGGAGAGACGGCCGCGCAGTTTGTACATCGGCTACGGGGTTATCTCGAAAAATGGTTAGAATTGTCAAACTTGAATGAGTCATACGAAAGTCTAGTACAAGTCATTTTGATGGAGCAATTCTACTCCAGCAGTTCACGTGACTTAGTTGTGTTCATAAAAGAACAGAAGCCAAAGACTTTAGCAGAGTTGGTGGAAACTGCTGATCGTTATGTTGAAGCTAGGTCCGGATGGTCTAGTGGTAAGTTTCAACAGAGCAAAGGTTCTTTCAATCCATCCTCTGAAAGATTTAGAGAAACTAAATTGGGATGGAATGGTAAGTCTAGTAAGAGCAGTAACTCTTGTAACCCTTCTTCCTTTTCTACATTGTCGAAAGGAGACAGATCTAAGGCGGAGGAGAAACCAAAGGCTGGCCTCCAGAAGAGCTCTAGAGTGTGCTACAACTGCGGGAGCTACGGACACTTCGCTAAGAACTGTGAAAATCGACTGAGACCAGAAAGATTGGGAGCTGGACTGACTGATGACGACAGCAGCCTGATGAGCAGTCAGCCAAGAAGGAAGAAGAAAGAGAAGTCTAGGAACGATGACGTTTCAGTGCCGACAGCGACATCGTCTACGTACCCAGGTGACAACCGAGACATGGAGGACGTTGGTGATTCCAAGAATGTTGACGGAGATTACGGATGTCTGCTCGTAGATTCGTGCTTCGCGTGTGATAGGAACGCCGATTCTCCGATGCCCATTGAGAGAGGTGATTTACCAATTCTGAGTGCAGCGTGTGGAGGCAAGGCAGTCAGGTCCATGCCCGTGAAGAAAGGCTTTCTCAACAACCAACCTGTTCAGGTGTTACGAGACAGTGGATGTTCGACTGCCATCGCAAGAGCTGGTTTGGTTTCGGCTGATCAGATGACTGGAGTAGTAAAGACATGTTTGCTGATTGACTGGACTATCAGGAAGTTTCCAGTAGCACAGGTATGTGTAGATACTCCTTATTATACTGGTAACTTGGAAGTATTATGTGTGGAAAAACCTGTATACGATCTCATCTTAGGAAATGGACCAGGTATCCGGAAACCATTCGATCCAGATCGTTCATGGACTCCAATGAATACCACAACCGAAGTAGGGCTTGCGGTAGAGACCCGGCGACAGCGGGAGAAGAAGACTGCACCCCTAAGGGCACTTAAGGTTCCAGACCAGAATGAGTCGGTTACTGCAGATGAGTTCCGACGGGATCAGGAGAATGACCCATCACTCAACAGTATCCGTACGAAGGTCGAGAGACAGGAAGTGTCGGTGAGTCGTAGTGGTAATAAGGCCAGGTTCATAATGAAGGATCGTTTGTTATATCGTGAATTCCAGGTTCGCAACGGGAGACGAGAAGATGTAACTTGTCAGCTCATTGTTCCCAAGAAGCATAGGAGACAAGTGTTGCAACTAGCCCATGAGTCTATAATTGGAGGGCATTTAGGTTCCCAGAAGACGGCAGAGAAAGTGATGGGCAATTTCTTCTGGCCGGGACTTCACTCTGATGCCAAGCGGTATTGCCGGTCGTGTGATGTTTGCCAGAGATCGCTACCCAAGAGCAGAGTCACCAAAGTTCCATTGGGAACTACTCCGTTAATCGACGAACCATTCAGAAGAGTTGCAGTCGACATTGTAGGACCCATTGCACCAGTGACGGAGAAGGGTAACAGGTACATTCTCACCTTGATGGATTATGCTACGCGCTACCCGGAGGCTGTTCCCCTTCGTCATATTGATACGACAACGGTAGCCGAGGCTTTGCTGAGTATCTTTTCAAGGGTTGGTTTGCCACGAGAGATGCTGACAGACAGAGGAGCACAATTCACCTCTGACCTCATGCGAGAGGTAAGTCGTTTGTTGTCAATAAGTCATTATACGACTACCCCGTACCACCCGGCGTGCAACGGCCTTGTGGAACGTTTTAACGGTACTCTGAAGATGATGCTTAAGAAGATGTGTGAAGAGAGACCAGTTGACTGGGATAGATATATTGATGCTTTGCTTTTCGCATACAGGGAGACTCCGCATGACAGCACAGGATTTGCACCGTTTGAGCTGCTGTACGGTCGAGTTATTCGAGGACCACTGATGGTGATCAAGGAGCTCTGGACCAACAAACATGCAGAACCAGAGACCAAGTCGACATACCAATATGTCATCGATCTGAAGGATAAGTTACAGCAGACGTGTGAGATCGCCAGAGGAGAACTGCAAAGGTCGCATGACAAGTATCGGATCCAGTACAACAGAAAAGCAAGGAACAGAATGTTCAAGGTAGGTGACGAAGTGTTGTTGCTGCTACCCACTGATCGTAATAAACTGTTAATGCATTGGAAGGGTCCTTTCCGTGTTGTTGATGTCGTAGGCAAGTTGGACTACCGAGTCGACACTGGGAAGACGGTAACGACATTCCATGCTAACCTTTTGAAAAGGTATCATCGACGAGACCAAGACCAAATGCCAGAAGCGGATCAACCAACTCCACTAGATGTAGCGGCGACTTCAGTGATAGAAGAGGATGTCGAAATGGTGGACCAGAACATGGCACCAAGGGAAGATCCTTTGCAACTACCCAATCTTCGACAGACTCAGACCGTCAACGACGTCGCCATGAGTGACATGATCCCTGAACAACAAAAGAAGGAACTACAACACTTGCTGAAAAGTTACAGTGACGTGTTTACGGATGTACCATCTGTAACGAAGGTAGGTTTTCATGATATTAAGCTTACAGATGACCGGCCTATTCGAAGCAGACCATACCCTTTACCACATGCACTTCGACAGGTAGTAAAGGAGGAGATCAAGGAGATGTTGGAGTATGACGTCATCGAACCGTCATCATCGCCCTACGCATCTCCGATCGTACTGGTAAAGAAGAAGGACGGGAGTAACCGGTTCTGCTGCGATTTTCGGAAGTTGAACTTGGTCACCGTGCCTGATGCTGAGCCAATACCGGATCAGGAAGAGATTTTCGCGAAGTTGGCGAATGACAAGTACTTCACGAAAATTGACCTCACAAAAGGTTATTGGCAAGTGCCACTTAGCGAGGAAGCTAAACCCCTAACTGCGTTTGTAACACCAGATGGTTTGTACCAGTTTAAGACGATGCCATTCGGGCTTATCAACGCGCCTGCATCCTTCAGTCGCGTGATGAGGACAGTCTTACGTGGTGTGAAAAACGTTGATAACTTCATTGACGACATTCTAATTCACACAGAAACATGGAAGGAGCATATGCAGGTACTAGAAGAAGTACTCAAGCGTCTAAGGACTGCCAACTTGAAGGCGAAGCCCAGCAAATGCTTCGTAGGATTCGAGAAGATCGAGTTCCTTGGCCATGAAGTGATGAAGGGATGTCTCAAGCCCAACACAGACAAGATTGGATCAATACTAGAGGCCAAAAGACCAGAGACGAAGAAACAACTGAGATCATTCCTCGGACTCGCAGGATACTATAGAAGATTCGTGCCCAATTTCGCTGCGATTGCTGTTCCACTGACAGAGCTGACGAAGAAAGGCAAACCGAATCGTATCGAGTGGGAAGACCAACACGAGCAAGCTTTTCAGACCTTGAAGTCTAAACTTAGTAGTACCCCCATCCTCCATCTACCTGATGTCAAACGTGAGTTCATTCTCCGCACCGATGCATCAGATACCGGATTGGGTGCTGTACTACTGCAGGTAACTGATGGAGAGAAGTTTCCTGTAGTGTATGCTAGTAGGAAACTACTACCCCGTGAACGAAACTACTCGACAATAGAACGAGAGGGTTTGGCCGTAGTTTGGGCGGTCCAAAAGTTTGAACCGTATTTGTATGGACGGAAGTTCATCCTGGAGGTCGACCACGAGCCTTTGTTGGCTATGAGAAAAGGTAAGATGGCCAATAGTAGAGTACTACGATGGTCACTCATTCTTCAACCCTACCAGTATCATGTTGAAGCCATAAAAGGTAAGGAAAATGTCGGGGCTGACTTCATGAGCAGGAGTGACTTCATTGAAGAAGGTAATTAGGTCATAATCGGAGAACGATTACTGATCTTTTAATGTTTTCGTTTTTTCGAGTTGAAATTTTTATTATGTTTAATTTTCTTTTTGCAGAAAACGGAAACTTTTTCATCTTTTTTATTTTCATGTCAGGTGACTGTTTATAGATGAAGCTGAAAGTTGTGTAAATGTTTTCTTTCAGGAATTAATTTTGGACCATTTTTGGAAAATAAATAAAAATGATCTAAGAAAGGGGTAAGTTGTCACAAATTAAGTTCCAATAATCTAACTAGTAAAACTTGAACGTTATTTAATTGCAGTTTTATATAAAATAAGTAATACTTTTCCCTTTAGTCTGTGAGTCTGCGCAATTCGCTGTCAACCTCTGACCGACGCGTGATGTTTTGTTTACACTCGCATGATCGTATTTTAGAGCATTACATTGGTTCGCTGGTTTTGGGAGCTAGCGTCCCTAATTTGCATATTGTAGAGAACCGCGCCTTGCCCAAGGTATACGGGCACTGCACCACCGTCTTTGCTACACGACAGACGTGTTTGTTTGAGCAGGCAGTCAGCTCATAATGGCAGCAGTCAACTTAGCACCTTTAATGTGAGAGAATGTTGATAGACGAGTAATGGAACCAGTTTTGCTGTTTTCAGGCGTATTTTATTACTATTTTGCGGAAACCAGATGTTTTCCAGTCTCCACGCCTCTACTCTATCTCTCCGAGGTTGCACTAGCTGCCCTGCAATTGTTGTGTTCGAGATAACGTAAGTTGTTTTTCTTTTAAGTTGTACATGGTCTTTGGATGCCTATAAAAGAAGAAATCAAATTGCTTACTATGTAAAATTTATCAAGATCGAACAAATGAAAATGTGAATTTGATAAACTGATTAATTCTTTATTGATATGCAGCGAACGAAGGAGTTGTTTAGTAATGGATATTGTTATTTGGCAAGCTCACTAATTTAATTGTCTTATAATCTTACGATACTAAGAAAATGCATATTTTTAATAAAAGAATATGACGGCTAGTTTGCCAGAAATATTGTTTTGTTTGTATTAATAGAGAAGTATAGAGAGGGTATTTATTATACCGAGTAAACATTTATGCAACAAACTGATTGGAAAATGTGAACAAAAGCTTTTCATGGACTTATTGTTTTCGGTGTCAATATTATTAATGACATGCATAATCCATTTTATGAAATTAATGTGATTATCATAAACGCTTCTTAATGGTATGCATTGTAAGTATATTATGAACAATGTATTATGATTAGGGTGATAATTGTTTTTAACAGCCCTTTGTCGGGAGTAGACCCACACTGTGTGTACCCCACCGTGTAATAAAAGTCCAGAATGATGAAGCTCCAGTGAGCACCCAACAGTCGACGTCTACGAGAGGGAAGGATCGACGAATCCAAGGTTACCATTCGCTTGACGAGAGTACTCCGATGTCCCAAGCCTGTCTCTGTTCCACGCGAGGACTATCAAACAATAGAGGGATAGCTTGAGAACTCTCGCGAGCTAAATTTATAGGGAAGTTTTCTTTGTCAGTATAATTATTTTAACAACGCTACCGCTTTATTGGAAATTGTAATGAGAGTATATTGTTCATGTAATTCTTTTCTGTAAACTCAAGCAAAGTGAATATTTTTTTTTGTTCTTTGAATATATATTTGAATTTTGCAACTTGAACCAATAATAAATATTTGAATTTCTTTTATTATAACGTATCACTCGACTGAACAGAATAGTTTGTTTATGTAATGAATAATTTTATTCGTATATCCTAAGTTTCCGCGACACCTATTATCCAAACAAGCTGTTTGTCAAAATTCAAAATAAATGCAATTGATTTTTCAAATTTTAATCTTAATTTAGCAATCACTGTCAGAGGGCGCTGTTCAAGTTCTACCAGGTTAATGCACTGAAGTCTATGTGACTTCAGTGGGTTAATGCCACTTTAAAAGGTAAATTTTACATGTCATTAGAACTCTTCCATATATTTAATAAGCTGTCTTAAGGCAAAAATAAACATATATTATGAGAAGAGAAAATTTGATTTGATATGACTGAATATACATCATGAATGAAATACATAATTGAATATACATGCAATAACATCAGGAAATAAAAAGTATGACAGTGCCTGAATATAAGAATTATACTACAAATGCAATGTATCAAATTAGTGGAATGAAGATTTCTGCTGGGGACATTCTTTGATAATGCATGAAGGGGCAATATACATTCAGAGGCTTGAATATCATCAACAGGGTTTTAAACTGGATGCGAAGGTGAACTTGTAGTCAGTTACGCGAACTAAGAGTTGTGTTATGTCCATGTTTAATTACAAATCTTGTTACAATATTTTGAACACGATGCAGTGTTCTGAAAACTTGCCTCTAGCCATCTCCATTTAGCTAAATGTTCTTGTTTCCCGAAGATCGTACGCGATTGGAGCAACCTATATCGCTAAAGTTACCCAATAAAGACCCACTCCTTCAGTAAAAAGAAATTGAGATAACCACCCGCCCGCTCAAATGATGTCGTACACATCGGGATATTTTTCCTTCATTAGATTATTATTATTATCATTATGTTTTTTATTTATCTATTTTTATTATCATTATTTGGGGGGATGGGGTGGTAAGATTTCTTCTCTAGATTAAACTTGGATTCATAAATTGTAAAGTTAGATATCATGAAACATTCAAAGCATCAATAAATGAAACAAGATTGAAGGGCAGAACTAGGAGGGAAATCTTGCTCCCAATAAATGGAATTTTCGATCCATGCTTATAAACTTGGCGTGAGTTTAACCCGTGAGGGTTAAACTCCTTCACAGAACCCGAAGGAAATCAAACCAACTGAAGAACTTTGAAATAAGCTATACCAGCTATTACTGCTAAACCGTGTCAGGTCTTCACTGATCAGTTCCAGGACCATCTCCACTGTCCTGAGATTGGAAAGCAGCATTCTCGGTTCCTTTCTCCTCTGTTTTACTCACGCCCCCGTTGTCGGTTTTCCCGTCGATTACGGTCGCCTCGATGTCATCCATGGCGATAACCTTCTCATCCTGCTCATCATCGGTCAGCATCTTATCACATCTTCGTCTACACAACAGATACCTGAACATATATGAAAGATGTAGTATAGAGTGGTGATATACAAGTGCTTGGACATAGGCAACAATTGCTCCGGCCTTACTTAAGTACTTTTTTTTCCTGCATATCGACATGAATAATGATACTTCTTTGATCAGATAATCTTATCAAAATAATGCGTTGTGTATTCAGAAAACCGTCTCTTCTTCTTTTTTTTACACATACACATATTGTTGCATAATATAGTTTATATCGATTGATGATTCCTGATTTTCATTGATATTTGTGAACTTATTCATATAATGTTATCGCCTTTTAATAGTCTATCTATATTGTATGTTTGTAAACTATGTATCTGTCAAAAAAGCACAACAAATGTTTTTCATAAAGTAATTCAAACACTATATCCATGTACACATTCATGTACATATGGATATTTATACGATTTTATAGCAATTGATACTTGTCAAAGCTACTCTACAAATAATAATGGCGGTTGAAGATCTAAATTTTACTATGGATAGTTTAAACAACAAGCTACTTTTATATTCTCAAGACTTATTTTCTGTAATTAATTTGAACTGCAGAAGCTTTTTTAGAAATTATTATGAAATTCAACTTTTGTTAAATTCAGTTCATTGCATTTTTAATGTCATTGCATTATCTGAAACGTGGTTGAATAATGAATCTACTCTGAAAAATGTTTTTTAATGAATATACATATTTTGGTTCTAACAGAAGTCATAAAAGAGGTGGAGGTGTTGGATTTTGTATTCTTAAAGGTATTGAATATGAACTAAGGCCGGATTTGAATGTTTTTGATAATAATTGTGAAAGCTTTTTCATAGAAATACCCAAACCTCTAAAGAACTTAATAATAGTTGTACTGTATAGACCACCTGACCAATCGTCAAATGAGTTCAATTCAGTCTTAAGACAAATATTAGAACTAATAAATAGAGAACGCAAGGAAGTTATATTGTTAGGAGATTTCAACATTGATCTCAATAAATTTAATGTATTTAGTTATGTAAATAATTTTTTTAAAATGTTGTCATCATTCTCTTTTTATCCCTTAATTAATCATCCTACTAGAATTACTCAGACTACAGCGACTTTGATTGATAGTATATTTTCCAATTCTTGCATGAAAATACTATCAGACTCAATCATATCAGATATCTCAGATCATTTTCCAATATTTTCTCTTTTTGATTTCTCTTTTGAACATAATAAAAATAATCTGTACATTGATAAAAGACAAATCAATGATAAAAATATAAATGTATTCGTTACGAAAGTAGCTGAAAGTGTTTTTGATTTTGAGAGTGATCACTGTGACTTTGAATATGACCCAAATATATTATATAATAAGTTTATCAGTAGTATAATGAGTCTGTATGAAGCTTGTTTTCCATTAAAAAAATCAAAAGTGCAGTTTAATAAAAATCCATGGTTTGATCATGACTTGAAGAAGATGTATAGAAAGAAAAATAAGTTATACAGGAGATATATCCAAAATCCAACAGATCATCGGCGTTCAGTATACAAATCATTTAAGAATAGATATGTCAATGCAATTAGATATACCAAAAAGAAGTTCTTTTCTAATAAATTCAACAATGTAAGAGGGAATACTAATAAAACCTGGCAACTTATAAATAACATTATCAATAGAAATTAAAAATCTAGATCTGAAATGTTACAAAATTTAAAGAAAATTGCACACTTATAGAAGATCCAGATATTATTGCTGACTCCTTTAATCAATACTTTGTAAATATTGGTCAAGATCTTGCTAATAGTATGACTTGTAATGATGCTTATGCTTATTCTTCCTTTCTAAGAGGTTCATTCCCACACTCTATGTTTTTAAAACCAATAACAGAAAAGGAAATTATAGATATTGTCTTATCCATAAAAAATGGAAAAGCACCTGGTTATGATCTAATAGATAATATTGTAATTAAAAGATCCATTCATATTTTAAGTAAACCTTTGTGTTATATATTTAATATCTTCCTAAATAAAGGTGTCATACCAAAAGGTTGTAAGATATCGAAAGTTATACCAGTATATAAAATGTTTCAAAAGATACTTTTTCCAGATATAGACCTATTTCTCTTTTAACTTGTTTCACAAAAAAACTCGAAAATGTTTATATGTAAGATTTCTTAGTTAACTAGACAATAATGATATTCTCCATGACAAGCAGTTTGGTTTTCGAGAGAAACATTCTACCACTTATGCATTAATTCATTTTTCATTTAATATTAATGAAGCTATTGAAGAAAAGGAAACTGTTATAGGCGTATTTTTGGACCTTAAAAAGGCGTTTGATTGTATCAGTCACAGCATACTTTAAAGAAACTTCAATTTTATGGTATTAGAGGAACCCCTTTGAAATTAATGCAAAGTTATTTAAGTGATCGCAACCAATTTACAGTTTTTAATTCAAAAACATCAAAAATTAAAAATGTAACATGCGAGGTACCTCAAAGATCAATTTTTATTTCCGCTCCTTTTTTTAATATACATAAATGATTTGCATTCTTGTTCTGATATTTTAAAGCTTATATTATTCGCAGACGATACTAATATATTTCTCAAACATAAAAAAGTTGATGAATTAAATGCTATCATGAATGTTGAATTAGGAAAAATTAATCGTTGGTTTATAGCTAACAAATTGGTTTTGAATATACAGAAAACCCATTTTATGATCATTGGAAATAGGCGCTTTGGAATAAATGATGTTAAACTATATATTGATAATAAATCCATACTACAAGAAAAAACTGTAAAATTTTTAGGTATTAATATAGATGATGATATGAAATGGAAAAGTCATGTTAAAAAATATCAAATCAGATCTCTAGGAATATTGGTGTTCTTAATAGATTAAGAGAATTTGTTCCTCAAAAGATATTACTTATGCTATATAATACTTTGATATTGCCTCACTTAAATTATGGTATAATTGTATGGGGATCTAGTAATAAATATCTACTTGACAGCTTATTGAAATTACAAAAAAGAATAGTTAGAATAATTACAAACTCTGATTTCCGTAGTCATTCTTTGCCTCTCTTTCAAAAACTTAAAATATTTTCTGTGTATCACCTTCATAATTACAATTTAGGTAATTTTATGTTTTTGTATAATAAGAGACTTTTACCAAAAATATTCAACTCAATTTTCATCAAAAATAGCAATTTTCATGATTATAATACTAGGGGTAAACTTGACTATCGGGTTGATTATGGTTGTACTTCCTTTTCTAGATCAATAATAACATGCAAAGGACCCCTTTTATGGAATGACATACCTCAACATATCAAGGACACTAAATCTCTCAACGCATTCAAACGCAAGTTTAAAGAGTATCTATTGCTAAAGAATATTATGATTTTTTAAATATTAATTTACAATTCTCTGTGCTAAATTCATTTTTTTGGATTGTATTTTTCTTCACCTTTTTTGTATATTTTTTGTTTTCATGTGAAATGGGATCATGTTTACAAGTTTTTTACCACATTTTTTTATGATCACACCACTTTTACATTTATTCTTTGTAACTTGTTTGTATTATGTCATTGTTTGTACATATATTTGACATGTTTTGTGAATGTTTTTTTGAATGGAGATTTGGAAATAAATTCAATTCAATTCAAAAAATTCAATTCAATTCAAAAAATTCAATTCAATTCAAAAAATTCAATTCAATTCAATTCAATTCAATTCAATTCAATTCAATTCAATTTGTCAAAGATATATAGTTCGGGTTAGAGTTGCATACTCGGTTTTAAGGTTAGGATTTAGGTTTAAGGTATAGTGTTTGGTCCCCGGTTGAAGTTAAGAATTCGTTTAACGTAGGATATTGGCCGCGGAGCAAGACTTTTCAAAAGAACCGATATACAATAAGCAACGAATAGAAGATGGAAATATGAGCTAGTCAAATTTTGATAAGCAGGCATGCCAGTATACAATCAAAGTTGCAGAATACATAATTCTTGATTCACTACTTGTACTACGTAAGCCAGCGAATGATCTGGAAAATATTTGACCCTAGAAAAATGAAAAATGATTTCAATTTAGCTCTACGTCCAATTCGGCATTCCTTGTAGTGCTACTATACCTCAAAACTGCAATTGTTCATAAATTGACGATTGAAATGGGGTATGTTTCAATTACCCCCCCCCCCTGCCCCCCATACAAAAGGAGAAAAACAGGCATTCTAGTGGGCGTGGCTCCCTGCACAGATTTGATAGGACCTATGTTTGTTTTTCAACGTACTATCTCATGGGTGTAACTCAATGAATTCAATGTATTCGACTGTGGAGTTTTGTTGAGCACTGTCATTTTTGTTTGTTTGTTAATTCTTTTTTATCATCTGGCAATTAGCAAGAAAAAAAAAAAAAAAGCTACTTTGGAAAAGTGGAAAGTTATTTTCCCGTTTTTTGTTCTAGGATTGTTGATTGACTATTATGCTCACCTGAAAATGGAATAGACGATTGCAGCGAAGGCTCCTTCGATGATAGTCACCAAGGATGTCGTTAATGGGACTCGGGCCAGGAGATCAGCCTCGGGTTGAGGGTAGAAGAGGAACACGATGGTACGGGCAAGGAGAGCATTCTGGACTCCAGTCTCAATGGCGATGGTGATGGAGGTACGGACATCACGGGCGAAGATACGGGCAAATGAGAGACCGAAGAAGGCTCCCACAGACGGTATGATGACACTTGCTATCCAGGTCTTTTAAAAAGATAGTAAAAATATGACAGAGAATGTTTTACGTTGTAACCTAATGATATGAAATTAAGAGTATTTGGATGTTACAAACACAGCTTTAAGCTTGTGATCAAAGCCAGTGACTGTAATAAACTTATGTGAAAATCCACTTTTTAAGGAGTCAAATCGGGGATCACTTTGGAGTTGAATCCACTCCAAATTCTAGTGGAATCCACTCCAAAGTAGTGGTTGAATTACTCTTTTTAGAGTGGATTTCATCTAAACCACGAAGTAATCCCTAATATTATGATTTCACGAAAAATGTCTATGCCCATACATTTAGAGAGCAGTCACACAGAGCACATATCAGTATGATACTGTTTCATCTTTTGGATATATATAGAAAACATGGCATTAAGCAGGGGCTGCGGAGCGTTTTTGAAAGTGGGGGGGGGGGGGGGAGGGGGCTGCAGTCCCCGCCACCCCCCCCCCGCTTCCCCGACCCATGTTAAGCGCTTTATAAAAGTTGTATTTTATTATCATTATTATTAAAGTCGAAAAAGAAATGACTCAATTTTAAGGTAAGGCAGATATTACGGTGAAGAAACAAGGAATTCCGCATTCAATTGATAAACAGGAGCCGAATCCACCCCACACAAGGAAAGGCGGGGGGAGGGGGTGTGGTGGTTGTGGACAACCGACGTGTATAGACCATAGCAAGCTGTATTGGTGTTTTTCAATGAGATGCAAATTGGATGGGGGGGGGGGGCATAGGCTGGCTTGATCACCCTGCTGTGGATAAGCCACTATTCCGTTATGACATTTGAACATGGACATCCATGATTTGAGTTAGTCAATTTAATATGCAGTCATAAACTATACAATCAACATACATACATCGCAGTTATCGACTCGCATATACATCGCGAAATGTCTGCAGCTTCGCGTTGCATCTGTATAATATCTACCATTTTGTCATAATCTATCAAATAATATAAATATTCTGGATTTATATAGTGCCTAATATATTTACGACGTCTCTAAGCGCTTTATATTAATATTGTTTTCCCCAATATTGGGTAAAAATATTTACCACAAGTTGGGCAAAAGCGAATTTCTAACCAACCATCAGTTACCCAACAAAATTTACCCAACTGGCAAAGGAAATGTGATAAAATTACACAGGGCAACAAGTACCCAACCCATAATTACCAAATACTGTTGGTAAATATATGCCCAATATTTAGGTAAAAAGTATTGACCAATATTGGTTACACCACTCGAGTGTCCAGTTGGTTAATAATAGCCCAGAATTGGGAATATTTTTAACCAACCAGCAGTTACCCAACTAAATTTACCCAACATTTTAAGAGTGTACAATGCTCACAATGCTGAACATATCACAATGACTTTCGCATCCTACAGGATACCCATCATGACTTTGTACCCATTTAACACTTGGGGGGGGGGGGAGCAATTTAGATAAAATGTTTTGCTCATTAAGGACATAAGTGCCGTGCGGGGATCGAACCCACAACCTTTGCATCCAGAGTCAAGTGTCTAAACCACTCCACTAAGTGTAT
Source organism: Heliocidaris tuberculata (assembly GCA_025618425.1). NCBI lineage: Eukaryota > Metazoa > Echinodermata > Echinoidea > Camarodonta > Echinometridae > Heliocidaris > Heliocidaris tuberculata. Next base: position 32,451,714 of record CM046845.1, on the reverse strand, counting down.
ATATATATAGTCAAGGATTGTATTACCGAACGTGTACAGTTAACCGCCTAAAATGGGTTTTCACTACGCGTATGAAAACCACACTATTGAAACAAAGGTTGTGTCTTTTTCCCATAGGTTTCACACGTTCGGAAATACAGTACCCTTTTCAAGGGTCCAAAACGCCGCGTCGTTGGGAAGGGGTTCACTCGGAAGGGAATATGAATATCGTATTAAATCTACGTTGTCTTTTTAAAATTCCATCAACTTCTTTTTCTGTAGGACTTTGAGCATTCATTATGTAAGTTTGACAGATATTCGTTTGATATTTTATTTGCTATCGTTGATTTTCTGAAAAGTGTTCGGACACTGGATCCACCACCATAATAAGTTTACTATTCCGGTGAAATCTCAAGACATTGATACTTCTTAGAAACTAGAATGATAATCTTACATTGACTGGAGATTGTGAAAATGCGTAGAAATCCGCGGGTACACCCATGGCTACTGCGACAACAATTAATACAATAGCGATTGGCTTCACGATATGTCTACAGAATTTCTTGAACCTGAATCAGAGAAACGAATATAAATTTACTTTTGTAAAGAGATATTTTTGTCAGACAGATTTAGTTCAATTAAATTTGATTTGGTGTATTTATTATCCCCAACTAGAAAATATTAGATCTGTTTACATGAACAATACAAAGATACAATTATGACAATAATAATAATAATAATGATAATAATAATAATAATAATAACAACAATAATAATAATAATAATAATAATAATAATAACAATAATAATGATAATAATAATAGTAGTTAGTAGTAATAATAATAATAATAATAATAATGATAATAAAAATAATAACAATAATAATAATAATAATAATAGTAGTAATAATAATAATAATAATAATAATAATAATAATAACAATAATAATAATAATAATGGTAAGAATAATAATAATAATAATAATAATAATAATAATAATAATAATAATAACAATAATAATAATAATAATAGTATTAATAATAATAATAATAATAATAATAATAATAATAACAATAATAATAATAATAATGGTAAGAATAATAATAATAATAATAATAATAATAATAATAATAATAATAATAATAATAATAATAATAATAATAATAATAATAATAATAATAATATTCATGGGCGTAAATATGCAGGAAATTTTTTTCATCAGAGGGGGACGTAACAATAGGTCGTCCCCCCCTGATGAATAGAATTGCGTAACAAATCTCCGCCACTGATAATAATAATATTGTCCATTTATATAGCGCAGCTACTATACAAAATACTCTACTGCGCTTTACAAAGTATCATATTATTACCCCGGCTTTAGCCAAGCTCCTATGATAAGGCGCTAAAGCAATCCAGGAATTTCTTCCTACCAGGTACCCATTTACTTCACCTGGGTGGAGAGTGGTTTGTGAAATGTAGATTAATGTCTTGCCAAAGGACATTAGTGCCGGCGAGACTCGAACCGCGAACCATGTGATGAACAGTCCGGTGACGTATCCACTAGACCACGACATCTCTACAATACAGACATACTGAATGAAATGATGATTCAATACCCTAAAAATAACTTTACATTGCCCTCTTTTAGGGAACTCATAGGTTTAAGTAGCTGTTTTAAATCTGAACCCTATGTTACATGACAAGTTAGACCATTACTATTAAATCACTCAGAAAATGGCTTTGGAGAGAGACATACTGAAGCTTTTTGGTCTTGCACTCATCAGAGTATACCGCAAGAATGAACAGAAAGCCGAAATCGGTTTATTGTTCGATTTCGGCTTTCTGTTCATTCTTGCGGTATACTCTGCTGAGTGCAAGACGAAAAGCTTCAGTATGTCTCTCTTCAACGCCATTTTCCGATTTTTTAGACCTAACATCTTTTCTATTACATCACTTGTTCCAGGGTCAAGTTATTATTACGGGCCATTCAGCCTTCTTTTTCTGAAACCCACTTTGGAAATTTCCATGTGATAGCCATGCCGATGAAGAGCGGTATCACCAGGAGAGCGAGCTGTTGGACCAGATCTGCGAATGGAGTCCCTAGTCGTTCGTTCTCCTTGGTAAATGGTGTCGCGTAGATGAGGAGATTGAGAGGCATCATCCCGAGAGCCATCAGGGTCGAGAAAAACGTCATGGTGATACTGAGGACCAAGTCGACGTCGAGAAGAGCACAAAAAATATTACTCAGCCAACCACCTGGCGCGGTGCCTACTAACACAATCCCTACCGACGTAGCAGCGTCACCTTTTGTTAGAAGAACAAATTATATATGATAACAGTTCAATAAGTACACACACACACAAAAAAAAAGCCCAAATAAAGACAGTAATCTGTTATACACCCAACTGTGGTTTATAAATTACATTTTAAGTGCACTCTAAAAACATCTTTCAATTTCAATTCACTTTAATGAAATTGATTTCCAACTTTTCAATATAAGTGTACACATTAATAAATGAACAAAATAATGTACATGTATATTTAACAAAAATATGACAAAATGTACATTCGTGTGATACATACATAGCTGCAGGACACACAGCTGAAAGTAAAAGCTTGGGGCGAGGGTGCCCTTAGTACATTTTTTTTTTTAAGTGAACAGAATCATAGTCAAAATTAACAGAATCCGAATAAGAATGAACAGAATCCTAGTCAGAATGACTAGAATCTGATTAAGAAAATTAATGTGACCAGGCGATCTGGTAAAAAAAATTAGTAGACATATTTTTAGAGTGTGGATTACTTAAATATTTTATCAAACCGATGTGCTTCCATTGTGCTGTGAAATCATATCACTGGCTCTGGCTCGAGAATTCATCAATCAGCTTTCCTAGGAAAACTTAATGCCCCTCTCCCTTCCTTCGAACAATCTTGGATCAATCTTGGATCAGCCTCTGCATGCTTACACTCTTTAAAAAAGTTGGGTGAAGTTTACCCAATATTAAGTAAAAGCAACACGCATGTTCGTTGGGTGAAACTTTACCCAATAATGGGGTACATTGGGTACATTTTGTCACATATTGGGTTAAATTATTTTTTACTCAACTTACTTTAGAGTGTATGACCAAGATATTTTGTTGAATAAAACATACAGTTTCAGAGAGCTATGGTATAGATATAACATTTAATTTTTTTTTCATATCTAATTTGCCCAGGGAGATATGAGTTGGTCTAGTGGTACGGTCAGCTCTCTGTCTTCGCCTACAAGACGCAACTCTGACGGACCCCGGTTCGAAACTGAGTCTCGTCATTCGGTTGGTGCTGTTCAATGTCTTTCCCCAGACCTAAATAACCAGTTTTGATGGTTAGGCTATGCCCAATTACACACAAACTGACCTCCTAAGAGGAGAGCGATGAGATACGTCATTGCAGGCATGATGATAAACTGACAAAATAAACCGATCAGGATTCCATAGGGTCGTCGAATATGCTCCCAAATCTCCTTCGGGTCCAAGCTTCCTCCCATCGACAGATAACTCAACACAATCCACGCAAGTATGATGTAGACATATAAGGCCTGCAGAGTAATGATATGATGTAGATATGAGGAATGCAAAAAACTATAATGTCGACATAACTATAAGGCCTGTGCAGACTAATATGATAGAGTAAATACAAAGTTATCAGAGACAGAGAGATATTGCCTGAAACATCAATGAATGCAACGTACGTAGATAATAATAATAATAATAACAATAATAATAATGATAACAATAATAATAATAATAATAATAATAATAGTAATAATAATAATGATAATAATAATAATAATAACAATAATAATAATAATAATAACAATAATAATAATAATAATAACAATAATAATAATAATAATAATAATAATAATAATAATAATAATAATAATAATAATGATAATGATGATGATAATAATAATAATAATGATAATAATAACAATAATAATAATAATGATAATAATAATAATAAAAATAATAATAATAATAATAATAATAATAATGATGATGATGATGATGATGATGATGATGATGATAATAATAATAATAATAATAATAATAATAACAATAATAATAACAATAATAATAATGGTGGAAACTTATAGAGCGCAAACAACCACCAAGGACGCTCAGTCAAGGCGATAGCAGCAACAGTTCTCTTGAATCCAGGTATACTACAAATTTATGTTATATTGGATTGTTAGTACTACATGTACTAAAAACTTCAAAAATTCAAAGATCCAGTGGAACATTAGAGTAACAGCTCAGAGAATAGCAGTTACTGTTGCTAATCAAATAAACGAATACATGCATGGTGAAGATATCACTGGCGGATGGGGTGATGGGGTGGGGGCACAATAGGCCCCTTCCTAGCCCCCCCCCCCGGAAACCCAAGTGACAACCAACAAACTGTGCACCCCTTTTAAATTGTTAAAATTTTTCTTGTCTTAGAATTCTTGAGTAGAAAGGCATCCAAAATTCATGATCCTTTTTTTTTTATTGTTCTCAGAAAATTTTATGAATTGTGCAGCTCCTAGAATACATCGCTAAATTAATAATTCAGTATAATTCACTGGATTAATTTTAGTCGGTATTGTGGAAAGAGACAAAAAAATGGGGTGTAGAATCATCTTCTTATAATTTATATCTATATTGTGAATCCATGAACATACCTGTATAAGTTTGGGTACCCGCCTGACACCAATAGCTTGTCTACCGAGCTCCACTAATTCATCAGACCCGGAGGTTTTGAGAAGGACTTGGAGGGTCTCTAGCGAGATGGCCCGACCCTCGATTAACACGGTAATGTTACGGGGTAGATCGGTTGCATTCGGGGTCAGAACTGTCGTCGTATCACCAGCATCCCTGACCGTGAATTTAGTCGTGTCGGATGACCTAAAACTCAAGACGCCGTCGACCATGATTTCATTGACGGTGATGGTCGTATTGATCTCGGAACCTTCGAAGACGTAGACGGTCTCGTCTGGCACGGTTACGTTGACGAAGACATCTATGCCGCATTGTGCGTCGACATTGATGGCGAGCGTGGTCAGGAGACAGCATAAAGCTAACCCACATGTCAAGCGGAGGTTCATGATTGACGAAACTGATATTCTGCTAGTAAGAAACACAAACAGACATTGACTGGGAGCTGATGTAAAATCTCAAAACATATTGGAAAACCTATGGTCAATTTCTATTCAGATTTCAAATAAACAGGATATGTGAATACCAGCTTTCGTATCCGATACGTCGACTGGCAAAGTGCATGTACTGATTTGTTTCGTTGAAGGTAAAAAAATAAATAACAGCAATGAATTAATGATAGATACTTTACACAAGTTGAGTTAATGGGATGTATCACATTTTCAAAGCATATATTCTGGGTATATAAAAAAACATTTGATACATTTGATTTTTGTAAATAACAAAAGAAATGCATCCTATCAAATATGGGGGGGGGGGGGGCAGATGTCAATAAATACTAACAAGGTAGAAAAAGAAAAACAAAACGAAACGAACAGACAAACACAAAAACCGTTACCACAGGGAGATGTGACTTTTATAAAACTCATACATGTATCTCCCGGGTTATCATGTTTTATCCAGGGGGCCCATGCCTGAAATGTTTTTGATAAGGAAAAAAATGATAATAATTTACACGAATAAATTTTGTGCACGCTTGTACTCTGCCAGGTATGAGTGATCATAATTGGTTTTAGCTGGGGGGGGGGGGGGGGGTTACGTGCCCCCTGTGCCCCCCCCCCCTTGATCCACCACGGCACTATACAATGACCAGTTGGGTTTCATTAATTTTGTTAAATTTATAGACTTTGCAGAGCATGCCATTGCATGAAATATTTGCTCAACCAATATTGTTATGCCCACATACAAACAAGAAACAGATATATCAACACTGACGCAAATCAATAAAATGTTCATGAAAGGGAGGGAGTGAATAGTGTGACAGAGAGCGAGAGAGAGAGAGAGAGTAAGAGAGAGAGAGAGAAGAGAGAGATACAGAGAGAGAGAGAAGAGAGAGATAGAGAGAAAAGAGAGAGAGAGAGGAGAGAGATGGATTTAAATGAAGAAATTGCTTGCATTTCACGTGGTACTGAACATGCAGATAAAAACGATACAGGTTGACGCCGATAGAAGAAAAAAAATGGTATCTTTCCTATATTCGGCCCATTATATCACTCAAATCATACCAAACAACTTTACGACGTGGGCTAAGAATTGTAATGTTTCTGTATAGAATCCTATACTGTATAGCAGAGGCTATCATAATTTCTCAATCAAAATGTTGCATATCAACTACTGCGTCACTCTGAGTACTGATAAAGTGTATGGGCCGCGGAACCGGGGGGCGGGGGCTGGGGGCTGCAGCCCTCCATTTTTTTTTAGTAGGCAGGTGTCATAAAACCTCGGAAAAAAGGTTTGAAAATTGTCATTAATGAGTGAAATCAAATCAGTCCCCCCCCCCCACAAACTTTAAAAAACGCTCCGCGGCCCCTGTCTAGAACTCTTCACTTCGAATCGTTGTCATTTTGACAGTGTGGACAGTGACTGTTGCATGAACATTGACTAGCGATTGCAATGTTATTAATCTCAAGCACTGAAAATCTATTCCATCAAATAAAAAATAAAACAAGAATTGTATTCTATCACGAATGTTATCGTTCAGTTTGTAATTTCCTGTTCACTTTCCGTGTTATAACAACATTATGCTTTATACTATAGTCTATGCTTTAAACAGCCGATGACTTAAAAAAAACAAACATAATCGCATAGACAGCTGCTTTACTGGCACAGTTGAAAAAAACAAATCTCAAAGTACAACCGTTGTTGCATGAAATCACTCATACCTGGGCAAAATTGAGGGAAATGACCCTCCAAAAGTGTCTCCAGTGAACTAATAAAAATTGGTATCAATAACAAGTTTCAATCATTGATATATAAAGCTAAATCATTGCATTTGATTGGCAATGGGCAAATTTGTTGTAGGTGTTTGGAGTTTATATTGATCACTAGTTGTTTTTTTCCCCCTTTAATCTGGGCCTAGAGGGTTTGTATCCTATGAATAGCTAGCTTTATATAAAAATCCGAAGTATATAGATCTAACTTTTTTTTTTCATTCTAAAGTTACGAGTACATTTGACTAGACCATTTTGAAATTATGGATGTTTTGGACCACATTAACATGACAAATTTGAACAAAAACTTTCCAACAAGCAAAAGAAATTTTTACCGACAACAATTTGAGTGTCCACAAACACTTTGAAGTAGCTTGCTGCAAACTCTACACCCCTTTCAGTGAGGCCCCTTTGATATCAATGAGATAGTGCTTATTGTCATGTCATCTTTGTATATTACAAAAATTGATTTTCAAAGTCTTGCAAATAACATACAATATGTCCCCGTCAACGAGTAACACACTTTAGATATTGAAGCGAAATGTCAATTAAAAGACTTGTATGCGCGCGTGTGTGTGTGTGTGTGTGTAATTGGGTTTTTACAGACGTGTATCAATCAGATATGATTATTTACGTCTGGGACCGACCTTTAACGTCACCATCCGAAAGACGTGACTCAGTCTCGAACCTCGAACCTGGGTCCGCTGAATCAGTTTATAACTTCCACTGTTAGCTGGATTACAGGCGCACGCCACAACGCCCAACTTAACCCTTTCAAGACAATTGACCACATTTTGTGGTTTGGCTCAATAACTTTTGATTCAGAGCTCTAAAAAATATACCAGATGCATGAGTAGAAAGAGCAAATTTCTGCACATACTGTGTCCATATTTGTTGCATGACCATATTGTGTTTGATGCCAGGAATTTTTAAAACAAGAATAAGCTTTAAAATCCTTAAATTGGCAACACATTTAGAGGTTCAAAATCATTGTTTTTCATCAAAATTGGCAATTTTTCAACTTTTCGACAAAATTTGTAACTATGTAAATTGTTTTCAAAAACATTACACCTTATAAGAACTATGTAGCACTACAAGAAAAATATTATTGTTGCCGATTTGAAGAACAAAATGTGATCAATTTAGCCTTTAAATAATTCCTGTCCTGAAAGGGTTAAACTTGCATAAAAATAACAACAACAATAGCAGACTCTTTCTTTCATTCTACATGTTCTATCATTTTATTGTTATCATCCTTCCTAACTGCATAATTCATATATCGTATTTCCCCGTATATTTTCGTAGTAAAGAAACATAATTTGTCATTCAGTGATGTTAGTTAGAGAATACAAAATTTGCTCGCCATCAACTACGCTGATAATCAATGCATTTCGGGATATATTTTTAGAAAATTTCTTGCACCATCATGTTTGCACGACCCATGCATTGAATTCATTTTTTTTAGAAGAGGAAGCTTATCCATATTTGACGAAGTATGGACGACAAATATTTACATTGTTAGCAAACGGATTTATTTTTTTAGTCGCGATTTGCGATTGACTGGATCATACTCTTTGGATGCATGGCCTACTTTTTCCACTCAACTAGAATTGTTAATGATAAATACTCAGGGTCCTGCAAATCTCTTTTTGTTGTTGTTGTTGTTGTTGTTGTTTTTTTTGGGGGGGGGGGTAGGGGTCACATTTCAATTACAAAGAAAACAAAAATCCCACATAAATCACATACCGATTGCGTTGTGTATCTTTTCATAAAGTCTTGAGTATCATACTCTGATACGTACGGTTTAATCACTGTGATAAATGCGAAGTTTTGTATAAATATTATAATGACTTTTGTCATAATGGTTACTTGGTTTGATAGGAATAGTCTTACGCAAAAAAGTTAATGACTTTTAGTTTTCGTAACTGACCTTCAAAAAATTATCTTGGGATTCATAAAGCCCGATTTGGGAGACTCATACTTATTAACCAGTTACCACTCTTTTTGATCCATTCATGGAGGGTAATGATTATAATAACATAATCCGTTCCTGGATATAGCGCATGATTATCTCATTGTGCGCTTTCAAAGAGCTTTATAATAATTATTAGACGATATCCTTTACATAGAAGGCCTGCATATGTGTATCCTAATGATACGAAATTTTCTTTGAATAAATTCAGGTCTATATCCTTTTCATATTCACCGCCAAAGCTGGCTTATTCCGGGCTTAGTCGGTGTCTATAGATCCACTTCTAGACCTGACAGCGTTCATTTACAGCAGCAAGACGTACCGCATCGCATCTACTATGCGCATATTTTGTTTCCATGGTTTCTGCTGTCTGTCCCCCTCCCCGTTCCCGCACTATTTATAAGGTGCTTTGGTTTGTTCTTCTATCTACTTTACTTTATATCTTTCCTTATGTTATTATTTGTTTTTATCCTTCTTATCTTCTTTTATATTATATTATGTTATTCTTTGTTTGTTCCACTATCTTCTTTACTTTCTATCTTTCCTTATGTTATTCTTTGTTTTTATCCTTCGTATCTTCTTTTATATCATATTACGTTATTCTTTGTTTTTTCTACTATCTTCTTTACTTTCTATCTTTCCTTATGTTATTCTTTGTTTTATCCTTCTTATCTTCTTTCTCTTATAATGTTATTCTTTGTTTTTCCTTCTATCTTTCCTTATATCATTCTTTCTTTTTATCCTTCCATCATTTCCCTTTTCTATCTTTCCTTATGCGGGTCCGAATCATTTACGAGTCAACCCACTTCCTGTCAGGGCTTGGTTGGGACTTAACCGTTCTCGAGAAGTGGATTGAGAAGTCGGCTTGTAGTCCTGGCTAAAAGCGTTCATATTAGCTTTGGTATCAAGGCTAAGTCAAGGCTAAGTCTGGACCATAGGGTCTGGACTAAGACTACTTCTACCCTTAATATGAAAAGGTATAGACATGATAGGCCTAATCATTTAATAGGAAAATAATACACTGTGGAACAAACATTCCGCACAAATTATTATGCGTCCGTTCCCTGTTTCCCTTGTAGTCATTTTACAAGTCCAAACCCATAATCTACTGATCGGAAGGCAGAATGATGAATGCTGTCGTGTTCGACCCATATAGGCCCCATCTAAAAAGGCCACACAGTGATCATATCATTCTAAACTTCCGCCACCCCCCCCCCCTCCCGCTCCTTCTCCCTGCTCACTGATGCAGATTCAAGAGCTCAAGTTTTCAGGACAGCTTTCAACTAGGCATGATCTTTCTTTAAGTATATGCCATTAATTTGATATGGAAAATGAATTAAGAAATGAAGAAAATTGCACATTATAGCTTGCTTAATTCAACATAGATAAATTTGGGCAACTAAATATCAGACGCTCCTGTGTCTCCAAACTTTCAATGCATGCAGTATAACACAAAAGATAATACAGATCAATACATGGAAGTGATGGGAGGAAAGATTAAGTTGAAATTTCCTCTCCTTAAAGCGGGTGTCCCAAAAAAGCGGAACAGCGGATTTTCAGTACTTTGCCTTCGAAAAGTATATATATATTTTTACATCAAAGGGTAAAACATCTTCTGCCGAAGAGAATGATGTCAAGATCATTGAATTTGGTTAAGCAATTTTGATTCTATGCCCGTTTCTTAAAATACAGTCATTTTCAAATTTCGCCTGTTTTTTTTGACCGATGAGGGTAGAATTGTGTCAGGAATGGCCTTTCATATGGAATGTACAATAATTATTAGCGTCGTTTCCACTTTTCCCGAGCTACAGCTCACTAAAACCCATTCCCGATACGATCTTACACTCATCGGTAGCAAAAATCAAGCGAAATTTGAAAATGACTGCGTTTTAAGAAAAGGGCATAGAATCAAAATTACCTAACCAAATTCAGTGATCTTGGTATCATTCTTTTTGGTAGAAGATGCTTTACCCAATGATTTAAAAAAATATAAACCATTTGAAGGCAAAGTACTGAAAATCTGCTGTTCTGCCTTTTTTTGGACACCTGGTATAGGTCTATATTCCATTAGTATTATATTGTGTAATGCTGTAAAGTATATTCTTACTTACCATACTGAGTAATGCAGAATGACTATGCCTGGAAATATAATGATACTCATAGGTTTGCCTACATTATTCTTAACCTAATATCATGTACAGTCAGGTATTTCCCCATATTGCATTTTAAAGCATGTTTATTTACTTTAAAATATAAAATTAACGGTTTTAAAAAAATAAGATAACTAACCTTTTCCAGGCGAAATTTAGAAGAGTCAGAGAGTATCATGCACGAAGATCGAAGACCAATCAAATCTCTGCATGCATGGGCCTCATGGATGGACCAACAAAAAATATGATTAACAAATAGAGCGCAGGGAATGTGGTATACTGAGTTTGAGCGCTGTTCGATTAAGAAGCGCAATCGTAAATTATCATGGATCAATGCTTGTGAAAAAATAGTTGATATGGTTTAGACGAATGCAATCTACGATGTTATTGTCAAGGATGAACTGAACGGCGACAAGAGATATCTGACTTTCTTTGTTGAACTTACTTGCGAATATCTCATTTTATTCACACCAAATACGTGCATTTATATTTGTTCTTTGTTGGCGTGTTTTGAAGCTCCCTACCATGCACGATGTTATCAGTCACACCGACTCCAGACGGACCGATACTCGGCCATTCGGGATATCGTCATTTATTGTTTAGGCTTTCGTCAGTCTAGCGTCGGTCTTGTTGTTGTGACTTGGTTATTACAAACAGTCGTCAAATAGTCATCAAACATTATGAGTTTATAAATTTAACTCGATAAAAACATATCTTGAAGCGAGTAAGTTTGATTTTACGGACAGATACCTTTGGTTTTATTGTTGAATAAAATTACAAATGTTTCGTAGAATACTCCTTGGTAGAATAAACTACACATTTATATTCACATCTACGGCACTGATATATATTGTGTGATTGTTACAACACATCACTCTTCAGTATTCATCTGTTCATATACTGCGACCAGGGGCGTCGCTAGAACGTTTTGAATGGGGGGGGGGGGGATGTGACACCCAAATTTGCCGACAAAAATGCTGCGCCCAAATTTCCCCCCACAATTGATAATAAAAGAAAATCGCAGATGTAGAGATCTTGATCATACGCCCCCCCCCCCCCGGGGGGGGGGGGGGTATGTATCATTGAGGCCTGTACGGCATCAAGGGTATGTATCATTGAGGCCTGTACGGCATCAAGGGTATGTATCATTGAGGCCTGTACGGCATCCGCGTCCATGAAAACGAGAAAAAAGGGTTGTTTTTTCACCACCAGACGGGTAATCCGGGGAATTTAGGGTATCAAAAACAGGAACATTATGAAAAAGGGTGATGTTGACCTATTTAAGAGTTTCATAAAAAACAAAAAGAAATTGAGTACCATTTAGCCAAGGAAAGAAATAAACTTACTTTACACTGTAAAAAATATCTGTATTTTTACAGGAAAAAAAATACAGATTAGTTCTGTATTTACCCATAACAGCTAATCTGATGTTATTTGTACATCAGTGTCATAGGAAAAAATAACAACTAATCTGTATTTTTACATCAGAAGTTATGGCGACTCTGCTGACACCAGATTTGCTGTAAAATTACAGATATTTTTTTACAGTGTACACTTTAAAAAATGGCGATTTGATCTATGATTTTGTTTAAGATATAATATTCATAATTTTTTCATGCCCCTCAAATTCAGTTTATTTGTATATATACTGTGTATCTTTCAGACTTAATGATTTTGTATGCTGTGTATTGGTACACTGAATATTTATGTCATTGTTTTGCTGTTTGGAATCACCATGATTTTCCGTTGCTATTACTCCTTTTAGGTATCGTGTTAATTTGCTGTCTCCACTCACTGATTTTCCCAGTGTTATCATGGCGCGCCCTGGGTTTGGGATAGTTAAAATGGTATTGGAATGTGTTTTGGCACATTATTTCTTTATAATTTCATGATGTATTTTCTCACTGTCGTAGAACTTCGGGTCCGGTTCAGGCTCTATACAATAATATGAATTATGATGATAAAGATTAGAGGAGATGAGTTTGGAAAAGTGTAATCTTTTGGTAATTTGAGTAGGAGTAAATTTTGATTGTGTGGAATAAAGTATATGTAATTTGTGGCTGAGAAATTGGGTATGGAGACTGTTCCGGCTTGGGGATCTTTGAAGGGAGGAGGCACTCCTCAATATGTGTGCTATGGAGCAGAGGGTCTTCGAGGGAGCTGTGCTTTCTTGGACATAATTTAATCATGGTGGTTCTGTCTTTTATAATATGTCTTTTTATGAAATGTTCTTGTTACTTTTTTCTTCCCTTTTTACAATAACTGCTAATTATTTGTAAATTTTATGATTCTATTTGATTATGAAACAATAAAACATATGATTAAAAAAAAAATATGAAAAAGGGCATCAAATTCACTAGTGATGAGAAAAGATCCTCGAATAGGGTTGGAAATTTGACAGTACCATTCGGCATCTGAAAATCTTCCCGTTGATATTTTTTTATGAATCCAAAGAGGTTCTTTTCTATTCTTTCAATGAAAACATCATTTTCTAATGTGTTCCAAAGTAAATATTTGTATTTAACTCTTCCTTTTGGCCAAAAAAGGGCCAAAAAGAACCACTCCTCGAATAGGGTGTACAATACTATGCAAAATCTCAAAAATCCCTGTTAAGGATCTAAAAATCAGATTTTTTTTGCGGGTTTCCCTGAATAGGGTATCAAAATCCTCACGACTTAAATCCTCGATTAGGGCGCTTTTCAGAAAGTCATATACGCGGATGTCGTACAGGCCTCAATGAGACATACCCCCCCCCCCGATCATTTTCCCAAGGGTGGGGGGGGGGGGGCGCTGACGCCTTTTGTCCAAATATTAACTTTCTATTGTTTTCTATTTTTTTCTTTCCTTCACTTTTCCTTTCCTTCTTTCCTTTCTGTTTTTCCTTTCCTTTCCCTTTTCTTCATTTCCTTTTCTCTTTCCTCTCCCCCTCTCTTTTCTCCCCTCCTTTTTTTTCCGGCAGAGGTGGCGCATTTGCCGAGAGCAATTTTGAATGGGTGTGACACCCCCACCCCCTCTAGTGACGCTGCTGACTGCGACGACTTGAAACGCATTAGAAACGTCGATTATTTTCATGCCACTTTAAATGAATAATAGCACGGATTTGAACCTGTCTTGTTGAATCCAGTCAACCTGTATATAAAGGTATATCAAGGAAGACAAGAAAGGTGGCCTTTATGGGTAGGTAGACTTTATACTGTTTCGTTGATAGTTATTTCAGTCTGTGAGAACCCCTGTTAAAAAATTCAAAATGTGGTCTTTATGGACAGGTGATCGCTAAAGTCATGTACTTTAATACCTCTTTCAATGAAAAAAAATATCCAAGAAAAATTTAAAATGTGGTCTTTACTGATTGTCTTTCAGGTCATGTGGTAGCTAAAGTCACTTTCTATGAACTCTCGATCCGTATTGGTCCATCTCCGACTTATCAAACATTGGTGCTTGTTTTGAACTTTTCAACCTTATTGTCAAACAGTGACTATTGAAATCTGATGAATAACACATACTGAATCAACAGTACAATAACTTTTCACTTACATCTTATAGAGGTACTTTATTAACGATGCTCATCTTCCATCTATAATTCCATGCTCTTATTTTATTTCGCTCATGATAATTTTCCCAGTCAATTTTGTCCAATATGATCATGATGTTATCAAAATGGTTGTTGTTTTTTATCGCTGCCCCCTTCCCTGAATACTTATATGATTTGACTGTATAATCTTACGCATGTTAAATGTTTTACGTATCAAATCTTATTTGTAAATTTGATTAGTGAATCCACAGAGATCCTATAATCTCATGTGCAGATCCATGTATATACACATAGTTTGGCCAACTCGGTTTCAGTATATAGGTAACAATATTATGGCGCATGATGCTTTATTGGGCAAGCATATACAAAAGAACATGCTCAATATTGTGTCAAACTGTAACTGAGTTGGTCAAACACTGTGTATAAATGGCTCTGGATGAACAGATGAGTGAACCCCATGCTGCCATCTACGATGTCATTAATACATTTCGGCCATTCTCCACTCAGATCAGACTCGGTCTCAGATCATCGATGTCTAAAACAGATTCAGTTAAAGATGGATAGATGGCAGTGTTAAATTTACAGGTGATGAGTAATGAATGGTAGGATTCTAGGACATATCCAATAGCAGGACTACTACATCAGACAACTACCCCTGTAAATTAACTGCCTACGGACAAGTATCCCCTCGGACCCCTGCCCCGTGACGATTCCCAGGACAACTACCCGGGGACTAATTACCCCCTAGATAGTTGTCCAAATGGTTATTGGGGGGAGGGGGGGGGGGGGTAATTCTTTAAAGGGGATGTAGATAATGGTCCGGAATAATTGTCATAGTGGGTGGTTGACGTAATAGTCTTTGGTGGCAGTTGTCCTAGGCCCTAGGGGTTGTTTTTCAGCGGAGTCCAGTGGTCGAGTTGGATCAAACGATAAAGCGTCTACCTGTCAAACAAAAAATTATGGATTCGAATGTCTGATTTTCAATGACTTGAGAGCAATGCTGTAACAAGGATTCAAGTGTATTTTAGAAGTAATATTCGGTGAATAATTAAAGTACTATTTATGTGTTATCCTTGAGGGAGGAAGGAGATATGATGAAACATAAAGGTTTTGCAACATAAAGATCACAGGAGGTGAAATATTTCACTCAACATAATTAAATATCTACCTAATGTGGCAACCTCTTCTGAAACAGACAAAATTCGACGGGGGCCATTTTTTTTTTAAGAGCAGGAAACGATAATATTTCTGCCATAATCTTTCGAACATGCCTTTTTATGCAATTAAGTTTTAAATAATTCAACAGTTCTTTACTCAAAATATTGAATAGGAGGATATGAGCTTGAAGTAGGTTACTCTGCATAATCATTACGAGTATGATGACAAAATCAATCAATAGACCTGTCCTACATATCAAGTTTGCAATCAGGGGAATATCCAGGATTGTAAGAATATGCGGGCAAAATTTTTGTTTTTCAACGTGATTTCAAATACAGCAGGCTGTCCTTGATTCTCTTCAGCAGGAAATGGGAGAGTGGTAGCAGCATCCCACCCACCCCACATACCACATACTGTTTTTCGGGGGGAGGGGGGGGGGGGGGTTCTTTCAGTCCACCCTGGGTCCGTATATGGCTCTAATGGTAGTAATATTCACCTAACGCTCATTATGAAAAAGCTATCAGGGTCTATTTAAAACCGATTAGAGCTATGATGTTTACTTACAACATTCATTTAACAAATGGGTCATGATTTAATACTGCAGGCGGCGCCTCATGATCATAAAATCTGCCTTCTTTATGATATTTTTATCATTCAGTTGGGGGACTATATTTAGTCATTCAATGATAGCATAAATCATGGTCTCTTTATTGTATATTGTCTTACCTTGTGGAATTAACTTCCTGGACTGATTGTTTCTTGTTCAGATCAAGAACTGATAATGCTGAATTACCCAAATTATCAAATCTTGCCATACATCACCTGAGGTATCACTCTAATATTCATGTTGATTTCTTACATTATTATGCATAATTATGTATTCAATATGTATTCAATTATGTATTCAGTTATGAATTCATTTATGTATTCTAATATGTATTCAATTATTAAATCAATCATGATTCAATTATTGTTTTCAATTATGCATTCAACAAGTATAATTATGTACTATGTATGAGAACTGCCTGAAAATGTTTGTAAAAAATTGCACTTCTCGTACCCTTTCTTATTTCGTTACGATCACGATCCTCATGCCACCTTAACTCTTATCGCATTGACATTTTGTGAGTCGATATCTTTTCGAATGATATTTATTTTTTTTATTATTATGGGTTCATTCAATTTTTTGAGAATTCATACATGGCCCATGGGATTCAATGAAGAATTAGAATTGTTAACATTGTTAACATCCTTTCCTTTTGGCAATGTTTTTCAGAATATTTTTAATAAGATAATGACCGAAATGAAACAGCATCAATAGGGCATAACGGAATATGCTTACATGTTTTCGCTATGCTTTTACAAAGCTCAAATGAGTTTTATGCTGATAAATATAATTATGCATGTCAGCTGATACACATTGACATTCGGAATTTACTATTCACTGAACGCAGAAAAGCTCAAACTTTATGGGTAATGGAATCACAGGGAGAAATTCGGAATATTTTCTGTTTCACCTTGTAAAATAGTCTTCCGAACTATTAATATTGCAGCCGATGACATTACTCAAAGCTTGTGTTCTGGTCTTTGTGATGCTATATTTTTTTGCACAAATTATTGAAATTCAAAGATTTTAAATTATGCAGATATAGTCAGTATATATTTTTAATTCATTCTAATTATGTGGATTTGTCTACATACATTTCACAATGATTATAGCATTAAATGAAAAGTATGAAAGTAATCCATCCTACCTTAGAAAAATACTCAATTTCTCAACAGGGTACTACGAACAGAGTTCATTGTTATATGCATGCTGTGGTAGTTTTTACGACCGTAAGACACTGATAAATGACAAATGAATTGTTTCTTATCGCATTGGCATCTTCATTTATTACTCACATTATGAGGAGAGTGTACCTTGCACTCAACGATCAAACCTCTTTTTTTTCAGTGATGGAATTCCATGGTGAGTGTTTTGGCCCATTTGCTACCTGCTACCCTTACCACACTGCTTATCTGTTCCAATATGCCATTTCCGTTTTATTTTAAACTATATATAATTTATGAGCTTTATCATAACATATGATGTAAATCTTTGAGAGGCCAGATAATTCAAACTGGTTTACTGGAGTTATTTCAGGAGCATTCTCAATAAGAAGAAGACCACACTGTACCTCATAACTACTGTACACTGCCTTTGAGTTATGAAATCAATACCAAGTTATGATTAATACTGTGGAAGTGCTACAAAATACATGTGTACATCTAAAATGGGACGAAAATGGTCAGTGGCATAGTTAGAGGGTTGTGATGGCTAGGAGACACCCTTATTCAATATTGTTGTCAGGACAATATACCTAATTGCTGTCTGCAATTTCTGAAGTTTTTGAAGTATGTCGGCAAATTAGAAAAATCCAAGGACCTGTTTTGTATGTACACTTCACGGCAATTTTGAAATTCCAACTTCTCCTATGTTCGTTGATTTCTGCTAACTTTATAGTACATTTCCGAAATATAAGGAAATAATTAGAGATAGATAGATAGAGAGAGAGAGAGAGAGAGAGAGAGAGAGAGAGAGAGATTTCATAAAATTGCCGATTAATTTTTTTTTAAATAGACCTATGAAGGCGTTGCAGAGGGCTGAGGACTTTGTGACAACCCGTGATAGTGACTGCACTGATCTCCATATAACCACACCCTATTTTCGTTATTTGGAGTCTCAACCTTCTCTAAATAGTGTTTGAAGACAAATAGACAAGTCTGAGATACGCTCAGTTTAAAGAATCACTGACGATATCATTCAAGATGATCTACCGATTCCCTTGATATCTTACACACAACAGTAGCTCCAGAAATGTTGCAGAAATACATGACCAGCCACTGCGAACTTCGTTGTTCACTTGTGAAATCCCTATTTCCGGTTGCCAGGCGACAAGTTCGTCACAATTCGCTCGGCCTGTCTTTTATCCCTCAAAACTATAATTTCTACACACCTTGAATAATTATTAATGATGGAATACGCTATGCACATATCATAAAGATGCGAAGTTTGGCTCTATAAATAATCCTACTTGGCAAACAAATTCAACGAATATTAGTATTGTGATACAATTCCTGAATATGCCTATAAAAGCGACGCAGTGATGACGAAGTCATTTATCGGAATTGTTTAAGAGTCCACAGACACAAGGAGCTTTGATATTTGATTCTGAAATTTATCAACAGTGTTCCTTTTCATCAATGGTACCTTGATAAAAGCTTTGCGATAATCAACAAGTAATAACGTGAACTTTCAATTGCTTTTCTCACTCAGAGAAACATCAGTGCATCTTTTGTTCTTTGTTACTTTTCTCATATTGTGTGGGAATAGGTTAACACTGGAATGTTTTGATGAACATATAAAACTAGATTTATCAAAATTTAAGAATATATTGTGTTTATAGTTACATTTCAAGCGGGACATTCATAAAAGCAAATATGAATTTGATTACAGCCATCGTCATTTTCATAACTTTTCTCCAAGCTTCGACATATGTTCGAGGTCAGTGTGGTATTACCAGCGCAGTTAACGTATCCTATCCTGTAGATACCTACTATGTTTTTGAAGGTGAGAGTATCAATGTGACGATATCTGTCGATGTCGTCACGACTGACGGTATCATAACCTTCGAGAGCGGGAACCTCGTCAACTTCGAATTGTTGGTCGACGAATCCTTTCCTGTGACACCCGAAGACGACTTCCCCAAGAATCTGACCGTGACGATCCACGCAAAGTTGATCTCCATCAGCGACCTTCAGATCATGTTCAGAGCAGACGACTCTGTGGATATCCTCATGGTCGGCTCTCAAACCATTGCCGTGAAACGTGTGCCGAACATCCTGCAGACCATCTATATCTACACGTTGATGGTATGGCTCGTTCTCAGCTATCTGTCTATGGGTGGTACCATGGATATGCAGGTGATCTGGAAGCGGGTTCGGAGACCATGGGGTGTAATCATCGGTATCTTCTGCCAGTTCATCATCATGCCTGCAATGACATTTTACATCGCCAGGATTGCAGTAGGTCAGTGCCAAGTTGCTTAAACTCGTTTGCTGGTGTCGGATGACGACGTTTATTTTCCCCTATTATGAGACAATGATATTGAAATGCAATCTTAGAATATCAACCTAAAGAGTGTTAGCTATCATGTTCAAAGCATTACAAGCATGACCAGCAAGTTTAGATTTAATAAAAAGAGTGTATATTGATTATTTTCTTCATATTTCACTTATTTGAACATTATAATCTAAAGAAAAAAAATCACTAGTAATAATCCCAATACCACAGTTATTTCAAATCGAGTACAGGATGGTGTGCTTGTGTCACTATTGGGAGGAATTTTTGCCCTTGATATTACTTAATAGACCTGTTCATTAATTTTATGCATACTTTTTGAAAAAAGCAACTCTGACGACCCAAAAGCTTGCCAGATGCTTTCCCAACATAGCAACAACTATTATGCAAGATGTATTCCATCCACACAGATGCCATTATGCATAGCAGGTGAACTAAAGAGTTGGTAACTAAGGATTCTGGAGGGAAACATGCATATATTGAAATACATTAGTAAACAGGTAAACAGGTTTATGACGGGTCATTAACTTGGCAGAAAAATATTTTTTTCTAGAATTATATCTGTTCGGGTCATTACGTTAAGCAACATATCAGTATATATATTCTACATTATCAAATGTCATATCTTAATTATATTAAAAACATTTTACGATGAAAATATTCAAAACGATTGCTAGATGAATAGTCGTTGTCGATTACTGCGGCAAAATTTCAGTAATTATTCCTGTTCGAACCATTATGTTGATTATTAAAGTCATTACGATCTTGCCCGACCAGGTGACAGTCCGACTACTGCTCTAGGCGTCGTGATTGTTGGCACCTGCCCTGGCGGTTGGCTCAGCAATGTATTCAGTGTCCTTCTCGATGTCGACTTTGTCCTGAGCTTGACGATGACATTCTTCTCCTCCATCATTGCCCTGGGGATGATGCCTCTCAACCTCCTCATCTACGCCACACCATACACCGAGGGTAGCTCCAGGTTGCAGACTCCTTATGGTGAGATGGCACAGCAGATAGCTCTTCTCGTCGTGCCGTGCTTCATCGGAATAGGAGTGTCACATAAATTCCCAAAGTATGTTTGGTTTTATTTAATTATGGTCTCTCTTTTCGTTATCTCATCAATAACAATGTAGGCTTTTGTACATACTGTTCATTTCAGTTTATTTGATGCAAATCAATTTTGTAAAATAAATGATAAGCAGAAAAAATGATATTATACATGTTGTGATCCTAAAGAGATGGGTGACAACATCAAGCATTTAAGAGAAAAAAAATCATGTCAAGAAAAGAACTGCGGATGTGTGACATAGAGGCGGCGCATCCGGGGGGGGGGGGCAGGGGGCACAGTGCCCACACTTTTTCAAGTACCCCCAAAGTGCCCTTTTTATTTATGGAAATATGCCCATTTTCTCTCTGATAAGTGCCCTTTTTACTACTAAAGTGCCACTTAAAGTTTCTAATAAGTGCCCTTTCCCCTTCTGATAAGTGCCCTTTTCTTTCTAATAAGTGCCATTTTCTCCTTCTGATAAGTGCAATTTTACTTCGGATAGGTGCGCTGTTTCCCTTCTAATAAGTGCCCTTTTCCCTTCTGATAGATGCCCCTTTTTCAAATCTGATAATTGCCCCCTTTTCTCTCGAATATGTGCCCTTTTCTCCTTTGATAAGTGCATTTTTACTTCTGATAGGTGCCCCTTTTCCCTTCTAATAAGTGCCAATTTTCCCCTTCTGATAAATGCCTCTTTTCAAATCTGATAAGTCCCCCTCTTTACTTCTGATATAGTGTCCTTTTTCCTATCTAATATGTTTCCTTTTCCTCTTCTCATAAGTGCCCATTTTCACCTCTTATAAGTGCCCATTTCCATGTCTGATAAGTGCCCTTTGCTCTTTCGATAAGTGCCTCCTTTTACCTATACTTCCCACTGTTTCTTACAAAAATAGCTATATCTAGCTTCAAAGAATCAGTGCGGTTTTATAGTAACAGGTACCTATAGTACTACAACTACAATGTTAGGCAGTGGAGCTGGAGGCAAGAAGGGCACAATGCCTATCCCCCCCCCCCCCCCCCCAAGCAAAGGATTTATCTTTCCGTAGCTCGAATGCGCCCATGATTTCAAGTAAGGGCAGTAATAAATCTAGCAGATCGCATTAAGTATGTTGATATCGATGTAATCATAAAGAAAAACGACAGGGTTAATGTACGAATTAAAAGATCATTCGACATTTCCCCCGAATTAGGTTGTCATTTTTCATTACATCGCTGTTAATAAATGCACATCCCAGGAACTACAGCATTAGAAATAGGTCTTTAAAGATTTTTGCTCGCTCGCTTCGCTTCCTCGCACATGAATCATTAGGCCATTACATACAACTGCTAATTGGGGAAGCTGAAGCAGTGTCCAGAACCACAATCAAAATGAAGAGGATGGTGCTTGATAATTTATTAATTGGACTGTAGGGTAATACCAATGCCACAAAATGATTCCCCTTTTTCGCTTTTTGTTCACGCCTTGCAGATGCCCCTTTTTTTCAAAAATGCCCTTTTTTGCTGGTGCCCTCCCACTTTAAATGACGCTCCGCCGCCCCTGGTGTGACAAATTATTGCAAATTTAGAGGTAGTTTAATCATTACAAACATTTTTTTTCCTTCTTCTTCTTTCTTTTTTTTTTCTCTTCTTCTTCTTCATCTTCTTCTTCTTCTTCTTCTTCTTCTTCTTCTTCTTCTTCTTCTTCTTCTTCTTCTTCTTCTTCTTCTTCTTTTTCTTCTTCTTTTTCTTCTTTTTCTTCTTCTTCTTCTTCTTCTTCTTCTTCCTCTTCTTCTTCTTCCTTTTCTCCTTCTTCTTCTTCCTCTTCTTTTTCTTTTTTTCTTCTTCTTCTCCTTCTCCTCCTACTCCTCCTCCTCCTTCTTCTCGTCTCCTCTATATATTATTCTGCTACCTCTTCTTGCATGTCTTGTTTCCTGTTTACTTCTCTTTGATTAATGTGTTATAAACTTATTAGGCCCTGGTGCGTATTGTTATGATGCTTTCTCTTTTCAGATTTCGAACTTTTTGTATGAAAGTGATGAAACCGGTTGGTACAATTCTGATCATCATAGGTGTATCTTTAGCTATTCCAGCTGACCTTTATGCCTTCACTACTTCTTCAGTTGAGGTATATAAAACACATATGCGATAATATAGATAACAATACTATAATACAAGCACTTGTATTTATTTAAACTATTCCGAGCCACATGCCTCAGCCTTCGCCGATCTACTATGATATATTATATATATATATATATATATATATATATATATATATATATATATATATATAATTGTGAGAAATGAAAAGGAGAGAATAATGGTTGCGTAGCTTAAATCAATGTTTTGAAAAAAAATGTTCCCCAGAGCTGTCCTCCCTTTCGAAATTTTTGCCAAGGTTGAAAAAATTATATATATATATATATATATATATATATTTTTTTTTTTTTCAATTTATTTATTTATATTTTTTGAGGGGGGGGGGGGGACCATGGGAACCCCGCTCACAAGCGTATGCTCTCGCATGGGCTCCCAACCATATTTACTTTACAAT